>OX371182.1:14332563-14934992 GCA_947310635.1 Leptodirus hochenwartii
TATTTCTTATCTCTGAAAATCAATTTATTAACGTCAGAAAGCTGGAATCCTCCAAAAACGATCACTTTCAACGAATACAAGCGTTTTTAGACATTTTCGTACTTGTCGAACTAAAACTGTATTTTTCACGACAAACAATATTTTTTATCTCGGAAAATAAATTTATTAACGTCAGAGAGCTGGAAACATCTAAAAACGATCACTTTCAACGAATACACGTGTGTTTAGACATTTTCGCACATCTCGGACTAAAACTGTATTTTTCACGACAAAACATATTTCTTTTCTCTGAAAATAAATGTATTACCGTCAGAGAGCTGGAATCGTCTAAAAACGATGACTCTCGACGAATACAAGCGTTTTTAGACATTTTCCTACTTCGCGGACTAAAACTGTTGTTTCACGACAAAAAATATTTTTTATCTCTGAAAATAAAGTTATTAAGGTAAGAGAGCTGGAAATGTCTATAAACGATTACTTTCAACAAGTACAAGTGTTTTTAGACATTTTCGTACTTCTCGGACTAAAACTGTATTTTTCACGACAAAAAAATATTTTTTATCTCTGAAAATCAATTTATTAACGTCAGAGAGCTGGAAACAACTAAAAACGATCACTTTCAACGAATACACGCGTGTTTAGGCATTTTCGTACTTCTCGGACTAAAACTGTATTTTTCACGACAAAAAATATTTCTTATCTCTGAAAATCAATTTATTAACGTCAGAAAGCTGGAAAGGTCTAAAATCGATGACTTTAGACGAATACAAGCGTTTTTTGATATTTTGTACTTTGCGGACTAAAACTATATTTTACACGACAAAAAATATTTTTTATCCCTTAAAAATAAATTTATTAACGTCAGAGAGCTGGAAAGGTCTAAAAACGATCACTTTCGAAGAATACAAGCGTTTTTAGACATTTTCGTACTTCTCGTACTAAAATTGTATTTTTCACGACAAACAAAAATTTTATCTCTGAAAATCAATTTATTAACGTCAGAGAGCTGGAAACGTCTAAAAACGATCACTTTCAATGAATACAAGCGTTTTTAGACATTTTCGTACTTCGCGGACTAAGACAGTATTTTTCACGACAAACAATATTTTTTATCTCGGAAAATAAATTTATTAACGTCAGAGAGCTGGAAACATCTAAAAACGATCACTTTCAACGAATACAAGCGTTTTTAGACATTTTCGTACTTCTCGGACTAAAACTGTATTTTTCACGACAAAAATATTTTTTATCTCTAAAAATTAATTTATTAACGTCAGAGAGCTGGAAAGGTCTAAAAACGATCACTTTCGACGAATACAAGCGTTATTAGACATTTTCGTACTTCTCGGACTAAAACTGTATTTTTCACGACAAAAAATATTTTTATCTCTAAAAATAAATTTATTAACGTCAGAGAGCTGGAAAGGTCTAAAAACGATCACTTTCGACGAATACAAGCGTTTTTAGGCATTTTCATACTTCGCGGACTAAAACTGTATTTTTCACGACAAACAAATATTTTTTATCTCTGAAAATCAATTTATTAACGTAAGAGAGCTAGAAACGTCTAAAAACGATCACTTTCAATGAATACAAGCGTTTTTAGACATTTTCGTACTTCTCGTACTAAGACAGTATTTTTCACGACAAAAAATATTTTTTACCTCTGAAAATAAATTTATTAACGTCAGAGAGCTGGAAACGTCTAAAATCGATCACTTTCAACGAATACAAGCGTTTTTAGACATTTTCGTACTTGTCGAACTAAAACTGTATTTTTCACGACAAACAAAAATTTTATCTCTGAAAATCAATTTATTAACGTCAGAGAGCTGGAAACGTCTAAAAACGATCACTTTCAATGAATATAAGCGTTTTTAGACATTTTCGTAATTCTCGGACTAAAACTGCATTTTTCAGACAAAAAATATTTTTTATCTCTGAAAATAAATTTATTAACGTCAGAGAGCTGGAAATGTCTAAAACGATCACTTTCAATGAATACAAGCGTTTTTAGACGTTTTCGTAATTCTCGTACTAAAACTGTATTTTTCACGACAAAAAAATATTTTTTATCTCTGAAAATCTATTTATTAACGTCAGAAAGCTGGAATCGTCCAAAAACGATCACTTTCAACGAATACAAGCGTTTTTAGACATTTTCGTACTTGTCGAACTAAAACTGTATTTTTCACGACAAACAATATTTTTTATCTCGGAAAATTAATTTATTAATGTCAGAGAGCTGGAAACATCTAAAAACGATCACTTTCAACGAATACACGTGTGTTTAGACATTTTCGTACTTCTCGGACTAAAACTGTATTTTTCACGACAAAACATATTTCTTTTCTCTGAAAATAAATGTATTACCGTCAGAGAGCTAGAATCGTCTAAAAACGATGACTCTCGACGAATACAAGCGTTTTTAGACATTTTCGTACTTCGCGGACTAAAACTGTTGTTTCACGACAAAAAATATTTTTTATCTCTGAAAATAAAGTTATTAAGGTAAGAGAGCTGGAAACGTCTATAAACGATTACTTTCAACAAGTACAAGTGTTTTTAGACATTTTCGTACTTCTCGGACTAAAACTGTATTTTTCACGAAAAAAAAATATTTTTTATCTCTGAAAATCAATTTATTAACGTCAGAGAGCTGGAAACAACTAAAAACGATCACTTTCAACGAATACACGCGTGCTTACACATTTTCGTACTTCTCGGAATAAAACTGTATTTTTCACGACAAAAAAATATTTTTTATCTCTGAAAATAAATGTAATAACGTCAGAAAGCTGGAAAGGTCTAAAATCGATGACTTTAGACGAATACAAGCGTTTTTTGATATTTTGTACTTTGCGGACTAAAACTGTATTTTACACGACAAAAAATATTTTTTATCCCTTAAAAATAAATTTATTAACGTCAGAGAGCTGGAAACGTCTATAAACGATTACTTTCAACAAGTACAAGCGTTTTTAGACATTTTCGTACTTCGCGGACTAAGACAGTATTTTCACGACAAACAATATTTTTTATCTCGGAAAATAAATTTATTAACGTCAGAGAGCTGGAAACATCTAAAAACGATCACTTTCAACGAATACACGTGTGTTTAGACATTTTCGTACTTCGCGGACTAAAACTGTATTTTTCACGATAAAAAATATTTTTTATCTCTAAAATTAAATATATTAACGTCAGAGAGCTGGAAAGGTCTAAAACCGATCACTTTTGACGAGTACAAGCGTTTTCAGACATTTTCGTACTTCGCGGACTAAAACTGTATTTTTCACGACAAAAATATTTTTTATCTCTAAAAATTAATTTATTCACGTCAGAGAGCTGGAAAGGTCTAAAAACGATCACTTTCGACGAATACAAGCGTTAGTAGACATTTTCGTACTTCTCGGACTAAAACTGTATTTTTCACGACAAAAAATATTTTTATCTCTAAAAATAAATTTATTAACGTCAGAGAGCTGGAAAGGTCTAAAAACGATCACTTTCGAGGAATACAAGCGTTTTTAGACATTTTCGTACTTCGCGGACTAAAACTGTATTTTCACGACAAAAAATAATTTTTATTTCTGAAAATCAATTTATTAACTTCAGAAAGCTGAAAAGGTCTAAAAACGATCACTTTCGACGAATACAAGCGTTTTTAGGCATTTTCATACTTGGCGGACTAAAACTGTATTTTTCACGACAAAAAAATATTTTTTATCTCTGAAAATAAAATTGTTAACGTCAGAGAGCTGGAGACGTCTAAAATCGATCACTCTCAACGAATACAAGCGTTTTTAGACATTTTCGTACTTGTCGAACTAAAACTGTATTTTTCACGACAAAAAATATTTTTTATCTCTGAAAATCAATTTATTAACGTAAGAGAGCTAGAAACGTCTAAAAACGATCACTTTCAATGAATACAAGCGTTTTTAGACATTTTCGTACTTCTCGTACTAAGACAGTATTTTTCACGACAAAAAATATTTTTTACCTCTGAAAATAAATTTATTAACGTCAGAGAGCTGGAAACGTCTAAAAACGATCATTTTCAATGAATACAAGCGTTTTTAGACATTTTCGTACTTCTTGTACTAAGACTGTATTTTTCACGACAAAAAAATTTTTTTTTTCTCCGAAAATCAATTTAATAACGTCAGAGAGCTGGAAACATCTAAAACCGATCACTGTCGACGAGTACAAGCATTTTTAGACATTTTCGTACTTCGCGGACTAAGACAGTATTTTTCACGACAAACAATATTTTTTATCTCGGAAAATAAATTTATTAACGTCAGAAAGCAGAAAAGGTCTAAAAACGATCACTTTCGACGAATGCAAGTGTTTTTAGACATTTTCATACTTCGCGGACTAAAACTGTATTTTCACGACAAAAAATATTTTTTATTTCTGAAAATCAATTTATTAACGTCAGAAAGCTGGAAAGGTCTAAAAACGATCACTTTCGACGAATGCAAGCGTTTTTAGACATTTTCATACTTCGCGGACTAAAACTGTATTTTTCACGACAAAAAATATTTTTATCTCTGAAAATAAAATTATTAACGTCAAAGATTATTAACGTCTAAAATCGATCACTTTCAACGAATGCAAGCGATTTTAGACATTTTCGTACTTGTCGAACTAAAACTGTATTTTCTACGACAAAAAATATTTTTTATCTCTGCAAATCAATTTATTAACGTCAGAAAGCTGGAAAGGTCTAAAACCGATCACTTTCAACGAATGCAAGCGTTTTTAGACATTTTCGTAATTCTCGGACTAAAACTGCATTTTTCACGACAAAAAAATATTTTCTATCTCTGAAAATCAATTTATTAACGTCAGAGAGCTGGAAATGTCTAAAAACGATCACTTTCAACGAATGCAAGCGTTTTTAGACATTTTCGTAATTCTCGGACTAAAACTGCATTTTTCACGACAAAAAAATATTTTCTATCTCTGAAAATCAATTTATTAACGTCAGAGAACTGTAAATGTCTAAAAACATTCACTTTCAATGAATACAAGCGTTTTTAGACATTTTCGTACTTCTCGTACTAAAACTGTATTTTTCACGACAAAAAAATATTTTCTATCTCTGAAAATCAATTTATTAACGTCAGAGAGCTGGAAACGTCTAAAAACGATCACTTTCAATGAATACAAGCGTTTTTAGACATTTTCGTACTTCTCGTACTAAGACTGTATTTTTCACGACAAAAAAATATTTTTTTTCTCTGAAAATCAATTTAATAACGTCAGAGAGCTGGAAAAGTCTAAAAACGATCACTTTCAATGAATACAAGCGTTTTTAGACATTTTCGTACTTCTCGTACTAAAACTGTATTTTTCACGACAAAAAAATATTTTCTATCTCTGAAAATCAATTTATTAACGTCAGAGAGCTGGAAACATCTAAAAACGATCACTTTCGACGAGTACAAGCATTTTTAGACATTTTCGTACTTCGCGGACTAAGACAGTATTTTTCACGACAAACAATATTTTTTATCTCTGAAAATAAATTTATTAACGTCAGAGAGCTGGAAACATCTAAAAACGATCACTTTCAACGAATACACGCGTGTTTAGACATTTTCGTTTTTCTCGGACTAAAACTGTATTTTCACGACAAAACATATTTCTTATCTCTGAAAATAAATGTATTAACGTCAGAAAGCTGGAAATGTCTGAAATCGATGACTTTCGACGAATACAAGCGTTTTTTGATATTTTCGTACTTCTCGGACTAAAACTGTATTTTTCACGACAAAACATATTTCTTATCTCTGAAAATCAATTTATTAACGTCAGAAAGCTGAAAAGGTCTAAAAACGATCACTTTCGACGAATGCAAGTATTTTTAGACATTTTCATACTTCGCGGACTAAAACTGTATTTTCACGACAAAAAATATTTTTATCTCTGAAAATAAAATTATTAACGTCAGAGAGCTGGAAACGTCTAAAATCGATCACTTTCAACGAATGCAAGCGTTTTTAGACATTTTCATACTTCGCGGACTAAAACTGTATTTCCACGACAAAAAATATTTTTATCTCTGAAAATAAAATTATTAACGTCAGAGAGCTGGAAACATCTAAAATCGATCAGTTTCGATGAATACAAGCGTTTTTAGACATTTTCATACTTCGCGGACTAAAACTGTATTTTCACGACAAAAAATATTTTTATCTCTGAAAATCAATTTATTAACGTCAGAAAGCTGAAAAGGTCTAAAAACGATCACTTTCGACGAATACAAGCGTTTTTAGACATTTTCATACTTCGCGGACTAAAACTGTATTTTTCACGACAAAAAAATATTTTCTATCTCTGAAAATCAATTTATTAACGTCAGAGAGCTGGAAACATCTAAAAACGATCACTTTCGACGAGTACAAGCATTTTTAGACATTTTCGTACTTCGCGGACTAAGACAGTATTTTTCACGACAAACAATATTTTTTATCTCTGAAAATAAATTTATTAACGTCAGAGAGCTGGAAACATCTAAAAACGATCACTTTCAACGAATACACGCGTGTTTAGACATTTTCGTTTTTCTCGGACTAAAACTGTATTTTCACGACAAAACATATTTCTTATCTCTGAAAATAAATGTATTAACGTCAGAAAGCTGGAAAAGTCTGAAATCGATGACTTTCGACGAATACAAGCGTTTTTTGATATTTTCGTACTTCTCGGACTAAAACTGTATTTTTCACGACAAAACATATTTCTTATCTCTGAAAATCAATTTATTAACGTCAGAAAGCTGAAAAGGTCTAAAAACGATCACTTTCGACGAATGCAAGTATTTTTAGACATTTTCATACTTCGCGGACTAAAACTGTATTTTCACGACAAAAAATATTTTTATCTCTGAAAATAAAATTATTAACGTCAGAGAGCTGGAAACGTCTAAAATCGATCACTTTCAACGAATGCAAGCGTTTTTAGACATTTTCATACTTCGCGGACTAAAACTGTATTTCCACGACAAAAAATATTTTTATCTCTGAAAATAAAATTATTAACGTCAGAGAGCTGGAAACATCTAAAATCGATCACTTTCGATGAATACAAGCGTTTTTAGACATTTTCATACTTCGCGGACTAAAACTGTATTTTCACGACAAAAAATATTTTTATCTCTGAAAATCAATTTATTAACGTCAGAAAGCTGAAAAGGTCTAAAAACGATCACTTTCGACGAATACAAGCGTTTTTAGACATTTTCATACTTCGCGGACTAAAACTGTATTTACACGACAAAAATTTTTTTTTTTTCTGAAAATCAATTTATTAACGTCAGAAAGCTGGAAAGGTCTAAAAACGATCACTTTCGACGAATGCAAGCGATTTTAGACATTTTCATACTTCGCGGACTAAAACTGTATTTTTCACGACAAAAAATATTTTTATCTCTGAAAATTAAATTATTAACGTCAGAGAGCTGGAAACGTCTAAAATCGATCACTTTCAACGAATGCAAGCGTTTTTAGACATTTTCGTACTTGTCGAACTAAAACTGTATTTTCTACGACAAAAAATATTTTTTATCTCTGCAAATCAATTTATTAACGTCAGAAAGCTGGAAAGGTCTAAAACCGATCACTTTCGATGAGTACAAGCGTTATTAGACATTTTCATACTTCGCGGACTAAGACAGTATTTTTCACGACAAACAATATTTTTTATCTCTGAAAATAAATCTATTAACGTCAGAGAGCTGGAAACATCTACAAATGATCACTTTCAACGAATACACGCGTGCTTACACATTTTCGTACTTCTCGTACTAAAACTGTATTTTTCACGGCAAAAAATATTTTTTATCTCTGAAAATCAATTTATTAACGTCAGAGAGCTGGAAACGTCTAAAAACGATCACTTTCAACGAATGCAAGCGTTTTTAGACATTTTTGTAATTCTCGGACTAAAACTGCATTTTTCATGACAAAAAATATTTTTTATCTCTGAAAATAAATTTATTAACGTCAGAGAGCTGGAAATGTCTAAAAACGATCACTTTCAATGAATACAAGCGTTTTTAGACATTTTCGTACTTCTCGTACTAAAACTGTATTTTTCACGATAAAAAAATATTTTCTATCTCTGAAAATCAATTTATTAACGTCAGAGAGCTGGAAACATCTAAAAACGATCACTTTCGACGAGTACAAGCATTTTTAGACATTTTCGTACTTCGCGGACTAAGACAGTATTTTTCACGACAAACAATATTTTTTATCTCGGAAAATAAATTTATTAACGTCGGAGAGCTGGAAACATCTAAAAACGATCACTTTCAACGAATACACGCGTGTTTAGACATTTTCGTTTTTCTCGGACTAAAACTGTATTTTTCACGACTAAAATATTTTTTATCTCTAAAAATCAATTTATTAACGTTAGAAAGCTGGAAAGGTCTAAAAACGATCACCTTCAACGAATACAAATGTTCTTAGACATTTTCGTACTTCTCGGTCTAAAACTGCATTTTTCCCGACAAAATATATTTTTATCTCTGAAAATAAATTTATTAACGTCAGAAAGCTGGAAAGGTCTAAAAACGATCACTTTCAACGAATACACGCGTGCTTTGACATTTTCTTACTTCTCGGACTAAAACTGTATCTTTCACGACAAAAAATATTTTTTATCTCTGAAAATAAATGTATTAACGTCAGAAAGCTGGAAAGGTCTAAAATCGATAACTTTCAACGAATACAAGCGTTTTTAGACATTTTTGTTCTTCGCGGACTAAAACTGTATTTTTCACGACTAAAATATTTTTTATCTCTAAAAATCAATTTAGTACCGTCAGAGAGCTGAAAACGTCTAAAAACGATCACTTTCAATGAATACAAGTGTTTTTAGACATTTTCGTACTTGTCGAACTAAAACTGTATTTTTCACGATAAAAAAAAAATTTTCTCTGAAAATCAATTTATTAACGTCAGAGAGCTGGAAGCATCTAAAACCGATCACTTTCAACGAATACACGCATTTTTAGACATTTTCGTACTTCTCAGACTAAAACTGTATTTTTCACGACAAAACATATTTCTTATCTCTGAAAATAAATTTATTAACGTCAGAGAGCTGGAAACATCTAAAAACGATCACTTTCAATGAATACAAGCGTTTTTAGACATTTTCGTACTTCTCGTACTAAGACTGTATTTTTCACGACAAAAAAATATTTTTTATCTCTGAAAATCAATTTATTAACGTCAGAAAGCTGGAAAGGCCTAAAACCGATCACTTTCGACGAGTATAAGCGTTTTTAGACATTTTCGTACTTCGCAGACTAAGACAGTATTTTTCACGACAAACAATATTTTTTATCTCGGAAAATAAATTTATTAACGTCAGAGAGCTGGAAACATCTAAAAACGATCACTTTCAACGAATACACGCGTGTTTAGACATTTTCGTACTTCGCGGACTAAAACTGTATTTTTCACAACCAAACAAATTTCTTATCTCTGAAAATCAATTTATTAACGTCAGAAAGCAGAAAAGGTCTAAAAACGATCACTTTCGACGAATGCAAGTGTTTTTAGACATTTTCATACTTCGCGGACTAAAACTGTATTTTCACGACAAAAAATATTTTTTATTTCTGAAAATCAATTTATTAACGTCAGAAAGCTGGAAAGGTCTAAAAACGATCACTTTCGACGAATGCAAGCGTTTTTAGACATTTTCATACTTCGCGGACTAAAACTGTATTTTTCACGACAAAAAATATTTTTATCTCTGAAAATAAAATTATTAACGTCAGAGATTATTAACGTCAAAAATCGATCACTTTCAACGAATGCAAGCGTTTTTAGACATTTTCGTACTTGTCGAACTAAAACTGTATTTTCTACGACAAAAAATATTTTTTATGTCTGAAAATCAATTTATTAACGTCAGAAAGCTGGAAAGGTCTAAAACCGATCACTTTCGATGAGTACAAGCGTTATTACACATTTTCATACTTCGCGGACTAAGACAGTATTTTTCACGACAAACAATATTTTTATCTCTGAAAATAAATTTATTAACGTCAGAGAGCTGGAAACATCTAAAAACGATCACTTTCAATGAATACAAGCGTTTTTAGACATTTTCGTACTTCTCGTACTAAGACTGTATTTTTCACGACAAAAAAATATTTTCTATCTCTGAAAATCAATTTATTAACGTCAGAAAGCTGGAAAGGTCTAAAACAGATCACTTTTGACAAGTACAAGCGTTTTTAGACATTTTCGTACTTCGCGGACTAAGACAGTATTTTTCACGACAAACAATATTTTTTATCTCGGAAAATAAATTTATTAACGTCAGAGAGCTGAAAAGGTCTAAAAACGATCACTTTCATCGAATACACGCGTGTTTAGACATTTTCGTTTTTCTCGGACTAAAACTGTATTTTTCACGACAAAACATATTTCTTATCTCTGAAAATAAATGTATTAACGTCAGAAAGCTGTAAAGGTCTAAAATCGATGACTTTCGAACAATACAAGCGTATTTTGATATTTTCGTACTTCTCGGACTAAAACTGTATTTTTCACGACAAAACATATTTCTTATCTCTGAAAATCAATTTATTAACGTCAGAAAGCTGAAAAGGTCTAAAAACGATCAGTTTCGACGAATGCAAGTGTTTTTAGACATTTTCGTACTTCTCGGACTAAAACTGTATTTTTCACGACAAAAAATGTTTTTTATCTCTGAAAATCAATTTATTAACGTAAGAGAGCTAGAAACGTCTAAAAACGATCACTTTCAATGAATACAAGCGTTTTTAGACATTTTCGTACTTCTCGTACTAAGACAGTATTTTTCACGACAAAAAATATTTTTTACCTCTGAAAATAAATTTATTAACGTCAGAGAGCTGGAAACGTCTAAAATCGATCACTTTCAACGAATACAAGCGTTTTTAGACATTTTCGTACTTGTCGAACTAAAACTGTATTTTTCACGACAAACAAAAATTTTATCTCTGAAAATCAATTTATTAACGTCAGAGAGCTGGAAACGTCTAAAAACGATCACTTTCAACGAATGCAAGCGTTTTTAGACATTTTCGTAATTCTCGGACTAAAACTGCATTTTTCACGACAAAAAAATATTTTCTATCTCTGAAAATCAATTTATTAACGTCAGAGAACTGTAAATGTCTAAAAACATTCACTTTCAATGAATACAAGCGTTTTTAGACATTTTCGTACTTCTCGTACTAAAACTGTATTTTTCACGACAAAAAAATATTTTCTATCTCTGAAAATCAATTTATTAACGTCAGAGAGCTGGAAACGTCTAAAAACGATCACTTTCAATGAATACAAGCGTTTTTAGACATTTTCGTACTTCTCGTACTAAGACTGTATTTTTCACGACAAAAAAATATTTTCTATCTCTGAAAATCAATTTATTAACGTCAGAGAGCTGGAAATGTCTAAAAACGATCACTTTCAACGAATGCAAGCGTTTTTAGACATTTTCGTAATTCTCGGACTAAAACTGCATTTTTCACGACAAAAAAATATTTTCTATCTCTGAAAATCAATTTATTAACGTCAGAGAACTGTAAATGTCTAAAAACATTCACTTTCAATGAATACAAGCGTTTTTAGACATTTTCGTACTTCTCGTACTAAAACTGTATTTTTCACGACAAAAAAATATTTTCTATCTCTGAAAATCAATTTATTAACGTCAGAGAGCTGGAAACGTCTAAAAACGATCACTTTCAATGAATACAAGCGTTTTTAGACATTTTCGTACTTCTCGTACTAAGACTGTATTTTTCACGACAAAAAAATATTTTTTTTCTCTGAAAATCAATTTAATAACGTCAGAGAGCTGGAAAAGTCTAAAAACGATCACTTTCAATGAATACAAGCGTTTTTAGACATTTTCGTACTTCTCGTACTAAAACTGTATTTTTCACGACAAAAAAATATTTTCTATCTCTGAAAATCAATTTATTAACGTCAGAGAGCTGGAAACATCTAAAAACGATCACTTTCGACGAGTACAAGCATTTTTAGACATTTTCGTACTTCGCGGACTAAGACAGTATTTTTCACGACAAACAATATTTTTTATCTCTGAAAATAAATTTATTAACGTCAGAGAGCTGGAAACATCTAAAAACGATCACTTTCAACGAATACACGCGTGTTTAGACATTTTCGTTTTTCTCGGACTAAAACTGTATTTTCACGACAAAACATATTTCTTATCTCTGAAAATAAATGTATTAACGTCAGAAAGCTGGAAATGTCTGAAATCGATGACTTTCGACGAATACAAGCGTTTTTTGATATTTTCGTACTTCTCGGACTAAAACTGTATTTTTCACGACAAAACATATTTCTTATCTCTGAAAATCAATTTATTAACGTCAGAAAGCTGAAAAGGTCTAAAAACGATCACTTTCGACGAATGCAAGTATTTTTAGACATTTTCATACTTCGCGGACTAAAACTGTATTTTCACGACAAAAAATATTTTTATCTCTGAAAATAAAATTATTAACGTCAGAGAGCTGGAAACGTCTAAAATCGATCACTTTCAACGAATGCAAGCGTTTTTAGACATTTTCATACTTCGCGGACTAAAACTGTATTTCCACGACAAAAAATATTTTTATCTCTGAAAATAAAATTATTAACGTCAGAGAGCTGGAAACATCTAAAATCGATCAGTTTCGATGAATACAAGCGTTTTTAGACATTTTCATACTTCGCGGACTAAAACTGTATTTTCACGACAAAAAATATTTTTATCTCTGAAAATCAATTTATTAACGTCAGAAAGCTGAAAAGGTCTAAAAACGATCACTTTCGACGAATACAAGCGTTTTTAGACATTTTCATACTTCGCGGACTAAAACTGTATTTTTCACGACAAAAAAATATTTTCTATCTCTGAAAATCAATTTATTAACGTCAGAGAGCTGGAAACATCTAAAAACGATCACTTTCGACGAGTACAAGCATTTTTAGACATTTTCGTACTTCGCGGACTAAGACAGTATTTTTCACGACAAACAATATTTTTTATCTCTGAAAATAAATTTATTAACGTCAGAGAGCTGGAAACATCTAAAAACGATCACTTTCAACGAATACACGCGTGTTTAGACATTTTCGTTTTTCTCGGACTAAAACTGTATTTTCACGACAAAACATATTTCTTATCTCTGAAAATAAATGTATTAACGTCAGAAAGCTGGAAAAGTCTGAAATCGATGACTTTCGACGAATACAAGCGTTTTTTGATATTTTCGTACTTCTCGGACTAAAACTGTATTTTTCACGACAAAACATATTTCTTATCTCTGAAAATCAATTTATTAACGTCAGAAAGCTGAAAAGGTCTAAAAACGATCACTTTCGACGAATGCAAGTATTTTTAGACATTTTCATACTTCGCGGACTAAAACTGTATTTTCACGACAAAAAATATTTTTATCTCTGAAAATAAAATTATTAACGTCAGAGAGCTGGAAACGTCTAAAATCGATCACTTTCAACGAATGCAAGCGTTTTTAGACATTTTCATACTTCGCGGACTAAAACTGTATTTCCACGACAAAAAATATTTTTATCTCTGAAAATAAAATTATTAACGTCAGAGAGCTGGAAACATCTAAAATCGATCACTTTCGATGAATACAAGCGTTTTTAGACATTTTCATACTTCGCGGACTAAAACTGTATTTTCACGACAAAAAATATTTTTATCTCTGAAAATCAATTTATTAACGTCAGAAAGCTGAAAAGGTCTAAAAACGATCACTTTCGACGAATACAAGCGTTTTTAGACATTTTCATACTTCGCGGACTAAAACTGTATTTACACGACAAAAATTTTTTTTTTTTCTGAAAATCAATTTATTAACGTCAGAAAGCTGGAAAGGTCTAAAAACGATCACTTTCGACGAATGCAAGCGATTTTAGACATTTTCATACTTCGCGGACTAAAACTGTATTTTTCACGACAAAAAATATTTTTATCTCTGAAAATTAAATTATTAACGTCAGAGAGCTGGAAACGTCTAAAATCGATCACTTTCAACGAATGCAAGCGTTTTTAGACATTTTCGTACTTGTCGAACTAAAACTGTATTTTCTACGACAAAAAATATTTTTTATCTCTGCAAATCAATTTATTAACGTCAGAAAGCTGGAAAGGTCTAAAACCGATCACTTTCGATGAGTACAAGCGTTATTAGACATTTTCATACTTCGCGGACTAAGACAGTATTTTTCACGACAAACAATATTTTTTATCTCTGAAAATAAATCTATTAACGTCAGAGAGCTGGAAACATCTACAAATGATCACTTTCAACGAATACACGCGTGCTTACACATTTTCGTACTTCTCGTACTAAAACTGTATTTTTCACGGCAAAAAATATTTTTTATCTCTGAAAATCAATTTATTAACGTCAGAGAGCTGGAAACGTCTAAAAACGATCACTTTCAACGAATGCAAGCGTTTTTAGACATTTTCGTAATTCTCGGACTAAAACTGCATTTTTCATGACAAAAAATATTTTTTATCTCTGAAAATAAATTTATTAACGTCAGAGAGCTGGAAATGTCTAAAAACGATCACTTTCAATGAATACAAGCGTTTTTAGACATTTTCGTACTTCTCGTACTAAAACTGTATTTTTCACGACAAAAAAATATTTTCTATCTCTGAAAATCAATTTATTAACGTCAGAGAGCTGGAAACATCTAAAAACGATCACTTTCGACGAGTACAAGCATTTTTAGACATTTTCGTACTTCGCGGACTAAGACAGTATTTTTCACGACAAACAATATTTTTTATCTCGGAAAATAAATTTATTAACGTCGGAGAGCTGGAAACATCTAAAAACGATCACTTTCAACGAATACACGCGTGTTTAGACATTTTCGTTTTTCTCGGACTAAAACTGTATTTTTCACGACTAAAATATTTTTTATCTCTAAAAATCAATTTATTAACGTTAGAAAGCTGGAAAGGTCTAAAAACGATCACCTTCAACGAATACAAATGTTCTTAGACATTTTCGTACTTCTCGGTCTAAAACTGCATTTTTCCCGACAAAATATATTTTTATCTCTGAAAATAAATTTATTAACGTCAGAAAGCTGGAAAGGTCTAAAAACGATCACTTTCAACGAATACACGCGTGCTTTGACATTTTCTTACTTCTCGGACTAAAACTGTATCTTTCACGACAAAAAATATTTTTTATCTCTGAAAATAAATGTATTAACGTCAGAAAGCTGGAAAGGTCTAAAATCGATAACTTTCAACGAATACAAGCGTTTTTAGACATTTTTGTTCTTCGCGGACTAAAACTGTATTTTTCACGACTAAAATATTTTTTATCTCTAAAAATCAATTTAGTACCGTCAGAGAGCTGAAAACGTCTAAAAACGATCACTTTCAATGAATACAAGTGTTTTTAGACATTTTCGTACTTGTCGAACTAAAACTGTATTTTTCACGATAAAAAAAAAATTTTCTCTGAAAATCAATTTATTAACGTCAGAGAGCTGGAAGCATCTAAAACCGATCACTTTCAACGAATACACGCATTTTTAGACATTTTCGTACTTCTCAGACTAAAACTGTATTTTTCACGACAAAACATATTTCTTATCTCTGAAAATAAATTTATTAACGTCAGAGAGCTGGAAACATCTAAAAACGATCACTTTCAATGAATACAAGCGTTTTTAGACATTTTCGTACTTCTCGTACTAAGACTGTATTTTTCACGACAAAAAAATATTTTTTATCTCTGAAAATCAATTTATTAACGTCAGAAAGCTGGAAAGGCCTAAAACCGATCACTTTCGACGAGTATAAGCGTTTTTAGACATTTTCGTACTTCGCAGACTAAGACAGTATTTTTCACGACAAACAATATTTTTTATCTCGGAAAATAAATTTATTAACGTCAGAGAGCTGGAAACATCTAAAAACGATCACTTTCAACGAATACACGCGTGTTTAGACATTTTCGTACTTCGCGGACTAAAACTGTATTTTTCACAACCAAACAAATTTCTTATCTCTGAAAATCAATTTATTAACGTCAGAAAGCAGAAAAGGTCTAAAAACGATCACTTTCGACGAATGCAAGTGTTTTTAGACATTTTCATACTTCGCGGACTAAAACTGTATTTTCACGACAAAAAATATTTTTTATTTCTGAAAATCAATTTATTAACGTCAGAAAGCTGGAAAGGTCTAAAAACGATCACTTTCGACGAATGCAAGCGTTTTTAGACATTTTCATACTTCGCGGACTAAAACTGTATTTTTCACGACAAAAAATATTTTTATCTCTGAAAATAAAATTATTAACGTCAGAGATTATTAACGTCAAAAATCGATCACTTTCAACGAATGCAAGCGTTTTTAGACATTTTCGTACTTGTCGAACTAAAACTGTATTTTCTACGACAAAAAATATTTTTTATGTCTGAAAATCAATTTATTAACGTCAGAAAGCTGGAAAGGTCTAAAACCGATCACTTTCGATGAGTACAAGCGTTATTACACATTTTCATACTTCGCGGACTAAGACAGTATTTTTCACGACAAACAATATTTTTATCTCTGAAAATAAATTTATTAACGTCAGAGAGCTGGAAACATCTAAAAACGATCACTTTCAATGAATACAAGCGTTTTTAGACATTTTCGTACTTCTCGTACTAAGACTGTATTTTTCACGACAAAAAAATATTTTCTATCTCTGAAAATCAATTTATTAACGTCAGAAAGCTGGAAAGGTCTAAAACAGATCACTTTTGACAAGTACAAGCGTTTTTAGACATTTTCGTACTTCGCGGACTAAGACAGTATTTTTCACGACAAACAATATTTTTTATCTCGGAAAATAAATTTATTAACGTCAGAGAGCTGAAAAGGTCTAAAAACGATCACTTTCATCGAATACACGCGTGTTTAGACATTTTCGTTTTTCTCGGACTAAAACTGTATTTTTCACGACAAAACATATTTCTTATCTCTGAAAATAAATGTATTAACGTCAGAAAGCTGTAAAGGTCTAAAATCGATGACTTTCGAACAATACAAGCGTATTTTGATATTTTCGTACTTCTCGGACTAAAACTGTATTTTTCACGACAAAACATATTTCTTATCTCTGAAAATCAATTTATTAACGTCAGAAAGCTGAAAAGGTCTAAAAACGATCAGTTTCGACGAATGCAAGTGTTTTTAGACATTTTCGTACTTCTCGGACTAAAACTGTATTTTTCACGACAAAAAATGTTTTTTATCTCTGAAAATCAATTTATTAACGTAAGAGAGCTAGAAACGTCTAAAAACGATCACTTTCAATGAATACAAGCGTTTTTAGACATTTTCGTACTTCTCGTACTAAGACAGTATTTTTCACGACAAAAAATATTTTTTACCTCTGAAAATAAATTTATTAACGTCAGAGAGCTGGAAACGTCTAAAATCGATCACTTTCAACGAATACAAGCGTTTTTAGACATTTTCGTACTTGTCGAACTAAAACTGTATTTTTCACGACAAACAAAAATTTTATCTCTGAAAATCAATTTATTAACGTCAGAGAGCTGGAAACGTCTAAAAACGATCACTTTCAATGAATATAAGCGTTTTTAGACATTTTCGTAATTCTCGGACTAAAACTGCATTTTTCAGACAAAAAATATTTTTTATCTCTGAAAATAAATTTATTAACGTCAGAGAGCTTGAAATGTCTAAAACGATCACTTTCAATGAATACAAGCGTTTTTAGACATTTTCGTAATTCTCGAACTAAAACTGTATTTTTCACGACAAAAAAATATTTTTTATCTCTGAAAATCAATTTATTAACGTCAGAAAGCTGGAATCGTCCAAAAACGATCACCTTCAACGAATACAAGCGTTTTTAGACATTTTCGTACTTGTCGAACTAAAACTGTATTTTTCACGACAAACAATATTTTTTATCTCGGAAAATTAATTTATTAACGTCAGAGAGCTGGAAACATCTAAAAACGATCACTTTCAACGAATACACGTGTGTTTAGACATTTTCGTACTTCTCGGACTAAAACTGTATTTTTCACGACAAAAAAATATTTTTTATGTCTGAAAATCAATTTATTAACGTCAGAAAGCTGGAAAGGTCTAAAACCGATCACTTTTGACGAGTACAAGCGTTTTCAGACATTTTCGTACTTCGCGGACTAAGACAGCATTTTCACGACAAACAATATTTTTATCTCTGAAAATAAATTTATTAACGTCAGAGAGCTGGAAACATCTAAAAACGATCACTTTCAATGAATACAAGCGTTTTTAGACATTTTCGTACTTCTCGTACTAAGACTGTATTTTTCACGACAAAAAAATATTGTTTATCTCTGAAAATCAATTTATTAACGTCAGAAAGCTGGAAACATCTAAAAACGATCACTTTCAACCAATACACGTGTGTTTAGACATTTTCGTACTTCGCGGACTAAAACTGTATTTTTCACGATAAAAAATATTTTTTATCTCTAAAATTAAATATATTAACGTCAGAGAGCTGGAAAGTTCTAAAACCGATCACTTTTGACGAGTACAAGCGTTTTCAGACATTTTCGTACTTCGCGGACTAAGACAGTATTTTTCACGACAAACAATATTTTTTATCTCGGAAAATAAATTTATTAACGTCAGAGCTGGAAACAACTAAAAACGATCACTTTCAACGAATACAAGCGTTTTTAGACATTTTCGTACTTCTCGGACTAAGACTGTATTTTTCACGACAAAAAAATATTTTTTATCTCTGAAAATCAATTTATTAACGTCAGAAAGCTGGAAAGGTCTAAAACCGATCACTTTTGACGAGTACAAGCGTTTTCAGACATTTTCGTACTTCGCGGACTAAGACAGTATTTTTCACGACAAACAATATTTTTTATCTCGGAAAATAAATTTATTAACGTCAGAGAGCTGGAAACAACTAAAAACGATCACTTTCAACGAATACAAGCGTTTTTAGACATTTTCGTACTTCTCGGACTAAAACTGTATTTTTCACGACAAAAATATTTTTTATCTCTAAAAATTAATTTATTAACGTCAGAGACCTGGAAAGGTCTAAAAACGATCACTTTCGACGAATACAAGCGTTATTAGACATTTTCGTACTTCTCGGACTAAAACTGTATTTTTCACGACAAAAAATATTTTTATCTCTAAAAATAAATTTATTAACGTCAGAGAGCTGGAAAGGTCTAAAAACGATCACTTTCGAGGAATACAAGCGTTTATAGACATTTTCGTACTTCGCGGACTAAAACTGTATTTTCACGACAAAAAATAATTTTTATTTCTGAAAATCAATTTATTAACTTCAGAAAGCTGAAAAGGTCTAAAAACGATCACTTTCGACGAATACAAGCGTTTTTAGGCATTTTCATACTTCGCGGACTAAAACTGTATTTTTCACGACAAAAAAATATTTTTTATCTCTGAAAATAAAATTGTTAACGTCAGAGAGCTGGAGACGTCTAAAATCGATCACTCTCAACGAATACAAGCGTTTTTAGACATTTTCGTACTTGTCGAACTAAAACTGTATTTTTCACGACAAAAAATATTTTTTATCTCTGAAAATCAATTTATTAACGTAAGAGAGCTAGAAACGTCTAAAAACGATCACTTTCAATGAATACAAGCGTTTTTAGACATTTTCGTACTTCTCGTACTAAGACAGTATTTTTCACGACAAAAAATATTTTTTACCTCTGAAAATAAATTTATTAACGTCAGAGAGCTGGAAACGTCTAAAAACGATCATTTTTAATGAATACAAGCGTTTTTAGACATTTTCGTACTTCTTGTACTAAGACTGTATTTTTCACGACAAAAAAATATTTTTTTTCTCCGAAAATCAATTTAATAACGTCAGAGAGCTGGAAACATCTAAAACCGATCACTGTCGACGAGTACAAGCATTTTTAGACATTTTCGTACTTCGCGGACTAAGACAGTATTTTTCACGACAAACAATATTTTTTATCTCGGAAAATAAATTTATTAACGTCAGAAAGCAGAAAAGGTCTAAAAACGTTCACTTTCGACGAATGCAAGTGTTTTTAGACATTTTCATACTTCGCGGACTAAAACTGTATTTTCACGACAAAAAATATTTTTTATTTCTGAAAATCAATTTATTAACGTCAGAAAGCTGGAAAGGTCTAAAAACGATCACTTTCGACGAATGCAAGCGTTTTTAGACATTTTCATACTTCGCGGACTAAAACTGTATTTTTCACGACAAAAAATATTTTTATCTCTGAAAATAAAATTATTAACGTCAGAGATTATTAACGTCTAAAATCGATCACTTTCAACGAATGCAAGCGTTTTTAGACATTTTCGTACTTGTCGAACTAAAACTGTATTTTCTACGACAAAAAATATTTTTTATCTCTGCAAATCAATTTATTAACGTCAGAAAGCTGGAAAGGTCTAAAACCGATCACTTTCGATGAGTACAAGCGTTATTAGACATTTTCATACTTCGCGGACTAAGACAGTATTTTTCACGACAAACAATATTTTTTATCTCTGAAAATAAATCTATTAACGTCAGAGAGCTGGAAACATCTACAAATGATCACTTTCAACGAATACACGCGTGCTTACACATTTTCGTACTTCTCGGTATAAAACTGTATTTTTCACGACAAAAAATATTTTTTATCTCTGAAAATCAATTTATTAACGTCAGAGAGCTGGAAATGTCTAAAAACGATCACTTTCAACGAATGCAAGCGTTTTTAGACATTTTCGTAATTCTCGGACTAAAACTGCATTTTTCACGACAAAAAAATATTTTCTATCTCTGAAAATCAATTTATTAACGTCAGAGAACTGTAAATGTCTAAAAACGATCACTTTCAATGAATACAAGCGTTTTTAGACATTTTCGTACTTCTCGTACTAAAACTGTATTTTTCACGACAAAAAAATATTTTCTATCTCTGAAAATCAATTTATTAACGTCAGAGAGCTGGAAACGTCTAAAAACGATCACTTTCAATGAATACAAGCGTTTTTAGACATTTTCGTACTTCTCGTACTAAGACTGTATTTTTCACGACAAAAAAATATTTTTTTTCTCTGAAAATCAATTTAATAACGTCAGAGAGCTGGAAATGTCTAAAAACGATCACTTTCAATGAATACAAGCGTTTTTAGACATTTTCGTACTTCTCGTACTAAAACTGTATTTTTCACGACAAAAAAATATTTTCTATCTCTGAAAATCAATTTATTAACGTCAGAGAGCTGGAAACATCTAAAAACGATCACTTTCGACGAGTACAAGCATTTTTAGACATTTTCGTACTTCGCGGACTAAGACAGTATTTTTCACGACAAACAATATTTTTTATCTCTGAAAATAAATTTATTAACGTCAGAGAGCTGGAAATGTCTAAAACGATCACTTTCAATGAATACAAGCGTTTTTAGTCATTTTCGTAATTCTCGTACTAAAACTGTATTTTTCACGACAAAAAATATTTTTTACCTCTGAAAATAAATTTATTAACGTCAGAGAGCTGGAAACGTCTAAAAACGATCACTTTCAACCAATACACGTGTGTTTAGACATTTTCGTACTTCTCGGACTAAAACTGTATTTTTCACGACAAAAATATTTTTTATCTCTAAAAATTAATTTATTAACGTCAGAGAGCTGGAAAGGTCTAAAAACGATCACTTTCGACGAATACAAGCGTTATTAGACATTTTCGTACTTCTCGGACTAAAACTGTATTTTTCACGACAAAAAATATTTTTATCTCTAAAAATAAATTTATTAACGTCAGAGAGCTGGAAAGGTCTAAAAACGATCACTTTCGAGGAATACAAGCGTTTTTAGACATTTTCGTACTTCTCGTACTAAGACTGTATTTTTCACGACAAAAAAATATTTTTTTTCTCTGAAAATCAATTTAATAACGTCAGAGAGCTGGAAATGTCTAAAAACGATCACTTTCAATGAATACAAGCGTTTTTAGACATTTTCGTACTTCTCGTACTAAAACTGTATTTTTCACGACAAAAAAATATTTTCTATCTCTGAAAATCAATTTATTAACGTCAGAGAGCTGGAAACATCTAAAAACGATCACTTTCGACGAGTACAAGCATTTTTAGACATTTTCGTACTTCGCGGACTAAGACAGTATTTTTCACGACAAACAATATTTTTTATCTCTGAAAATAAATTTATTAACGTCAGAGAGCTGGAAATGTCTAAAACGATCACTTTCAATGAATACAAGCGTTTTTAGTCATTTTCGTAATTCTCGTACTAAAACTGTATTTTTCACGACAAAAAAATATTTTTTATCTCTGAAAATCAATTTATTAACGTCAGAAAGCTGGAATCGTCCAAAAACGATCACTTTCAACGAATACAAGCGTTTTTAGACATTTTCGTACTTGTCGAACTAAAACTGTATTTTTCACGACAAACAATATTTTTTATCTCGGAAAATTAATTTATTAACGTCAGAGAGCTGGAAACATCTAAAAACGATCACTTTCAACGAATACACGTGTGTTTAGACATTTTCGTACTTCTCGGACTAAAACTGTATTTTTCACGACAAAAAAATATTTTTTATGTCTGAAAATCAATTTATTAACGTCAGAAAGCTCGAAAGGTCTAAAACCGATCACTTTTGACGAGTACAAGCGTTTTCAGACATTTTCGTACTTCGCGGACTAAGACAGTATTTTCACGACAAACAATATTTTTATCTCTGAAAATAAATTTATTAACGTCAGAGAGCTGGAAACATCTAAAAACGATCACTTTCAATGAATACAAGCGTTTTTAGACATTTTCGTACTTCTCGTACTAAGACTGTATTTTTCACGACAAAAAAATATTTTTTATCTCTGAAAATCAATTTATTAACGTCAGAAAGCTGGAAACATCTAAAAACGATCACTTTCAACCAATACACGTGTGTTTAGACATTTTCGTACTTCGCGGACTAAAACTGTATTTTTCACGATAAAAAATATTTTTTATCTCTAAAATTAAATATATTAACGTCAGAGAGCTGGAAAGTTCTAAAACCGATCACTTTTGACGAGTACAAGCGTTTTCAGACATTTTCGTACTTCGCGGACTAAGACAGTATTTTTCACGACAAACAATATTTTTTATCTCGGAAAATAAATTTATTAACGTCAGAGAGCTGGAAACAACTAAAAACGATCACTTTCAACGAATACAAGCGTTTTTAGACATTTTCGTACTTCTCGGACTAAGACTGTATTTTTCACGACAAAAAAATATTTTTTATCTCTGAAAATCAATTTATTAACGTCAGAAAGCTGGAAAGGTCTAAAACCGATCACTTTTGACGAGTACAAGCGTTTTCAGACATTTTCGTACTTCGCGGACTAAGACAGTATTTTCACGACAAACAATATTTTTTATCTCGGAAAATAAATTTATTAACGTCAGAGAGCTGGAAACATCTAAAAACGATCACTTTCAACCAATACACGTGTGTTTAGACATTTTCGTACTTCGCGGACTAAAACTGTATTTTTCACGATAAAAAATATTTTTTATCTCTAAAATTAAATATATTAACGTCAGAGAGCTGGAAAGTTCTAAAACCGATCACTTTTGACGAGTACAAGCGTTTTCAGACATTTTCGTACTTCGCGGACTAAGACAGTATTTTTCACGACAAACAATATTTTTTATCTCGGAAAATAAATTTATTAACGTCAGAGAGCTGGAAACAACTAAAAACGATCACTTTCAACGAATACAAGCGTTTTTAGACATTTTCGTACTTCTCGGACTAAAACTGTATTTTTCACGACAAAAATATTTTTTATCTCTAAAAATTAATTTATTAACGTCAGAGAGCTGGAAAGGTCTAAAAACGATCACTTTCGACGAATACAAGCGTTATTAGACATTTTCGTACTTCTCGGACTAAAACTGTATTTTTCACGACAAAAAATATTTTTATCTCTAAAAATAAATTTATTAACGTCAGAGAGCTGGAAAGGTCTAAAAACGATCACTTTCGAGGAATACAAGCGTTTTTAGACATTTTCGTACTTCGCGGACTAAAACTGTATTTTCACGACAAAAAATAATTTTTATTTCTGAAAATCAATTTATTAACTTCAGAAAGCTGAAAAGGTCTAAAAACGATCACTTTCGACGAATACAAGCGTTTTTAGGCATTTTCATACTTCGCGGACTAAAACTGTATTTTTCACGACAAAAAAATATTTTTTATCTCTGAAAATAAAATTGTTAACGTCAGAGAGCTGGAGACGTCTAAAATCGATCACTCTCAACGAATACAAGCGTTTTTAGACATTTTCGTACTTGTCGAACTAAAACTGTATTTTTCACGACAAAAAATATTTTTTATCTCTGAAAATCAATTTATTAACGTAAGAGAGCTAGAAACGTCTAAAAACGATCACTTTCAATGAATACAAGCGTTTTTAGACATTTTCGTACTTCTCGTACTAAGACAGTATTTTTCACGACAAAAAATATTTTTTACCTCTGAAAATAAATTTATTAACGTCAGAGAGCTGGAAACGTCTAAAAACGATCATTTTCAATGAATACAAGCGTTTTTAGACATTTTCGTACTTCTTGTACTAAGACTGTATTTTTCACGACAAAAAAATATTTTTTTTCTCCGAAAATCAATTTAATAACGTTAGAGAGCTGGAAACATCTAAAACCGATCACTGTCGACGAGTACAAGCATTTTTAGACATTTTCGTACTTCGCGGACTAAGACAGTATTTTTCACGACAAACAATATTTTTTATCTCGGAAAATAAATTTATTAACGTCAGAAAGCAGAAAAGGTCTAAAAACGATCACTTTCGACGAATGCAAGTGTTTTTAGACATTTTCATACTTCGCGGACTAAAACTGTATTTTCACGACAAAAAATATTTTTTATTTCTGAAAATTAATTTATTAACGTCAGAAAGCTGGAAAGGTCTAAAAACGATCACTTTCGACGAATGCAAGCGTTTTTAGACATTTTCATACTTCGCGGACTAAAACTGTATTTTTCACGACAAAAAATATTTTTATCTCTGAAAATAAAATTATTAACGTCAGAGATTATTAACGTCTAAAATCGATCACTTTCAACGAATGCAAGCGTTTTTAGACATTTTCGTACTTGTCGAACTAAAACTGTATTTTCTACGACAAAAAATATTTTTTATCTCTGCAAATCAATTTATTAACGTCAGAAAGCTGGAAAGGTCTAAAACCGATCACTTTCGATGAGTACAAGCGTTATTAGACATTTTCATACTTCGCGGACTAAGACAGTATTTTTCACGACAAACAATATTTTTTATCTCTGAAAATAAATCTATTAACGTCAGAGAGCTGGAAACATCTACAAACGATCACTTTCAACGAATACACGCGTGCTTACACATTTTCGTACTTCTCGGTATAAAACTGTATTTTTCACGACAAAAAATATTTTTTATCTCTGAAAATCAATTTATTAACGTCAGAGAGCTGGAAATGTCTAAAAACGATCACTTTCAACGAATGCAAGCGTTTTTAGACATTTTCGTAATTCTCGGACTAAAACTGCATTTTTCACGACAAAAAAATATTTTCTATCTCTGAAAATCAATTTATTAACGTCAGAGAACTGTAAATGTCTAAAAACGATCACTTTCAATGAATACAAGCGTTTTTAGACATTTTCGTACTTCTCGTACTAAAACTGTATTTTTCACGACAAAAAAATATTTTCTATCTCTGAAAATCAATTTATTAACGTCAGAGAGCTGGAAACGTCTAAAAACGATCACTTTCAATGAATACAAGCGTTTTTAGACATTTTCGTACTTCTCGTACTAAGACTGTATTTTTCACGACAAAAAAATATTTTTTTTCTCTGAAAATCAATTTAATAACGTCAGAGAGCTGGAAATGTCTAAAAACGATCACTTTCAATGAATACAAGCGTTTTTAGACATTTTCGTACTTCTCGTACTAAAACTGTATTTTTCACGACAAAAAAATATTTTCTATCTCTGAAAATCAATTTATTAACGTCAGAGAGCTGGAAACATCTAAAAACGATCACTTTCGACGAGTACAAGCATTTTTAGACATTTTCGTACTTCGCGGACTAAGACAGTATTTTTCACGACAAACAATATTTTTTATCTCTGAAAATAAATTTATTAACGTCAGAGAGCTGGAAACATCTAAAAACGATCACTTTCAACGAATACACGCGTGTTTAGACATTTTCGTTTTTCTCGGACTAAAACTGTATTTTCACGACAAAACATATTTCTTATCTCTGAAAATAAATGTATTAACGTCAGAAAGCTGGAAAAGTCTGAAATCGATGACTTTCGACGAATACAAGCGTTTTTTGATATTTTCGTACTTCTCGGACTAACACTGTATTTTTCACGACAAAACATATTTCTTATCTCTGAAAATCAATTTATTAACGTCAGAAAGCTGAAAAGGTCTAAAAACGATCACTTTCGACGAATGCAAGTATTTTTAGACATTTTCATACTTCGCGGACTAAAACTGTATTTTCACGACAAAAAATATTTTTATCTCTGAAAATAAAATTATTAACGTCAGAGAGCTGGACACGTCTAAAATCGATCACTTTCAACGAATGCAAGCGTTTTTAGACATTTTCATACTTCGCGGACTAAAACTGTATTTCCACGACAAAAAATATTTTTTTCTCTGAAAATAAAATTATTAACGTCAGAGAGCTGGAAACATCTAAAATCGATCACTTTCGATGAATACAAGCGTTTTTAGACATTTTCATACTTCGCGGACTAAAACTGTATTTTCACGACAAAAAAATATTTTTATCTCTGAAAATCAATTTATTAACGTCAGAAAGCTGAAAAGCTCTAAAAACGATCACTTTCGACGAATACAAGCGTTTTTAGACATTTTCATACTTCGCGGACTAAAACTGTATTTTTCACGACAAAAAAATATTTTCTATCTCTGAAAATCAATTTATTAACGTCAGAGAGCTGGAAACATCTAAAAACGATCACTTTCGACGAGTACAAGCATTTTTAGACATTTTCGTACTTCGCGGACTAAGACAGTATTTTTCACGACAAACAATATTTTTTATCTCTGAAAATAAATTTATTAACGTCAGAGAGCTGGAAACATCTAAAAACGATCACTTTCAACGAATACACGCGTGTTTAGACATTTTCGTTTTTCTCGGACTAAAACTGTATTTTCACGACAAAACATATTTCTTATCTCTGAAAATAAATGTATTAACGTCAGAAAGCTGGAAAAGTCTGAAATCGATGACTTTCGACGAATACAAGCGTTTTTTGATATTTTCGTACTTCTCGGACTAAAACTGTATTTTTCACGACAAAACATATTTCTTATCTCTGAAAATCAATTTATTAACGTCAGAAAGCTGAAAAGGTCTAAAAACGATCACTTTCGACGAATGCAAGTATTTTTAGACATTTTCATACTTCGCGGACTAAAACTGTATTTTCACGACAAAAAATATTTTTATCTCTGAAAATAAAATTATTAACGTCAGAGAGCTGGAAACGTCTAAAATCGATCACTTTCAACGAATGCAAGCGTTTTTAGACATTTTCATACTTCGCGGACTAAAACTGTATTTCCACGACAAAAAATATTTTTATCTCTGAAAATAAAATTATTAACGTCAGAGAGCTGGAAACATCTAAAATCGATCACTTTCGATGAATACAAGCGTTTTTAGACATTTCCATACTTCGCGGTCTAAAACTGTATTTTCACGACAAAAAATATTTTTATCTCTGAAAATCAATTTATTAACGTCAGAAAGCTGAAAAGATCTAAAAACGATCACTTTCGACGAATACAAGCGTTTTTAGACATTTTCATACTTCGCGGACTAAAACTGTATTTTTCACGACAAAAAATATTTTTATCTCTGAAAATAAAATTATTAACGTCAGAGATTATTAACGTCTAAAATCGATCACTTTCAACGAATGCAAGCGTTTTTAGACATTTTCGTACTTGTCGAACTAAAACTGTATTTTCTACGACAAAAAATATTTTTTATCTCTGCAAATCAATTTATTAACGTCAGAAAGCTGGAAAGGTCTAAAACCGATCACTTTCGATGAGTACAAGCGTTATTAGACATTTTCATACTTCGCGGACTAAGACAGTATTTTTCACGACAAACAATATTTTTTATCTCTGAAAATAAATCTATTAACGTCAGAGAGCTGGAAACATCTACAAACGATCACTTTCAACGAATACACGCGTGCTTACACATTTTCGTACTTCTCGGTATAAAACTGTATTTTTCACGACAAAAAATATTTTTTATCTCTGAAAATCAATTTATTAACGTCAGAGAGCTGGAAATGTCTAAAAACGATCACTTTCAACGAATGCAAGCGTTTTTAGACATTTTCGTAATTCTCGGACTAAAACTGCATTTTTCACGACAAAAAAATATTTTCTATCTCTGAAAATCAATTTATTAACGTCAGAGAACTGTAAATGTCTAAAAACGATCACTTTCAATGAATACAAGCGTTTTTAGACATTTTCGTACTTCTCGTACTAAAACTGTATTTTTCACGACAAAAAAATATTTTCTATCTCTGAAAATCAATTTATTAACGTCAGAGAGCTGGAAACATCTAAAAACGATCACTTTCGACGAGTACAAGCATTTTTAGACATTTTCGTACTTCGCGGACTAAGACAGTATTTTTCACGACAAACAATATTTTTTATCTCTGAAAATAAATTTATTAACGTCAGAGAGCTGGAAACATCTAAAAACGATCACTTTCAACGAATACACGCGTGTTTAGACATTTTCGTTTTTCTCGGACTAAAACTGTATTTTCACGACAAAACATATTTCTTATCTCTGAAAATAAATGTATTAACGTCAGAAAGCTGGAAAAGTCTGAAATCGATGACTTTCGACGAATACAAGCGTTTTTTGATATTTTCGTACTTCTCGGACTAACACTGTATTTTTCACGACAAAACATATTTCTTATCTCTGAAAATCAATTTATTAACGTCAGAAAGCTGAAAAGGTCTAAAAACGATCACTTTCGACGAATGCAAGTATTTTTAGACATTTTCATACTTCGCGGACTAAAACTGTATTTTCACGACAAAAAATATTTTTATCTCTGAAAATAAAATTATTAACGTCAGAGAGCTGGAAACGTCTAAAATCGATCACTTTCAACGAATGCAAGCGTTTTTAGACATTTTCATACTTCGCGGACTAAAACTGTATTTCCACGACAAAAAATATTTTTATCTCTGAAAATAAAATTATTAACGTCAGAGAGCTGGAAACATCTAAAATCGATCACTTTCGATGAATACAAGCGTTTTTAGACATTTTCATACTTCGCGGACTAAAACTGTATTTTCACGACAAAAAATATTTTTATCTCTGAAAATCAATTTATTAACGTCAGAAAGCTGAAAAGGTCTAAAAACGATCACTTTCGACAAATACAAGCGTTTTTAGACATTTTCATACTTCGCGGACTAAAACTGTATTTTTCACGACAAAAAAATATTTTCTATCTCTGAAAATCAATTTATTAACGTCAGAGAGCTGGAAACATCTAAAAACGATCACTTTCGACGAGTACAAGCATTTTTAGACATTTTCGTACTTCGCGGACTAAGACAGTATTTTTCACGACAAACAATATTTTTTATCTCTGAAAATAAATTTATTAACGTCAGAGAGCTGGAAACATCTAAAAACGATCACTTTCAACGAATACACGCGTGTTTAGACATTTTCGTTTTTCTCGGACTAAAACTGTATTTTCACGACAAAACATATTTCTTATCTCTGAAAATAAATGTATTAACGTCAGAAAGCTGGAAAAGTCTGAAATCGATGACTTTCGACGAATACAAGCGTTTTTTGATATTTTCGTACTTCTCGGACTAAAACTGTATTTTTCACGACAAAACATATTTCTTATCTCTGAAAATCAATTTATTAACGTCAGAAAGCTGAAAAGGTCTAAAAACGATCACTTTCGACGAATGCAAGTATTTTTAGACATTTTCATACTTCGCGGACTAAAACTGTATTTTCACGACAAAAAATATTTTTATCTCTGAAAATAAAATTATTAACGTCAGAGAGCTGGAAACGTCTAAAATCGATCACTTTCAACGAATGCAAGCGTTTTTAGACATTTTCATACTTCGCGGACTAAAACTGTATTTCCACGACAAAAAATATTTTTATCTCTGAAAATAAAATTATTAACGTCAGAGAGCTGGAAACATCTAAAATCGATCACTTTCGATGAATACAAGCGTTTTTAGACATTTTCATACTTCGCGGACTAAAACTGTATTTTCACGACAAAAAATATTTTTATCTCTGAAAATCAATTTATTAACGTCAGAAAGCTGAAAAGGTCTAAAAACGATCACTTTCGACAAATACAAGCGTTTTTAGACATTTTCATACTTCGCGGACTAAAACTGTATTTTTCACGACAAAAAAATATTTTCTATCTCTGAAAATCAATTTATTAACGTCAGAGAGCTGGAAACATCTAAAAACGATCACTTTCGACGAGTACAAGCATTTTTAGACATTTTCGTACTTCGCGGACTAAGACAGTATTTTTCACGACAAACAATATTTTTTATCTCTGAAAATAAATTTATTAACGTCAGAGAGCTGGAAACATCTAAAAACGATCACTTTCAACGAATACACGCGTGTTTAGACATTTTCGTTTTTCTCGGACTAAAACTGTATTTTCACGACAAAACATATTTCTTATCTCTGAAAATAAATGTATTAACGTCAGAAAGCTGGAAAAGTCTGAAATCGATGACTTTCGACGAATACAAGCGTTTTTTGATATTTTCGTACTTCTCGGACTAAAACTGTATTTTTCACGACAAAACATATTTCTTATCTCTGAAAATCAATTTATTAACGTCAGAAAGCTGAAAAGGTCTAAAAACTATCACTTTCGACGAATGCAAGTATTTTTAGACATTTTCATACTTCGCGGACTAAAACTGTATTTTCACGACAAAAAATATTTTTATCTCTGAAAATAAAATTATTAACGTCAGAGAGCTGGAAACGTCTAAAATCGATCACTTTCAACGAATGCAAGCGTTTTTAGACATTTTCATACTTCGCGGACTAAAACTGTATTTCCACGACAAAAAATATTTTTATCTCTGAAAATAAAATTATTAACGTCAGAGAGCTGGAAACATCTAAAATCGATCACTTTCGATGAATACAAGCGTTTTTAGACATTTCCATACTTCGCGGTCTAAAACTGTATTTTCACGACAAAAAATATTTTTATCTCTGAAAATCAATTTATTAACGTCAGAAAGCTGAAAAGGTCTAAAAACGATCACTTTCGACGAATACAAGCGTTTTTAGACATTTTCATACTTCGCGGACTAAAACTGTATTTACACGACAAAAAATATTTTTTTTTCTGAAAATCAATTTATTAACGTCAGAAAGCTGGAAAGGTCTAAAAACGATCACTTTCGACGAATGCAAGCGATTTTAGACATTTTCATACTTCGCGGACTAAAACTGTATTTTTCACGACAAAAAATATTTTTATCTCTGAAAATTAAATTATTAACGTCAGAGAGCTGGAAACGTCTAAAATCGATCACTTTCAACGAATGCAAGCGTTTTTAGACATTTTCGTACTTGTCGAACTAAAACTGTATTTTCTACCACAAAAAATATTTTTTATCTCAGCAAATCAATTTATTAACGTCAGAAAGCTGGAAAGGTCTAAAACCGATCACTTTCGATGAGTACAAGCGTTATTAGACATTTTCATACTTCGCGGACTAAGACAGTATTTTTCACGACAAACAATATTTTTTATCTCTGAAAATAAATCTATTAACGTCAGAGAGCTGGAAACATCTACAAATGATCACTGTCAACGAATACACGCGTGCTTACACATTTTCGTACTTCTCGGACTAACACTGTATTTTTCACGACAAAACATATTTCTTATCTCTGAAAATCAATTTATTAACGTCAGAAAGCTGAAAAGGTCTAAAAACGATCACTTTCGACGAATGCAAGTATTTTTAGACATTTTCATACTTCGCGGACTAAAACTGTATTTTCACGACAAAAAATATTTTTATCTCTGAAAATAAAATTATTAACGTCAGAGAGCTGGAAACGTCTAAAATCGATCACTTTCAACGAATGCAAGCGTTTTTAGACATTTTCATACTTCGCGGACTAAAACTGTATTTCCACGACAAAAAATATTTTTATCTCTGAAAATAAAATTATTAACGTCAGAGAGCTGGAAACATCTAAAATCGATCACTTTCGATGAATACAAGCGTTTTTAGACATTTTCATACTTCGCGGACTAAAACTGTATTTTCACGACAAAAAATATTTTTATCTCTGAAAATCAATTTATTAACGTCAGAAAGCTGAAAAGGTCTAAAAACGATCACTTTCGACGAATACAAGCGTTTTTAGACATTTTCATACTTCGCGGACTAAAACTGTATTTTTCACGACAAAAAAATATTTTCTATCTCTGAAAATCAATTTATTAACGTCAGAGAGCTGGAAACATCTAAAAACGATCACTTTCGACGAGTACAAGCATTTTTAGACATTTTCGTACTTCGCGGACTAAGACAGTATTTTTCACGACAAACAATATTTTTTATCTCTGAAAATAAATTTATTAACGTCAGAGAGCTGGAAACATCTAAAAACGATCACTTTCAACGAATACACGCGTGTTTAGACATTTTCGTTTTTCTCGGACTAAAACTGTATTTTCACGACAAAACATATTTCTTATCTCTGAAAATAAATGTATTAACGTCAGAAAGCTGGAAAAGTCTGAAATCGATGACTTTCGACGAATACAAGCGTTTTTTGATATTTTCGTACTTCTCGGACTAAAACTGTATTTTTCACGACAAAACATATTTCTTATCTCTGAAAATCAATTTATTAACGTCAGAAAGCTGAAAAGGTCTAAAAACGATCACTTTCGACGAATGCAAGTATTTTTAGACATTTTCATACTTCGCGGACTAAAACTGTATTTTCACGACAAAAAATATTTTTATCTCTGAAAATAAAATTATTAACGTCAGAGAGCTGGAAACGTCTAAAATCGATCACTTTCAACGAATGCAAGCGTTTTTAGACATTTTCATACTTCGCGGACTAAAACTGTATTTCCACGACAAAAAATATTTTTATCTCTGAAAATAAAATTATTAACGTCAGAGAGCTGGAAACATCTAAAATCGATCACTTTCGATGAATACAAGCGTTTTTAGACATTTCCATACTTCGCGGTCTAAAACTGTATTTTCACGACAAAAAATATTTTTATCTCTGAAAATCAATTTATTAACGTCAGAAAGCTGAAAAGGTCTAAAAACGATCACTTTCGACGAATACAAGCGTTTTTAGACATTTTCATACTTCGCGGACTAAAACTGTATTTACACGACAAAAAATATTTTTTTTTCTGAAAATCAATTTATTAACGTCAGAAAGCTGGAAAGGTCTAAAAACGACCACTTTCGACGAATGCAAGCGATTTTAGACATTTTCATACTTCGCGGACTAAAACTGTATTTTTCACGACAAAAAATATTTTTATCTCTGAAAATTAAATTATTAACGTCAGAGAGCTGGAAACGTCTAAAATCGATCACTTTCAACGAATGCAAGCGTTTTTAGACATTTTCGTACTTGTCGAACTAAAACTGTATTTTCTACCACAAAAAATATTTTTTATCTCAGCAAATCAATTTATTAACGTCAGAAAGCTGGAAAGGTCTAAAACCGATCACTTTCGATGAGTACAAGCGTTATTAGACATTTTCATACTTCGCGGACTAAGACAGTATTTTTCACGACAAACAATATTTTTTATCTCTGAAAATAAATCTATTAACGTCAGAGAGCTGGAAACATCTACAAATGATCACTGTCAACGAATACACGCGTGCTTACACATTTTCGTACTTCTCGTACTAAAACTGTATTTTTCACGGCAAAAAATATTTTTTATCTCTGAAAATCAATTTATTAACGTCAGAGAGCTGGAAACGTCTAAAAACGATCACTTTCAACGAATGCAAGCGTTTTTAGACATTTTCGTAATTCTCGGACTAAAACTGCATTTTTCATGACAAAAAATATTTTTTATCTCTGAAAATAAATTTATTAACGTCAGAAAGCTGGAAAGGTCTAAAAACGATCACCTTCAAGGAATACAAATGTTCTTAGACATTTTCGTACTTCTCGGTCTAAAACTGCATTTTTCCCGACAAAATATATTTTTATCTCTGAAAATAAATTTATTAACGTCAGAAAGCTGGAAAGGTCTAAAAACGATCACTTTCAACGAATACACGCGTGCTTTGACATTTTCGTACTTCTCGGACTAAAACTGTATCTTTCACGACAAAAAATATTTTTTATCTCTGAAAATAAATGTATTAACGTCAGAAAGCTGGAAAGGTCTAAAATCGATAACTTTCAACGAATACAAGCGTTTTTAGACATTTTTGTTCTTCGCGGACTAAAACTGTATTTTTCACGACAAAAATATTTTTATCTCTAAAAATCAATTTAGTACCGTCAGAGAGCTGAAAACGTCTAAAAACGATCACTTTCAATGAATACAAGTGTTTTTAGACATTTTCGTACTTGTCGAACTAAAACTGTATTTTTCACGATAAAAAAAAAATTTTCTCTGAATATCAATTTATTAACGTCAGAGAGCTGGAAGCATCTAAAACCGATCACTTTCAACGAATACACGCATCTTTAGACATTTTCGTACTTCTCAGACTAAAACTGTATTTTTCACGACAAAACATATTTCTTATCTCTGAAAATAAATTTATTAACGTCAGAAAGCTGGAAAGGCCTAAAACCGATCACTTTCGACGAGTACAAGCGTTTTTAGACATTTTCGTACTTCGCAGACTAAGACAGTATTTTTCACGACAAACAATATTTTTTATCTCTGAAAATAAATTTATTAACGTCAGAGAGCTGGAAACGTCTAAAAACGATCACTTTCAATGAATATAAGCGTTTTTAGACATTTTCGTAATTCTCGGACTAAAACTGCATTTTTCAGACAAAAAATATTTTTTATCTCTGAAAATAAATTTATTAACGTCAGAGAGCTGGAAATGTCTAAAACGATCACTTTCAATGAATACAAGCGTTTTTAGACATTTTCGTAATTCTCGTACTAAAACTGTATTTTTCACGACAAAAAAATATTTTTTATCTCTGAAAATCAATTTATTAACGTCAGAAAGCTGGAATCGTCCAAAAACGATCACTTTCAACGAATACAAGCGTTTTTAGACATTTTCGTACTTGTCGAACTAAAACTGTATTTTTCACGACAAACAAAAATTTTATCTCTGAAAATCAATTTATTAACGTCAGAGAGCTGGAAACGTCTAAAAACGATCACTTTCAATGAATATAAGCGTTTTTAGACATTTTCGTAATTCTCGGACTAAAACTGCATTTTTCAGACAAAAAATATTTTTTATCTCTGAAAATAAATTTATTAACGTCAGAGAGCTGGAAATGTCTAAAACGATCACTTTCAATGAATACAAGCGTTTTTAGACATTTTCGTACTTCTCGTACTAAGACAGTATTTTTCACGACAAAAAATATTTTTTACCTCTGAAAATAAATTTATTAACGTCAGAGAGCTGGAAACGTCTAAAATCGATCACTTTCAACGAATACAAGCGTTTTTAGACATTTTCGTACTTGTCGAACTAAAACTGTATTTTTCACGACAAACAAAAATTTTATCTCTGAAAATCAATTTATTAACGTCAGAGAGCTGGAAACGTCTAAAAACGATCACTTTCAATGAATATAAGCGTTTTTAGACATTTTCGTACTTCTCGTACTAAGACAGTATTTTTCACGACAAAAAATATTTTTTACCTCTGAAAATAAATTTATTAACGTCAGAGAGCTGGAAACGTCTAAAATCGATCACTTTCAACGAATACAAGCGTTTTTAGACATTTTCGTACTTGTCGAACTAAAACTGTATTTTTCACGACAAACAAAAATTTTATCTCTGAAAATCAATTTATTAACGTCAGAGAGCTGGAAACGTCTAAAAACGATCACTTTCAATGAATATAAGCGTTTTTAGACATTTTCGTAATTCTCGGACTAAAACTGCATTTTTCAGACAAAAAATATTTTTTATCTCTGAAAATAAATTTATTAACGTCAGAGAGCTGGAAATGTCTAAAACGATCACTTTCAATGAATACAAGCGTTTTTAGACATTTTCGTAATTCTCGTACTAAAACTGTATTTTTCACGACAAAAAAATATTTTTTATCTCTGAAAATCAATTTATTAACGTCAGAAAGCTGGAATCGTCCAAAAACGATCACTTTCAACGAATACAAGCGTTTTTAGACATTTTCGTACTTGTCGAACTAAAACTGTATTTTTCACGACAAACAATATTTTTTATCTCGGAAAATTAATTTATTAACGTCAGAGAGCTGGAAACATCTAAAAACGATCACTTTCAACGAATACACGTGTGTTTAGACATTTTCGTACTTCTCGGACTAAAACTGTATTTTTCACGACAAAAAAATATTTTTTATCTCTGAAAATCAATTTATTAACGTCAGAGAGCTGGAAAGGTCGAAAATCGATGACTTTAGACGAATACAAGCGTTTTTTGATATTTTGTACTTTGCGGACTAAAACTGTATTTTACACGACAAAAAATATTTTTTATCCCTTAAAAATAAATTTATTAACGTCAGAGAGCTGGAAACGTCTATAAACGATTACTTTCAACAAGTACAAGCGTTTTTAGACATTTTCGTACTTCGCGGACTTAGACAGTATTTTTCACGACAAACAATATTTTTTATCTCGGAAAATAAATTTATTAACGTCAGAGAGCTGGAAACATCTAAAAACGATCACTTTCAACGAACACACGTGTGTTTAGACATTTTCGTACTTCGCGGACTAAAACTGTATTTTTCACGATAAAAAATATTTTTTATCTCTAAAATTAAATATATTAACGTCAGTGAGCTGGAAAGGTCTAAAACCGATCACTTTTGACGAGTACAAGCGTTTTCAGACATTTTCGTACTTCGCGGACTAAGACAGTATTTTCACGACAAACAATATTTTTTATCTCGGAAAATAAATTTATTAACGTCAGAGAGCTGGAAATATCTAAAAACGATCACTTTCAACGAATACACGTGTGTTTAGACATTTTCGTACTTCGCGGACTAAAACTGTATTTTTCACGATAAAAAATATTTTTTATCTCTAAAATTAAATATATTAACGTCAGAGAGCTGGAAAGGTCTAAAACCGATCACTTTTGACGAGTACAGGCGTTTTCAGACATTTTCGTACTTCGCGGACTAAGACAGTATTTTTCACGACAAACAATATTTTTTATCTCGGAAAATAAATTTATTAACGTCAGAGAGATATATTTAATTAATTAACGTGCTCCGCCAGAGGCACTACACGATTATTACAACTGTACAATTTACATCTATCCCTATATATGCTACTTAAAATACTTCAACTTATTTTTAAAGAGGGATTTAGTTATGGCCGGCGCCTTTATTTTCCCGTAATACTATTTACATGTCTTCCTTATTCTAACATGCAAACTTTATTGATAAATGCTTGTTTCTATATTTACATTATAAATATATTATGTTCATATCCTTAGCATTTAATTCGTCATATTGCAAACGGCTCTAAATCTTTTATGCTGCTGTCATTCTGCATAGTCAAGTTGACCGTTGTCTACAGCGCTGCTTCTGCAAAGAAAGGAAAGCATTTCCTCTTTATTGGAGTGCAGTAGCATCTGTCAATATTTATACATGCCTCTCTATTTTAAACTTCTTCGTTTTAGTTACAAAACGTTGAAGCTCCAACCACCACTTCTCTTCTGCAGCCAGCCCGGTCACCTCCTCCATGTTGCGCGGCCACTGCAGTCCTCTCAGCTCCATTCTCCGCGATGCCGACTGCCTTGATAGATCGTAGATGCCACACTCGAACAGGTAATGTTCGGTATCGTCCGTCCCCTCGCCACACGCGCAACGACTGCTGTCGCTCATCCCGAACCTGTAAAGATAAGCGTTAAACTTACCATGCCCCGTCACCACTTGAACCGTCTGGTAGTCCAATCTTTGCTTCAGTTTCGCGCGTATATCGAGCGCCGGAAGAAACGCTGCCGTCTGCCGCCCTGTCGCAGCCGACCGCCAACGCCCATCCCATCGTTCGAGAAGGCGTTGCTTCAGCTCATACTTCACCAAGGATCTAGGTACTCCAACGAATACCGTCTCGCCGTCTGCATCCCCCGCTGCAGCCTTGGCTAGTGCATCCGCGCGCTCGTTACCTCTCGTCCCGACGTGCGCACGTACCCACTTCCAGGTCAGCCTGGTCGTCTCCGATGCCTGCCGCGCAAGTGCCCAGATCTCCACCTGCAGTGTCGTTGGTCGCCTCGTCCCAAACAGTGACTCCAAGGCCGATCTGCTGTCTGTCAGGATGGTGCAGCAATCATAGGCGTAGCGATGGTCCAAGATGTATCGAAGCGCACCGCGGATGGCTACCAGCTCGCTCTGGAAAACACTACACCACTTACCTAACCTAAGCTTCGTGTAGGACCTCTCATCTTCGCCGTTGTAAACGACGAATGAAGCCCCTGTACCGTTCTCACTCTTGGAGCCGTCGGTGTAGATGCGGTTCCTCGCAACGGTGTCGTCGCCGCCATCGTTGTCCGAGCTCCGCATACCTACCACTCCCCACTCTGCTGGGTGTACTGCCAGCGACTCGTGCAAGGACGGTGTACTCTCCACTCTGCCGCCGTCCCCGACAAGCTGCTCCATTAAGGTGCCGCCAGCCGGGCTGCACGCTTTGCGGTACTGCGCCAACTCGCCGATGCGTAGGTCCACCGGAGGAAGATCGGCCAAGACAAGAACTGCCTCAGTCGATGTTGTCCGGTAGGCCGCCGCCGCTCCAATACCCGCGAATCTCTGCACAGATAAGAGTTTATTACGCATTTTTACCTTACAGCCGTCCGCCCATATGGGTGCCGCGTATGTGAGCGCTGGCTCCACTGCCCCCGAGTAGATCGCCGCCATGGATGACCTTCCCAATCCCCAGGTGAGCCGACACGCAGCGCGCAACCGATGCGTCATCTTCGTCGCCTTACGACAGACCGCTGTGATATGCCTCTCCCATCGGAGTCCATCATCCAGTACGACCCCCAAGTACGTCAGTTGATCAACGCATCTGATCCGCTCGTCGCCCATCATGAATGTAGGCCGCACTTGGCCTGGCCGGATCCCGAAGTAGAGAATACAAGCGTTTTTAGACATTTTCATACTTCGCGGACTAAAACTGTATTTTCACGACAAAAAATATTTTTATCTCTGAAAATCAATTTATTAACGTCAGAAAGCTGAAAAGGTCTAAAAACGATCACTTTCGACGAATACAAGCGTTTTTAGACATTTTCATACTTCGCGGACTAAAACTGTATTTTCACGACAAAAAATATTTTTATTTCTGAAAATCAATTTATTAACGTCAGAAAGCTGGAAAGGTCTAAAAACGATCGATTTCGACGAATGCAAGCGTTTTTAGACATTTTCATACTTCGCGGACTAAAACTGTATTTTTCACGACAAAAAATATTTTTATCTCTGAAAATAAATTTATTAACGTCAGAGAGCTGGAAACATCTAAAAACGATCACTTTCAACGAATACACGTGTGTTTAGACATTTTCGTACTTCTCGGACTAAAACTGTATTTTTCACGACAAAACATATTTCTTTTCTCTGAAAATAAATGTATTACCGTCAGAGAGCTGGAATCGTCTAAAAACGATGACTCTCGACGAATACAAGCGTTTTTAGACATTTTCGTACTTCGCGGACTAAAACTGTTGTTTCACGACAAAAAATATTTTTTATCTCTGAAAATAAAGTTATTAAGGTAAGAGAGCTGGAAACGTCTATAAACGATTATTTTCAACAAGTAAAAGTGTTTTTAGACATTTTCGTACTTCTCGGACTAAAACTGTATTTTTCACGACAAAAAAATATTTTTTATCTCTGAAAATCAATTTATTAACGTCAGAGAGCTGGAAACAACTAAAAACGATCACTTTCAACGAATACACGCGTGTTTAGACATTTTCGTTTTTCTCGGACTAAAACTGTATTTTTCACGACAAAACATATTTCTTATCTCTGAAAATCAATTTATTAACGTCAGAAAGCTGAAAAGGTCTAAAAACGATCACTTTCGACGAATGCAAGTATTTTTAGACATTTTCATACTTCGCGGACTAAAACTGTATTTTCACGACAAAAAATATTTTTATCTCTGAAAATAAAATTATTAACGTCAGAGAGCTGGAAACGTCTAAAAACGATCACTTTCAATGAATATAAGCGTTTTTAGACATTTTCGTAATTCTCGGACTAAAACTGCATTTTTCAGACAAAAAATATTTTTTATCTCTGAAAATAAATTTATTAACGTCAGAGAGCTGGAAATGTCTAAAACGATCACTTTCAATGAATACAAGCGTTTTTAGACATTTTCGTAATTCTCGTACTAAAACTGTATTTTTCACGACAAAAAAATATTTTTTATCTCTGAAAATCAATTTATTAACGTCAGAAAGCTGGAATCGTCCAAAAACGATCACTTTCAACGAATACAAGCGTTTTTAGACATTTTCGTACTTGTCGAACTAAAACTGTATTTTTCACGACAAACAATATTTTTTATCTCGGAAAATTAATTTATTAACGTCAGAGAGCTGGAAACATCTAAAAACGATCACTTTCAACGAATACACGTGTGTTTAGACATTTTCGTACTTCTCGGACTAAAACTGTATTTTTCACGACAAAACATATTTCTTATCTCTGAAAATCAATTTATTAACGTCAGAAAGCTGAAAAGGTCTAAAAACGATCACTTTCGACGAATGCAAGTATTTTTAGACATTTTCATACTTCGCGGACTAAAACTGTATTTTCACGACAAAAAATATTTTTATCTCTGAAAATAAAATTATTAACGTCAGAGAGCTGGAAACGTCTAAAATCGATCACTTTCAACGAATGCAAGCGTTTTTAGACATTTTCATACTTCGCGGACTAAAACTGTATTTTCACGACAAAAAATATTTTTATCTCTGAAAATAAAATTATTAACGTCAGAAAGCTGAAAAGGTCTAAAAACGATCACTTTCGACGAATACAAGCGTTTTTAGACATTTTCATACTTCGCGGACTAAAACTGTATTTTCACGACAAAAAATATTTTTATCTCTGAAAATAAAATTATTAACGTCAGAGAGCTGGAAACGTCTAAAATCGATCACTTTCGACGAATACAAGCGTTTTTAGACATTTTCATACTTCGCGGACTAAAACTGTATTTTCACGACAAAAAATATTTTTATCTCTGAAAATCAATTTATTAACGTCAGAAAGCTGAAAAGGTCTAAAAACGATCACTTTCGACGAATACAAGCGTTTTTAGACATTTTCATACTTCGCGGACTAAAACTGTATTTTCACGATAAAAAATATTTTTATTTCTGAAAATCAATTTATTAACGTCAGAAAGCTGGAAAGGTCTAAAAACGATCAATTTCGACGAATGCAAGCGTTTTTAGACATTATCATACTTCGCGGACTAAAACTGTATTTTTCACGACAAAAAATATTTTTATCTCTGAAAATAAAATTATTAACGTCAGAGAGCTGGAAACGTCTAAAAACGATCACTTTCAATGAATATAAGCTTTTTAGACATTTTCGTAATTCTCGGACGAAAACTGCATTTTTCAGACAAAAAATATTTTTTATCTCTGAAAATAAATTTATTAACGTCAGAGAGCTGGAAATGTCTAAAACGATCACTTTCAATGAATACAAGCGTTTTTAGACATTTTCGTAATTCTCGTACTAAAACTGTATTTTTCACGACAAAAAAATATTTTTTATCTCTGAAAATCAATTTATTAACGTCAGAAAGCTGGAATCGTCCAAAAACGATCACTTTCAACGAATACAAGCGTTTTTAGACATTTTCGTACTTGTCGAACTAAAACTGTATTTTTCACGACAAACAATATTTTTTATCTCGGAAAATTAATTTATTAACGTCAGAGAGCTGGAAACATCTAAAAACGATCACTTTCAACGAATACACGTGTGTTTAGACATTTTCGTACTTCTCGGACTAAAACTGTATTTTTCACGACAAAACATATTTCTTTTCTCTGAAAATAAATGTATTACCGTCAGAGAGCTGGAATCGTCTAAAAACGATGACTCTCGACGAATACAAGCGTTTTTAGACATTTTCGTACTTCGCGGACTAAAACTGTTGTTTCACGACAAAAAATATTTTTTATCTCTGAAAATAAAGTTATTAAGGTAAGAGAGCTGGAAACGTCTATAAACGATTATTTTCAACAAGTACAAGTGTTTTTAGACATTTTCGTACTTCTCGGACTAAAACTGTATTTTTCACGACAAAAAAATATTTTTTATCTCTGAAAATCAATTTATTAATGTCAGAGAGCTGGAAACAACTAAAAACGATCACTTTCAACGAATACACGCGTGTTTAGACATTTTCGTTTTTCTCGGACTAAAACTGTATTTTTCACGACAAAACATATTTCTTATCTCTGAAAATCAATTTATTAACGTCAGAAAGCTGAAAAGGTCTAAAAACGATCACTTTCGACGAATGCAAGTATTTTTAGACATTTTCATACTTCGCGGACTAAAACTGTATTTTCACGACAAAAAATATTTTTATCTCTGAAAATAAAATTATTAACGTCAGAGAGCTGGAAACGTCTATAAACGATTACTTTCAACAAGTACAAGCGTTTTTAGACATTTTCGTACTTCGCAGACTAAAACTGTATTTTTCACGACAAAAAATATTTTTTATCTCTGAAAATAAATGTAATAACGTCAGAAAGCTGGAAAGGTCTAAAATCGATGACTTTAGACGAATACAAGCGTTTTTTGATATTTTGTACTTTGCGGACTAAAACTGTATTTACACGACAAAAAATATTTTTTATTTCTGAAAATCAATTTATTAACGTCAGAAAGCTGGAAAGGTCTAAAAACGATCACTTTCGACGAATGCAAGCGTTTTTAGACATTTTCATACTTCGCGGACTAAAACTGTATTTTTCAGGACAAAAAATATTTTTATCTCTGAAAATTAAATTATTAACGTCAGAGAGCTGGAAACGTCTAAAATCGATCACTTTCAACGAATGCAAGCGTTTTTAGACATTTTCGTACTTGTCGAACTAAAACTGTATTTTCTACGACAAAAAATATTTTTTATCTCTGCAAATCAATTTATTAACGTCAGAAAGCTGGAAAGGTCTAAAACCGATCACTTTCGATGAGTACAAGCGTTATTAGACATTTTCATACTTCGCGGACTAAGACAGTATTTTTCACGACAAACAATATTTTTTATCTCTGAAAATAAATCTATTAACGTCAGAGAGCTGGAAACATCTACAAATGATCACTTTCAACGAATACACGCGTGCTTACACATTTTCGTAATTCTCGGACTAAAACTGCATTTTTCATGACAAAAAATATTTTTTATCTCTGAAAATAAATTTATTAACGTCAGAGAGCTGGAAATGTCTAAAAACGATCACTTTCAATGAATACAAGCGTTTTTAGACATTTTCGTACTTCTCGTACTAAAACTGTATTTTTCACGACAAAAAAATATTTTCTATCTCTGAAAATCAATTTATTAACGTCAAAGAGCTGGAAACATCTAAAAACGATCACTTTCGACGAGTACAAGCATTTTTAGACATTTTCGTACTTCGCGGACTAAGACAGTATTTTTCACGACAAACAATATTTTTTATCTCGGAAAATAAATTTATTAACGTCAGAGAGCTGGAAACATCTAAAAACGATCACTTTCAACGAACACACGCGTGTTTAGACATTTTCGTTTTTCTCGGACTAAAACTGTATTTTTCACGACAAAACATATTTCTTATCTCTGAAAATAAATGTATTAACGTCAGAAAGCTGGAAAAGTCTGAAATCGATGACTTTCGACGAATACAAGCGTTTTTTGATATTTTCGTACTTCTCGGACTAAAACTGTATTTTTCACGACAAAACATATTTCTTATCTCTGAAAATCAATTTATTAACGTCAGAAAGCTGAAAAGGTCTAAAAACGATCACTTTCGACGAATGCAAGTATTTTTAGACATTTTCATACTTCGCGGACTAAAACTGTATTTTTCACGATAAAAAATATTTTTTATCTCTAAAATTAAATATATTAACGTCAGAGAGCTGGAAAGGTCTAAAACCGATCACTTTTGACGAGTACAGGCGTTTTCAGACATTTTCGTACTTCGCGGACTAAGACAGTATTTTTCACGACAAACAATATTTTTTATCTCGGAAAATAAATTTATTAACGTCAGAGAGATATATTTAATTAATTAACGTGCTCCGCCAGAGGCACTACACGATTATTACAACTGTACAATTTACATCTATCCCTATATATGCTACTTAAAATACTTCAACTTATTTTTAAAGAGGGATTTAGTTATGGCCGGCGCCTTTATTTTCCCGTAATACTATTTACATGTCTTCCTTATTCTAACATGCAAACTTTATTGATAAATGCTTGTTTCTATATTTACATTATAAATATATTATGTTCATATCCTTAGCATTTAATTCGTCATATTGCAAACGGCTCTAAATCTTTTATGCTGCTGTCATTCTGCATAGTCAAGTTGACCGTTGTCTACAGCGCTGCTTCTGCAAAGAAAGGAAAGCATTTCCTCTTTATTGGAGTGCAGTAGCATCTGTCAATATTTATACATGCCTCTCTATTTTAAACTTCTTCGTTTTAGTTACAAAACGTTGAAGCTCCAACCACCACTTCTCTTCTGCAGCCAGCCCGGTCACCTCCTCCATGTTGCGCGGCCACTGCAGTCCTCTCAGCTCCATTCTCCGCGATGCCGACTGCCTTGATAGATCGTAGATGCCACACTCGAACAGGTAATGTTCGGTATCGTCCGTCCCCTCGCCACACGCGCAACGACTGCTGTCGCTCATCCCGAACCTGTAAAGATAAGCGTTAAACTTACCATGCCCCGTCACCACTTGAACCGTCTGGTAGTCCAATCTTTGCTTCAGTTTCGCGCGTATATCGAGCGCCGGAAGAAACGCTGCCGTCTGCCGCCCTGTCGCAGCCGACCGCCAACGCCCATCCCATCGTTCGAGAAGGCGTTGCTTCAGCTCATACTTCACCAAGGATCTAGGTACTCCAACGAATACCGTCTCGCCGTCTGCATCCCCCGCTGCAGCCTTGGCTAGTGCATCCGCGCGCTCGTTACCTCTCGTCCCGACGTGCGCACGTACCCACTTCCAGGTCAGCCTGGTCGTCTCCGATGCCTGCCGCGCAAGTGCCCAGATCTCCACCTGCAGTGTCGTTGGTCGCCTCGTCCCAAACAGTGACTCCAAGGCCGATCTGCTGTCTGTCAGGATGGTGCAGCAATCATAGGCGTAGCGATGGTCCAAGATGTATCGAAGCGCACCGCGGATGGCTACCAGCTCGCTCTGGAAAACACTACACCACTTACCTAACCTAAGCTTCGTGTAGGACCTCTCATCTTCGCCGTTGTAAACGACGAATGAAGCCCCTGTACCGTTCTCACTCTTGGAGCCGTCGGTGTAGATGCGGTTCCTCGCAACGGTGTCGTCGCCGCCATCGTTGTCCGAGCTCCGCATACCTACCACTCCCCACTCTGCTGGGTGTACTGCCAGCGACTCGTGCAAGGACGGTGTACTCTCCACTCTGCCGCCGTCCCCGACAAGCTGCTCCATTAAGGTGCCGCCAGCCGGGCTGCACGCTTTGCGGTACTGCGCCAACTCGCCGATGCGTAGGTCCACCGGAGGAAGATCGGCCAAGACAAGAACTGCCTCAGTCGATGTTGTCCGGTAGGCCGCCGCCGCTCCAATACCCGCGAATCTCTGCACAGATAAGAGTTTATTACGCATTTTTACCTTACAGCCGTCCGCCCATATGGGTGCCGCGTATGTGAGCGCTGGCTCCACTGCCCCCGAGTAGATCGCCGCCATGGATGACCTTCCCAATCCCCAGGTGAGCCGACACGCAGCGCGCAACCGATGCGTCATCTTCGTCGCCTTACGACAGACCGCTGTGATATGCCTCTCCCATCGGAGTCCATCATCCAGTACGACCCCCAAGTACGTCAGTTGATCAACGCATCTGATCCGCTCGTCGCCCATCATGAATGTAGGCCGCACTTGGCCTGGCCGGATCCCGAAGAAGAGTGCAGCGGTCTTGGCTGCGTTGAAGGTGAGACGCACATCTGTCGCCCACTCCCAGAGTACTCCCAGCGCCCGCGTCGTCGTAGCCGTCAACCCTTTAACGGTTGGCCGTCTCACCAGCAGCATGGTATCATCTGCGTACAACACCAGCTGGCAGCCGTCGGGTAACTGCCTCTCGAACACCGTCTCGTGGACCAGCTTCCAGAATCCAGGTCCTGATCGAGACCCTTGCGGGCATCCCATCGTGAACTTTCTTCTTACAGCACCACTCGGTGTGCTGATTTCGGCTTCTCTGTTATCGAGATAACTCCTAGCAAGAGAAAGCAGATTAACGTCAGAGAGCTGGAAACATCTAAAAACGATCACTTTCAACGAATACAAGCGTTTTTAGACATTTTCGTACTTCTCGGACTAAAACTGTATTTTTCACGACAAAAATATTTTTTATCTCTAAAAATTAATTTATTAACGTCAGAGAGCTGGAAAGGTCTAAAAACGATCACTTTCGACGAATACAAGCGTTATTAGACATTTTCGTACTTCTTGGACTAAAACTGTATTTTTCACGACAAAAAATATTTAGCTCTAAAAATAAATTTATTAACGTCAGAGAGCTGGAAAGGTCTAAAAACGATCACTTTCGAGGAATACAAGCGTTTTTAGACATTTTCGTACTTCGCGGACTAAAACTGTATTTTCACGACAAAAAATAATTTTTATTTCTGAAAATCAATTTTTTAACTTCAGAAAGCTGAAAAAGTCTAAAAACGATCACATTCGACGAATACAAGCGTTTTTAGGCATTTTCATACTTCGCGGACTAAAACTGTATTTTTCACGACAAAAAAATATTTTTTATCTCTGAAAATAAAATTGTTAACGTCAGAGAGCTGAAGACGTCTAAAATCGATCACTTTCAACGAATACAAGCGTTTTTAGACATTTTCGTACTTGTCGAACTAAAACTGTATTTTTCACGACAAAAAATATTTTTTATCTCTGAAAATCAATTTATTAACGTAAGAGAGCTAGAAACGTCTAAAAACGATCACTTTCAATGAATACAAGCGTTTTTAGACATTTTCGTACTTCTCGTACTAAGACAGTATTTTTCACGACAAAAAATATTTTTTACCTCTGAAAATAAATTTATTAACGTCAGAGAGCTGGAAACGTCTAAAATCGATCACTTTCAACGAATACAAGCGTTTTTAGACATTTTCGTACTTCTCGTACTAAAACTGTATTTTTCACGACAAAAAAATATTTTTTTTCTCCGAAAATCAATTTAATAACGTCAGAGAGCTGGAAACATCTAAAAACGATCACTTTCGACGAGTACAAGCATTTTTAGACATTTTCGTACTTCGCGGACTAAGACAGTATTTTTCACGACAAACATTATTTTTTATCTCGGAAAATAAATTTATTAACGTCAGAGAGCTGGAAACGTCTAAAATCGATCACTTTCAACGAATGCAAGCGTTTTTAGACATTTTCATACTTCGCGGACTAAAACTGTATTTTCACGACAAAAAATATTTTTATCTCTTAAAATCAATTTATTAACGTCAGAAAGCAGAAAAGGTCTAAAAACGATCACTTTCGACGAATGCAAGTGTTTTTAGACATTTTCATACTTCGCGGACTAAAACTGTATTTTCACGACAAACAATATTTTTTATTTCTGAAAATCAATTTATTAACGTCAGAAAGCTGGAAAGGTCTAAAAACGATCACTTTCGACGAATGCAAGCGTTTTTAGACATTTTCATACTTCGCGGACTAAAACTGTATTTTTCACGACAAAAAATATTTTTATCTCTGAAAATAAAATTATTAACGTCAGAGATTATTAACGTCAAAAATCGATCACTTTCAACGAATGCAAGCGTTTTTAGACATTTTCGTACTTGTCGAACTAAAACTGTATTTTCTACGACAAAAAATATTTTTTATCTCTGCAAATCAATTTTTAACGTCAGAAAGCTGGAAAGGTCTAAAACCGATCACTTTCGATGAGTACAAGCGTTATTAGACATTTTCATACTTCGCGGACTAAGACAGTATTTTTCACGACAAACAATATTTTTTATCTCTGAAAATAAATCTATTAACGTCAGAGAGCTGGAAACATCTACAAACGATCACTTTCAACGAATACACGCGTGCTTACACATTTTCGTACTTCTCGGTATAAAACTGTATTTTTCACGACAAAAAATATTTTTTATCTCTGAAAATCAATTTATTAAGGTCAGAGAGCTGGAAACGTCTAAAAACGATCACTTTCAACGAATGCAAGCGTTTTTAGACATTTTTGTACTTCTCGTACTAAAACTGTATTTTTCACGACAAAAAAATATTTTCTATCTCTGAAAATCAATTTATTAACGTCAGAGAGCTGGAAACGTCTAAAAACGATCACTTTCAATGAATACAAGCGTTTTTAGACATTTTCGTACTTCTCGTACTAAGACTGTATTTTTCACGACAAAAAAATATTGTTTTTCTCTGAAAATCAATTTAATAACGTCAGAGAGCTGGAAATGTCTAAAAACGATCACTTTCAATGAATACAAGCGTTTTTAGACATTTTCGTACTTCACGTACTAAAACTGTATTTTTCACGACAAAAAAATATTTTTTATGTCTGAAAATCAATTTATTAACGTCAGAGAGCTGGAAACGTCTAAAAACGATCACTTTCAACGAATGCCAGCGTTTTTAGACATTTTCGTAATTCTCGGACGAAAACTGCATTTTTCATGACAAAAAATATTTTTTATCTCTGAAAATAAATTTATTAACGTCAGAGAACTGGAAATGTCTAAAAACGATCACTTTCAATGAATACAAGCGTTTTTAGACATTTTCGTACTTCTCGTACAAAAACTGTATTTTTCACGACAAAAAAATATTTTCTATCTCTGAAAATCAATTTATTAACGTCAGAGAGCTGGAAACATCTAAAAACGATCACTTTCGACGAGTACAAGCATTTTTAGACATTTTCGTACTTCGCGGACTAAGACAGTATTTTTCACGACAAACAATATTTTTTATCTCGGAAAATAAATTTATTAACGTCAGAGAGCTGGAAACATCTAAAAACGATCACTTTCAACGAATACACGCGTGTTTAGACATTTTCGTTTTTCTCGGACTAAAACTGTATTTTTCACGACAAAACATATTTCTTATCTCTGAAAATAAATGTATTAACGTCAGAAAGCTGGAAAAGTCTGAAATCGATGACTTTCGACGAATACAAGCGTTTTTTGATATTTTCGTACTTCTCGGACTAAAACTGTATTTTTCACGACAAAACATATTTCTTATCTCTGAAAATCAATTTATTAACGTCAGAAAGCTGAAAAGGTCTAAAAACGATCACTTTCGACGAATGCAAGTATTTTTAGACATTTTCATACTTCGCGGACTAAAACTGTATTTTCACGACAAAAAATATTGTTATCTCTGAAAATAAAATTATTAACGTCAGAGAGCTGGAAACATCTAAAATCGATCACTTTCGATGAATACAAGCGTTTTTAGACATTTTCATACTTCCCGGACTAAAACTGTATTTTTCAGGACAAAAAATATTTTTATCTCTGAAAATAAAATTATTAACGTCAGAGAGCTGGAAACGTCTAAAATCGATCACTTTCAACGAATGCAAGCGTTTTTAGACATTTTCGTACTTGTCGAACTAAAACTGTATTTTCTACGACAAAAAATATTTTTTATCTCTGCAAATCAATTTATTAACGTCAGAAAGCTGGAAAGGTCTAAAACCGATCACTTTCGATGAGTACAAGCGTTATTAGACATTTTCATACTTCGCGGACTAAGACAGTATTTTTCACGACAAACAATATTTTTTATCTCTGAAAATAAATCTATTAACGTCAGAGAGCTGGAAACATCTACAAATGATCACTTTCAACGAATACACGCGTGCTTACACATTTTCGTAATTCTCGGACTAAAACTGCATTTTTCATGACAAAAAATATTTTTTATCTCTGAAAATAAATTTATTAACGTCAGAGAGCTGGAAATGTCTAAAAACGATCACTTTCAATGAATACAAGCGTTTTTAGACATTTTCGTACTTCTCGTACTAAAACTGTATTTTTCACGACAAAAAAATATTTTCTATCTCTGAAAATCAATTTATTAACGTCAAAGAGCTGGAAACATCTAAAAACGATCACTTTCGACGAGTACAAGCATTTTTAGACATTTTCGTACTTCGCGGACTAAGACAGTATTTTTCACGACAAACAATATTTTTTATCTCGGAAAATAAATTTATTAACGTCAGAGAGCTGGAAACATCTAAAAACGATCACTTTCAACGAATACACGCGTGTTTAGACATTTTCGTTTTTCTCGGACTAAAACTGTATTTTTCACGACAAAACATATTTCTTATCTCTGAAAATAAATGTATTAACGTCAGAAAGCTGGAAAAGTCTGAAATCGATGACTTTCGACGAATACAAGCGTTTTTTGATATTTTCGTACTTCTCGGACTAAAACTGTATTTTTCACGACAAAACATATTTCTTATCTCTGAAAATCAATTTATTAACGTCAGAAAGCTGAAAAGGTCTAAAAACGATCACTTTCGACGAATGCAAGTATTTTTAGACATTTTCATACTTCGCGGACTAAAACTGTATTTTCACGACAAAAAATATTTTTATCTCTGAAAATAAAATTATTAACGTCAGAGAGCTGGAAACGTCTAAAATCGATCACTTTCAACGAATGCAAGCGTTTTTAGACATTTTCATACTTCGCGGACTAAAACTGTATTTTCACGACAAAAAATATTTTTATCTCTGAAAATAAAATTATTAACGTCAGAGAGCTGGAAACATCTAAAATCGATCACTTTCGACGAATACAAGCGTTTTTAGACATTTTCCTACTTCGCGGAGTAAAACTGTATTTTCACGACAAAAAATATTTTTATCTCTGAAAATCAATTTATTAACGTCAGAAAGCTGAAAAGGTCTAAAAACGATCACTTTCGACGAATACAAGCGTTTTTAGACATTTTCATACTTCGCGGACTAAAACTGTATTTTCACGACAAAAAATATTTTTTATTTCTGAAAATTAATTTATTAACGTCAGAGAGCTGGAAACGTCTAAAATCGATCACTTTCAATGAATATAAGCGTTTTTAGACATATTCGTAATTCTCGGACTAAAACTGCATTTTTCAGACAAAAAATATTTTTTATCTCTGAAAATAAATTTATTAACGTCAGAGAGCTGGAAATGTCTAAAACGATCACTTTCAATGAATACAAGCGTTTTTAGACATTTTCGTAATTCTCGTACTAAAACTGTATTTTTCACGACAAAAAAATATTTTTTATCTCTGAAAATCAATTTATTAACGTCAGAAAGCTGGAATCGTCCAAAAACGATCACTTTCAACGAATACAAGCGTTTTTAGACATTTTCGTACTTGTCGAACTAAAACTGTATTTTTCACGACAAACAATATTTTTTATCTCGGAAAATTAATTTATTAACGTCAGAGAGCTGGAAACATCTAAAAACGATCACTTTCAACGAATACACGTGTGTTTAGACATTTTCGTACTTCTCGGACTTAAACTGTATTTTTCACGACAAAACATATTTCTTTTCTCTGAAAATAAATGTATTACCGTCAGAGAGCTGGAATCGTCTAAAAACGATGACTCTCGACGAATACAAGCGTTTTTAGACATTTTCGTACTTCGCGGACTAAAACTGTTGTTTCACGACAAAAAATATTTTTTATCTCTGAAAATAAACTTATTAAGGTAAGAGAGCTGGAAACGTCTATAAACGATTACTTTCAACAAGTACAAGTGTTTTTAGACATTTTCGTACTTCTCGGACTAAAACTGTATTTTTCACGACAAAACATATTTCTTATCTCTGAAAATCAATTTATTAACGTCAGAAAGCTGGAAAGGTCTAAAAACAATCAATTTCGACGAATGCAAGCGTTTTTAGACATTTTCATACTTCGCGGACTAAAACTGTATTTTTCACGACAAAAAATATTTTTATCTCTGAAAATAAAATTATTAACGTCAGAGAGCTGGAAACGTCTAAAAACGATCACTTTCGACGAATACAAGCGTTTTTAGACATTTTCATACTTCGCGGACTAAAACTGTATTTTCACGACAAAAAATATTTTTTATTTCTGAAAATCAATTTATTAACGTCAGAAAGCTGGAAAGGTCTAAAAACGATCAATTTCGACGAATGCAAGCGTTTTTAGACATTTTCATACTTCGCGGACTAAAACTGTATTTTTCACGACAAAAAATATTTTTATCTCTGAAAATAAAATTATTAACGTCAGAGAGCTGGAAACGTCTAAAATCGATCACTTTCAATGAATATAAGCGTTTTTAGACATTTTCGTAATTCTCGGACTAAAACTGCATTTTTCAGACAAAAAATATTTTTTATCTCTGAAAATAAATTTATTAACGTCAGAGAGCTGGAAATGTCTAAAACGATCACTTTCAATGAATACAAGCGTTTTTAGACATTTTCGTAATTCTCGTACTAAAACTGTATTTTTCACGACAAAAAAATATTTTTTATCTCTGAAAATCAATTTATTAACGTCAGAAAGCTGGAATCGTCCAAAAACGATCACTTTCAACGAATACAAGCGTTTTTAGACATTTTCGTACTTGTCGAACTAAAACTGTATTTTTCACGACAAACAATATTTTTTATCTCGGAAAATTAATGTATTAACGTCAGAAAGCTGGAAAAGTCTGAAATCGATGACTTTCGACGAATACAAGCGTTTTTTGATATTTTCGTACTTCTCGGACTAAAACTGTATTTTTCACGACAAAACATATTTCTTATCTCTGAAAATCAATTTATTAACGTCAGAAAGCTGAAAAGGTCTAAAAACGATCACTTTCGACGAATGCAAGTATTTTTAGACATTTTCATACTTCGCGGACTAAAACTGTATTTTCACGACAAAAAATATTTTTATCTCTGAAAATAAAATTATTAACGTCAGAGAGCTGGAAACGTCTAAAATCGATCACTTTCAACGAATGCAAGCGTTTTTAGACATTTTCATACTTCGCGGACTAAAACTGTATTTTCACGACAAAAAATATTTTTATCTCTGAAAATAAAATTATTAACGTCAGAAAGCTGAAAAGGTCTAAAAACGATCACTTTCGACGAATACAAGCGTTTTTAGACATTTTCATACTTCGCGGACTAAAACTGTATTTTCACGACAAAAAATATTTTTATCTCTGAAAATCAATTTATTAACGTCAGAAAGCTGAAAAGGTCTAAAAACGATCACTTTCGACGAATACAAGCGTTTTTAGACATTTTCATACTTCGCGGACTAAAACTGTATTTTCACGACAAAAAATATTTTTATTTCTGAAAATCAATTTATTAACGTCAGAAAGCTGGAAAGGTCTAAAAACGATCGATTTCGACGAATGCAAGCGTTTTTAGACATTTTCATACTTCGCGGACTAAAACTGTATTTTTCACGACAAAAAATATTTTTATCTCTGAAAATAAAATTATTAACGTCAGAGAGCTGGAAACGTCTAAAAACGATCACTTTCAATGAATATAAGCGTTTTTAGACATTTTCGTAATTCTCGTACTAAAACTGTATTTTTCACGACAAAAAAATATTTTTTATCTCTGAAAATCAATTTATTAACGTCAGAAAGCTGGAATCGTCCAAAAACGATCACTTTCAACGAATACAAGCGTTTTTAGACATTTTCGTACTTGTCGAACTAAAACTGTATTTTTCACGACAAACAATATTTTTTATCTCGGAAAATTAATTTATTAACGTCAGAGAGCTGGAAACATCTAAAAACGATCACTTTCAACGAATACACGTGTGTTTAGACATTTTCGTACTTCTCGGACTAAAACTGTATTTTTCACGACAAAACATATTTCTTTTCTCTGAAAATAAATGTATTACCGTCAGAGAGCTGGAATCGTCTAAAAACGATGACTCTCGACGAATACAAGCGTTTTTAGACATTTTCGTACTTCGCGGACTAAAACTGTTGTTTCACGACAAAAAATATTTTTTATCTCTGAAAATAAAGTTATTAAGGTAAGAGAGCTGGAAACGTCTATAAACGATTATTTTCAACAAGTAAAAGTGTTTTTAGACATTTTCGTACTTCTCGGACTAAAACTGTATTTTTCACGACAAAAAAATATTTTTTATCTCTGAAAATCAATTTATTAACGTCAGAAAGCTGAAAAGGTCTAAAAACGATCACTTTCGACGAATGCAAGTATTTTTAGACATTTTCATACTTCGCGGACTAAAACTGTATTTTCACGACAAAAAATATTTTTATCTCTGAAAATAAAATTATTAACGTCAGAGAGCTGGAAACGTCTAAAATCGATCACTTTCAACGAATGCAAGCGTTTTTAGACATTTTCATACTTCGCGGACTAAAACTGTATTTTCACGACAAAAAATATTTTTATCTCTGAAAATAAAATTATTAACGTCAGAAAGCTGAAAAGGTCTAAAAACGATCACTTTCGACGAATACAAGCGTTTTTAGACATTTTCATACTTCGCGGACTAAAACTGTATTTTCACGACAAAAAATATTTTTATCTCTGAAAATCAATTTATTAACGTCAGAAAGCTGAAAAGGTCTAAAAACGATCACTTTCGACGAATACAAGCGTTTTTAGACATTTTCATACTTCGCGGACTAAAACTGTATTTTCACGACAAAAAATATTTTTATTTCTGAAAATCAATTTATTAACGTCAGAAAGCTGGAAAGGTCTAAAAACGATCGATTTCGACGAATGCAAGCGTTTTTAGACATTTTCATACTTCGCGGACTAAAACTGTATTTTTCACGACAAAAAATATTTTTATCTCTGAAAATAAAATTATTAACGTCAGAGAGCTGGAAACGTCTAAAAACGATCACTTTCAATGAATATAAGCGTTTTTAGACATTTTCGTAATTCTCGTACTAAAACTGTATTTTTCACGACAAAAAAATATTTTTTATCTCTGAAAATCAATTTATTAACGTCAGAAAGCTGGAATCGTCCAAAAACGATCACTTTCAACGAATACAAGCGTTTTTAGACATTTTCGTACTTGTCGAACTAAAACTGTATTTTTCACGACAAACAATATTTTTTATCTCGGAAAATTAATTTATTAACGTCAGAGAGCTGGAAACATCTAAAAACGATCACTTTCAACGAATACACGTGTGTTTAGACATTTTCGTACTTCTCGGACTAAAACTGTATTTTTCACGACAAAACATATTTCTTTTCTCTGAAAATAAATGTATTACCGTCAGAGAGCTGGAATCGTCTAAAAACGATGACTCTCGACGAATACAAGCGTTTTTAGACATTTTCGTACTTCGCGGACTAAAACTGTTGTTTCACGACAAAAAATATTTTTTATCTCTGAAAATAAAGTTATTAAGGTAAGAGAGCTGGAAACGTCTATAAACGATTATTTTCAACAAGTAAAAGTGTTTTTAGACATTTTCGTACTTCTCGGACTAAAACTGTATTTTTCACGACAAAAAAATATTTTTTATCTCTGAAAATCAATTTATTAACGTCAGAGAGCTGGAAACAACTAAAAACGATCACTTTCAACGAATACACGCGTGTTTAGACATTTTCGTTTTTCTCGGACTAAAACTGTATTTTTCACGACAAAACATATTTCTTATCTCTGAAAATCAATTTATTAACGTCAGAAAGCTGAAAAGGTCTAAAAACGATCACTTTCGACGAATGCAAGTATTTTTAGACATTTTCATACTTCGCGGACTAAAACTGTATTTTCACGACAAAAAATATTTTTATCTCTGAAAATAAAATTATTAACGTCAGAGAGCTGGAAACGTCTAAAAACGATCACTTTCAATGAATATAAGCGTTTTTAGACATTTTCGTAATTCTCGGACTAAAACTGCATTTTTCAGACAAAAAATATTTTTTATCTCTGAAAATAAATTTATTAACGTCAGAGAGCTGGAAATGTCTAAAACGATCACTTTCAATGAATACAAGCGTTTTTAGACATTTTCGTAATTCTCGTACTAAAACTGTATTTTTCACGACAAAAAAATATTTTTTATCTCTGAAAATCAATTTATTAACGTCAGAAAGCTGGAATCGTCCAAAAACGATCACTTTCAACGAATACAAGCGTTTTTAGACATTTTCGTACTTGTCGAACTAAAACTGTATTTTTCACGACAAACAATATTTTTTATCTCGGAAAATTAATTTATTAACGTCAGAGAGCTGGAAACATCTAAAAACGATCACTTTCAACGAATACACGTGTGTTTAGACATTTTCGTACTTCTCGGACTTAAACTGTATTTTTCACGACAAAACATATTTCTTTTCTCTGAAAATAAATGTATTACCGTCAGAGAGCTGGAATCGTCTAAAAACGATGACTCTCGACGAATACAAGCGTTTTTAGACATTTTCGTACTTCGCGGACTAAAACTGTTGTTTCACGACAAAAAATATTTTTTATCTCTGAAAATAAAGTTATTAAGGTAAGAGAGCTGGAAACGTCTATAAACGATTACTTTCAACAAGTACAAGTGTTTTTAGACATTTTCGTACTTCTCGGACTAAAACTGTATTTTTCACGACAAAACATATTTCTTATCTCTGAAAATCAATTTATTAACGTCAGAAAGCTGAAAAGGTCTAAAAACGATCACTTTCGACGAATGCAAGTATTTTTAGACATTTTCATACTTCGCGGACTAAAACTGTATTTTCACGACAAAAAATATTTTTATTTCTGAAAATCAATTTATTAACGTCAGAAAGCTGGAAAGGTCTAAAAACAATCAATTTCGACGAATGCAAGCGTTTTTAGACATTTTCATACTTCGCGGACTAAAACTGTATTTTTCACGACAAAAAATATTTTTATCTCTGAAAATAAAATTATTAACGTCAGAGAGCTGGAAACGTCTAAAAACGATCACTTTCGACGAATACAAGCGTTTTTAGACATTTTCATACTTCGCGGACTAAAACTGTATTTTCACGACAAAAAATATTTTTTATTTCTGAAAATCAATTTATTAACGTCAGAAAGCTGGAAAGGTCTAAAAACGATCAATTTCGACGAATGCAAGCGTTTTTAGACATTTTCATACTTCGCGGACTAAAACTGTATTTTTCACGACAAAAAATATTTTTATCTCTGAAAATAAAATTATTAACGTCAGAGAGCTGGAAACGTCTAAAATCGATCACTTTCAATGAATATAAGCGTTTTTAGACATTTTCGTAATTCTCGGACTAAAACTGCATTTTTCAGACAAAAAATATTTTTTATCTCTGAAAATAAATTTATTAACGTCAGAGAGCTGGAAATGTCTAAAACGATCACTTTCAATGAATACAAGCGTTTTTAGACATTTTCGTAATTCTCGTACTAAAACTGTATTTTTCACGACAAAAAAATATTTTTTATCTCTGAAAATCAATTTATTAACGTCAGAAAGCTGGAATCGTCCAAAAACGATCACTTTCAACGAATACAAGCGTTTTTAGACATTTTCGTACTTGTCGAACTAAAACTGTATTTTTCACGACAAACAATATTTTTTATCTCGGAAAATTAATGTATTAACGTCAGAAAGCTGGAAAAGTCTGAAATCGATGACTTTCGACGAATACAAGCGTTTTTTGATATTTTCGTACTTCTCGGACTAAAACTGTATTTTTCACGACAAAACATATTTCTTATCTCTGAAAATCAATTTATTAACGTCAGAAAGCTGAAAAGGTCTAAAAACGATCACTTTCGACGAATGCAAGTATTTTTAGACATTTTCATACTTCGCGGACTAAAACTGTATTTTCACGACAAAAAATATTTTTATCTCTGAAAATAAAATTATTAACGTCAGAGAGCTGGAAACGTCTAAAATCGATCACTTTCAACGAATGCAAGCGTTTTTAGACATTTTCATACTTCGCGGACTAAAACTGTATTTTCACGACAAAAAATATTTTTATCTCTGAAAATAAAATTATTAACGTCAGAAAGCTGAAAAGGTCTAAAAACGATCACTTTCGACGAATACAAGCGTTTTTAGACATTTTCATACTTCGCGGACTAAAACTGTATTTTCACGACAAAAAATATTTTTATCTCTGAAAATCAATTTATTAACGTCAGAAAGCTGAAAAGGTCTAAAAACGATCACTTTCGACGAATACAAGCGTTTTTAGACATTTTCATACTTCGCGGACTAAAACTGTATTTTCACGACAAAAAATATTTTTATTTCTGAAAATCAATTTATTAACGTCAGAAAGCTGGAAAGGTCTAAAAACGATCGATTTCGACGAATGCAAGCGTTTTTAGACATTTTCATACTTCGCGGACTAAAACTGTATTTTTCACGACAAAAAATATTTTTATCTCTGAAAATAAAATTATTAACGTCAGAGAGCTGGAAACGTCTAAAAACGATCACTTTCAATGAATATAAGCGTTTTTAGACATTTTCGTAATTCTCGTACTAAAACTGTATTTTTCACGACAAAAAAATATTTTTTATCTCTGAAAATCAATTTATTAACGTCAGAAAGCTGGAATCGTCCAAAAACGATCACTTTCAACGAATACAAGCGTTTTTAGACATTTTCGTACTTGTCGAACTAAAACTGTATTTTTCACGACAAACAATATTTTTTATCTCGGAAAATAAATGTATTACCGTCAGAGAGCTGGAATCGTCTAAAAACGATGACTCTCGACGAATACAAGCGTTTTTAGACATTTTCGTACTTCGCGGACTAAAACTGTTGTTTCACGACAAAAAATATTTTTTATCTCTGAAAATAAAGTTATTAAGGTAAGAGAGCTGGAAACGTCTATAAACGATTATTTTCAACAAGTAAAAGTGTTTTTAGACATTTTCGTACTTCTCGGACTAAAACTGTATTTTTCACGACAAAAAAATATTTTTTATCTCTGAAAATCAATTTATTAACGTCAGAGAGCTGGAAACAACTAAAAACGATCACTTTCAACGAATACACGCGTGTTTAGACATTTTCGTTTTTCTCGGACTAAAACTGTATTTTTCACGACAAAACATATTTCTTATCTCTGAAAATCAATTTATTAACGTCAGAAAGCTGAAAAGGTCTAAAAACGATCACTTTCGACGAATGCAAGTATTTTTAGACATTTTCATACTTCGCGGACTAAAACTGTATTTTCACGACAAAAAATATTTTTATCTCTGAAAATAAAATTATTAACGTCAGAGAGCTGGAAACGTCTAAAAACGATCACTTTCAATGAATATAAGCGTTTTTAGACATTTTCGTAATTCTCGGACTAAAACTGCATTTTTCAGACAAAAAATATTTTTTATCTCTGAAAATAAATTTATTAACGTCAGAGAGCTGGAAATGTCTAAAACGATCACTTTCAATGAATACAAGCGTTTTTAGACATTTTCGTAATTCTCGTACTAAAACTGTATTTTTCACGACAAAAAAATATTTTTTATCTCTGAAAATCAATTTATTAACGTCAGAAAGCTGGAATCGTCCAAAAACGATCACTTTCAACGAATACAAGCGTTTTTAGACATTTTCGTACTTGTCGAACTAAAACTGTATTTTTCACGACAAACAATATTTTTTATCTCGGAAAATTAATTTATTAACGTCAGAGAGCTGGAAACATCTAAAAACGATCACTTTCAACGAATACACGTGTGTTTAGACATTTTCGTACTTCTCGGACTAAAACTGTATTTTTCACGACAAAACATATTTCTTATCTCTGAAAATCAATTTATTAACGTCAGAAAGCTGAAAAGGTATAAAAACGATCACTTTCGACGAATGCAAGTATTTTTAGACATTTTCATACTTCGCGGACTAAAACTGTATTTTCACGACAAAAAATATTTTTATCTCTGAAAATAAAATTATTAACGTCAGAGAGCTGGAAACGTCTAAAATCGATCACTTTCAACGAATGCAAGCGTTTTTAGACATTTTCATACTTCGCGGACTAAAACTGTATTTTCACGACAAAAAATATTTTTATCTCTGAAAATAAAATTATTAACGTCAGAAAGCTGAAAAGGTCTAAAAACGATCACTTTCGACGAATACAAGCGTTTTTAGACATTTTCATACTTCGCGGACTAAAACTGTATTTTCACGACAAAAAATATTTTTATCTCTGAAAATAAAATTATTAACGTCAGAGAGCTGGAAACGTCTAAAATCGATCACTTTCGACGAATACAAGCGTTTTTAGACATTTTCATACTTCGCGGACTAAAACTGTATTTTCACGACAAAAAATATTTTTATCTCTGAAAATCAATTTATTAACGTCAGAAAGCTGAAAAGGTCTAAAAACGATCACTTTCGACGAATACAAGCGTTTTTAGACATTTTCATACTTCGCGGACTAAAACTGTATTTTCACGACAAAAAATATTTTTATTTCTGAAAATCAATTTATTAACGTCAGAAAGCTGGAAAGGTCTAAAAACGATCAATTTCGACGAATGCAAGCGTTTTTAGACATTATCATACTTCGCGGACTAAAACTGTATTTACACGACAAAAAATATTTTTTATTTCTGAAAATCAATTTATTAACGTCAGAAAGCTGGAAAGGTCTAAAAACGATCACTTTCGACGAATGCAAGCGTTTTTAGACATTTTCATACTTCCCGGACTAAAACTGTATTTTTCAGGACAAAAAATATTTTTATCTCTGAAAATAAAATTATTAACGTCAGAGAGCTGGAAACGTCTAAAAACGATCACTTTCAATGAATATAAGCGTTTTTAGACATTTTCGTAATTCTCGGACTAAAACTGCATTTTTCAGACAAAAAATATTTTTTATCTCTGAAAATAAATTTATTAACGTCAGAGAGCTGGAAATGTCTAAAACGATCACTTTCAATGAATACAAGCGTTTTTAGACATTTTCGTAATTCTCGTACTAAAACTGTATTTTTCACGACAAAAAAATATTTTTTATCTCTGAAAATCAATTTATTAACGTCAGAAAGCTGGAATCGTCCAAAAACGATCACTTTCAACGAATACAAGCGTTTTTAGACATTTTCGTACTTGTCGAACTAAAACTGTATTTTTCACGACAAACAATATTTTTTATCTCGGAAAATTAATTTATTAACGTCAGAGAGCTGGAAACATCTAAAAACGATCACTTTCAACGAATACACGTGTGTTTAGACATTTTCGTACTTCTCGGACTAAAACTGTATTTTTCACGACAAAACATATTTCTTATCTCTGAAAATCAATTTATTAACGTCAGAAAGCTGAAAAGGTCTAAAAACGATCACTTTCGACGAATGCAAGTATTTTTAGACATTTTCATACTTCGCGGACTAAAACTGTATTTTCACGACAAAAAATATTTTTATCTCTGAAAATAAAATTATTAACGTCAGAGAGCTGGAAACGTCTAAAATCGATCACTTTCAACGAATGCAAGCGTTTTTAGACATTTTCATACTTCGCGGACTAAAACTGTATTTTCACGACAAAAAATATTTTTATCTCTGAAAATAAAATTATTAACGTCAGAGAGCTGGAAACGTCTAAAATCGATCACTTTCGACGAATACAAGCGTTTTTAGACATTTTCATACTTCGCGGACTAAAACTGTATTTTCACGACAAAAAATATTTTTATTTCTGAAAATCAATTTATTAACGTCAGAAAGCTGGAAAGGTCTAAAAACGATCAATTTCGACGAATGCAAGCGTTTTTAGACATTATCATACTTCGCGGACTAAAACTGTATTTTTCACGACAAAAAATATTTTTATCTCTGAAAATAAAATTATTAACGTCAGAGAGCTGGAAACGTCTAAAAACGATCACTTTCAATGAATATAAGCTTTTTAGACATTTTCGTAATTCTCGGACGAAAACTGCATTTTTCAGACAAAAAAAATTTTTTATCTCTGAAAATAAATTTATTAACGTCAGAGAGCTGGAAATGTCTAAAACGATCACTTTCAATGAATACAAGCGTTTTTAGACATTTTCGTAATTCTCGTACTAAAACTGTATTTTTCACGACAAAAAAATATTTTTTATCTCTGAAAATCAATTTATTAACGTCAGAAAGCTGGAATCGTCCAAAAACGATCACTTTCAACGAATACAAGCGTTTTTAGACATTTTCGTACTTGTCGAACTAAAACTGTATTTTTCACGACAAACAATATTTTTTATCTCGGAAAATTAATTTATTAACGTCAGAGAGCTGGAAACATCTAAAAACGATCACTTTCAACGAATACACGTGTGTTTAGACATTTTCGTACTTCTCGGACTAAAACTATATTTTTCACGACAAAACATATTTCTTTTCTCTGAAAATAAATGTATTACCGTCAGAGAGCTGGAATCGTCTAAAAACGATGACTCTCGACGAATACAAGCGTTTTTAGACATTTTCGTACTTCGCGGACTAAAACTGTTGTTTCACGACAAAAAATATTTTTTATCTCTGAAAATAAAGTTATTAAGGTAAGAGAGCTGGAAACGTCTATAAACGATTATTTTCAACAAGTACAAGTGTTTTTAGACATTTTCGTACTTCTCGGACTAAAACTGTATTTTTCACGACAAAAAAATATTTTTTATCTCTGAAAATCAATTTATTAATGTCAGAGAGCTGGAAACAACTAAAAACGATCACTTTCAACGAATACACGCGTGTTTAGACATTTTCGTTTTTCTCGGACTAAAACTGTATTTTTCACGACAAAACATATTTCTTATCTCTGAAAATCAATTTATTAACGTCAGAAAGCTGAAAAGGTCTAAAAACGATCGCTTTCGACGAATGCAAGTATTTTTAGACATTTTCATACTTCGCGGACTAAAACTGTATTTTCACGACAAAAAATATTTTTATCTCTGAAAATAAAATTATTAACGTCAGAGAGCTGGAAACGTCTATAAACGATTACTTTCAACAAGTACAAGCGTTTTTAGACATTTTCGTACTTCGCAGACTAAAACTGTATTTTTCACGACAAAAAATATTTTTTATCTCTGAAAATAAATGTAATAACGTCAGAAAGCTGGAAAGGTCTAAAATGGATGACTTTAGACGAATACAAGCGTTTTTTGATATTTTGTACTTTGCGGACTAAAACTGTATTTACACGACAAAAAATATTTTTTATTTCTGAAAATCAATTTATTAACGTCAGAAACTGGAAAGGTCTAAAAACGATCACTTTCGACGAATGCAAGCGTTTTTAGACATTTTCATACTTCGCGGACTAAAACTGTATTTTTCAGGACAAAAAATATTTTTATCTCTGAAAATAAAATTATTAACGTCAGAGAGCTGGAAACGTCTAAAATCGATCACTTTCAACGAATGCAAGCGTTTTTAGACATTTTCGTACTTGTCGAACTAAAACTGTATTTTCTACGACAAAAAATATTTTTTATCTCTGCAAATCAATTTATTAACGTCAGAAAGCTGGAAAGGTCTAAAACCGATCACTTTCGATGAGTACAAGCGTTATTAGACATTTTCATACTTCGCGGACTAAGACAGTATTTTTCACGACAAACAATATTTTTTATCTCTGAAAATAAATCTATTAACGTCAGAGAGCTGGAAACATCTACAAATGATCACTTTCAACGAATACACGCGTGCTTACACATTTTCGTAATTCTCGGACTAAAACTGCATTTTTCATGACAAAAAATATTTTTTATCTCTGAAAATAAATTTATTAACGTCAGAGAGCTGGAAATGTCTAAAAACGATCACTTTCAATGAATACAAGCGTTTTTAGACATTTTCGTACTTCTCGTACTAAAACTGTATTTTTCACGACAAAAAAAAAAATTTCTATCTCTGAAAATCAATTTATTAACGTCAAAGAGCTGGAAACATCTAAAAACGATCACTTTCGACGAGTACAAGCATTTTTAGACATTTTCGTACTTCGCGGACTAAGACAGTATTTTTCACGACAAACAATATTTTTTATCTCGGAAAATAAATTTATTAACGTCAGAGAGCTGGAAACATCTAAAAACGATCACTTTCAACGAATACACGCGTGTTTAGACATTTTCGTTTTTCTCGGACTAAAACTGTATTTTTCACGACAAAACATATTTCTTATCTCTGAAAATAAATGTATTAACGTCAGAAAGCTGGAAAAGTCTGAAATCGATGACTTTCGACGAATACAAGCGTTTTTTGATATTTTCGTACTTCTCGGACTAAAACTGTATTTTTCACGACAAAACATATTTCTTATCTCTGAAAATCAATTTATTAACGTCAGAAAGCTGAAAAGGTCTAAAAACGATCACTTTCGACGAATGCAAGTATTTTTAGACATTTTCATACTTCGCGGACTAAAACTGTATTTACACGACAAAAAATATTTTTTATTTCTGAAAATCAATTTATTAACGTCAGAAAGCTGGAAAGGTCTAAAAACGATCACTTTCGACGAATGCAAGCGTTTTTAGACATTTTCATACTTCCCGGACTAAAACTGTATTTTTCAGGACAAAAAATATTTCTTATCTCTGAAAATCAATTTATTAACGTCAGAAAGCTGGAAAGGTCTAAAAACGATCACTTTCGACGAATGCAAGCGTTTTTAGACATTTTCGTAATTCTCGTACTAAAACTGTATTTTTCACGACAAAAAAATATTTTTTATCTCTGAAAATCAATTTATTAACGTCAGAAAGCTGGAATCGTCCAAAAACGATCACTTTCAACGAATACAAGCGTTTTTAGACATTTTCGTACTTGTCGAACTAAAACTGTATTTTTCACGACAAACAATATTTTTTATCTCGGAAAATTAATTTATTAACGTCAGAGAGCTGGAAACATCTAAAAACGATCACTTTCAACGAATACACGTGTGTTTAGACATTTTCGTACTTCTCGGACTAAAACTGTATTTTTCACGACAAAACATATTTCTTATCTCTGAAAATCAATTTATTAACGTCAGAAAGCTGAAAAGGTCTAAAAACGATCACTTTCGACGAATGCAAGTATTTTTAGACATTTTCATACTTCGCGGACTAAAACTGTATTTTCACGACAAAAAATATTTTTATCTCTGAAAATAAAATTATTAACGTCAGAGAGCTGGAAACGTCTAAAATCGATCACTTTCAACGAATGCAAGCGTTTTTAGACATTTTCATACTTCGCGGACTAAAACTGTATTTTCACGACAAAAAATATTTTTATCTCTGAAAATAAAATTATTAACGTCAGAGAGCTGGAAACGTCTAAAATCGATCACTTTCGACGAATACAAGCGTTTTTAGACATTTTCATACTTCGCGGACTAAAACTGTATTTTCACGACAAAAAATATTTTTATCTCTGAAAATCAATTTATTAACGTCAGAAAGCTGAAAAGGTCTAAAAACGATCACTTTCGACGAATACAAGCGTTTTTAGACATTTTCATACTTCGCGGACTAAAACTGTATTTTCACGACAAAAAATATTTTTATTTCTGAAAATCAATTTATTAACGTCAGAAAGCTGGAAAGGTCTAAAAACGATCAATTTCGACGAATGCAAGCGTTTTTAGACATTATCATACTTCGCGGACTAAAACTGTATTTTTCACGACAAAAAATATTTTTATCTCTGAAAATAAAATTATTAACGTCAGAGAGCTGGAAACGTCTAAAAACGATCACTTTCAATGAATATAAGCTTTTTAGACATTTTCGTAATTCTCGGACGAAAACTGCATTTTTCAGACAAAAAAAATTTTTTATCTCTGAAAATAAATTTATTAACGTCAGAGAGCTGGAAATGTCTAAAACGATCACTTTCAATGAATACAAGCGTTTTTAGACATTTTCGTAATTCTCGTACTAAAACTGTATTTTTCACGACAAAAAAATATTTTTTATCTCTGAAAATCAATTTATTAACGTCAGAAAGCTGGAATCGTCCAAAAACGATCACTTTCAACGAATACAAGCGTTTTTAGACATTTTCGTACTTGTCGAACTAAAACTGTATTTTTCACGACAAACAATATTTTTTATCTCGGAAAATTAATTTATTAACGTCAGAGAGCTGGAAACATCTAAAAACGATCACTTTCAACGAATACACGTGTGTTTAGACATTTTCGTACTTCTCGGACTAAAACTGTATTTTTCACGACAAAACATATTTCTTTTCTCTGAAAATAAATGTATTACCGTCAGAGAGCTGGAATCGTCTAAAAACGATGACTCTCGACGAATACAAGCGTTTTTAGACATTTTCGTACTTCGCGGACTAAAACTGTTGTTTCACGACAAAAAATATTTTTTATCTCTGAAAATAAAGTTATTAAGGTAAGAGAGCTGGAAACGTCTATAAACGATTATTTTCAACAAGTACAAGTGTTTTTAGACATTTTCGTACTTCTCGGACTAAAACTGTATTTTTCACGACAAAAAAATATTTTTTATCTCTGAAAATCAATTTATTAATGTCAGAGAGCTGGAAACAACTAAAAACGATCACTTTCAACGAATACACGCGTGTTTAGACATTTTCGTTTTTCTCGGACTAAAACTGTATTTTTCACGACAAAACATATTTCTTATCTCTGAAAATCAATTTATTAACGTCAGAAAGCTGAAAAGGTCTAAAAACGATCGCTTTCGACGAATGCAAGTATTTTTAGACATTTTCATACTTCGCGGACTAAAACTGTATTTTCACGACAAAAAATATTTTTATCTCTGAAAATAAAATTATTAACGTCAGAGAGCTGGAAACGTCTATAAACGATTACTTTCAACAAGTACAAGCGTTTTTAGACATTTTCGTACTTCGCAGACTAAAACTGTATTTTTCACGACAAAAAATATTTTTTATCTCTGAAAATAAATGTAATAACGTCAGAAAGCTGGAAAGGTCTAAAATGGATGACTTTAGACGAATACAAGCGTTTTTTGATATTTTGTACTTTGCGGACTAAAACTGTATTTACACGACAAAAAATATTTTTTATTTCTGAAAATCAATTTATTAACGTCAGAAAGCTGGAAAGGTCTAAAAACGATCACTTTCGACGAATGCAAGCGTTTTTAGACATTTTCATACTTCGCGGACTAAAACTGTATTTTTCAGGACAAAAAATATTTTTATCTCTGAAAATAAAATTATTAACGTCAGAGAGCTGGAAACGTCTAAAATCGATCACTTTCAACGAATGCAAGCGTTTTTAGACATTTTCGTACTTGTCGAACTAAAACTGTATTTTCTACGACAAAAAATATTTTTTATCTCTGCAAATCAATTTATTAACGTCAGAAAGCTGGAAAGGTCTAAAACCGATCACTTTCGATGAGTACAAGCGTTATTAGACATTTTCATACTTCGCGGACTAAGACAGTATTTTTCACGACAAACAATATTTTTTATCTCTGAAAATAAATCTATTAACGTCAGAGAGCTGGAAACATCTACAAATGATCACTTTCAACGAATACACGCGTGCTTACACATTTTCGTAATTCTCGGACTAAAACTGCATTTTTCATGACAAAAAATATTTTTTATCTCTGAAAATAAATTTATTAACGTCAGAGAGCTGGAAATGTCTAAAAACGATCACTTTCAATGAATACAAGCGTTTTTAGACATTTTCGTACTTCTCGTACTAAAACTGTATTTTTCACGACAAAAAAAAAAATTTCTATCTCTGAAAATCAATTTATTAACGTCAAAGAGCTGGAAACATCTAAAAACGATCACTTTCGACGAGTACAAGCATTTTTAGACATTTTCGTACTTCGCGGACTAAGACAGTATTTTTCACGACAAACAATATTTTTTATCTCGGAAAATAAATTTATTAACGTCAGAGAGCTGGAAACATCTAAAAACGACCACTTTCAACGAATACACGCGTGTTTAGACATTTTCGTTTTTCTCGGACTAAAACTGTATTTTTCACGATAAAACATATTTCTTATCTCTGAAAATAAATGTATTAACGTCAGAAAGCTGGAAAAGTCTGAAATCGATGACTTTCGACGAATACAAGCGTTTTTTGATATTTTCGTACTTCTCGGACTAAAACTGTATTTTTCACGACAAAACATATTTCTTATCTCTGAAAATCAATTTATTAACGTCAGAAAGCTGAAAAGGTCTAAAAACGATCACTTTCGACGAATGCAAGTATTTTTAGACATTTTCATACTTCGCGGACTAAAACTGTATTTTTCACGATAAAAAATATTTTTTATCTCTGAAAATCAATTTATTAACGTCAGAAAGCTGGAATCGTCCAAAAACGATCACTTTCAACGAATACAAGCGTTTTTAGACATTTTCGTACTTGTCGAACTAAAACTGTATTTTTCACGACAAACAATATTTTTTATCTCGGAAAATTAATTTATTAACGTCAGAGAGCTGGAAACATCTAAAAACGATCACTTTCAACGAATACACGTGTGTTTAGACATTTTCGTACTTCTCGGACTAAAACTGTATTTTTCACGACAAAACATATTTCTTATCTCTGAAAATCAATTTATTAACGTCAGAAAGCTGAAAAGGTCTAAAAACGATCACTTTCGACGAATGCAAGTATTTTTAGACATTTTCATACTTCGCGGACTAAAACTGTATTTTCACGACAAAAAATATTTTTATTTCTGAAAATCAATTTATTAACGTCAGAAAGCTGGAAAGGTCTAAAAACGATCAATTTCGACGAATGCAAGCGTTTTTAGACATTATCATACTTCGCGGACTAAAACTGTATTTACACGACAAAAAATATTTTTTATTTCTGAAAATCAATTTATTAACGTCAGAAAGCGGGAAAGGTCTAAAAACGATCACTTTCGACGAATGCAAGCGTTTTTAGACATTTTCATACTTCCCGGACTAAAACTGTATTTTTCAGGACAAAAAATATTTTTATCTCTGAAAATAAAATTATTAACGTCAGAGAGCTGGAAACGTCTAAAAACGATCACTTTCAATGAATATAAGCGTTTTTAGACATTTTCGTAATTCTCGGACTAAAACTGCATTTTTCAGACAAAAAATATTTTTTATCTCTGAAAATAAATTTATTAACGTCAGAGAGCTGGAAATGTCTAAAACGATCACTTTCAATGAATACAAGCGTTTTTAGACATTTTCGTAATTCTCGTACTAAAACTGTATTTTTCACGACAAAAAAATATTTTTTATCTCTGAAAATCAATTTATTAACGTCAGAAAGCTGGAATCGTCCAAAAACGATCACTTTCAACGAATACAAGCGTTTTTAGACATTTTCGTACTTGTCGAACTAAAACTGTATTTTTCACGACAAACAATATTTTTTATCTCGGAAAATTAATTTATTAACGTCAGAGAGCTGGAAACATCTAAAAACGATCACTTTCAACGAATACACGTGTGTTTAGACATTTTCGTACTTCTCGGACTAAAACTGTATTTTTCACGACAAAACATATTTCTTATCTCTGAAAATCAATTTATTAACGTCAGAAAGCTGAAAATTCTAAAAACGATCACTTTCGACGAATGCAAGTATTTTTAGACATTTTCATACTTCGTGGACTAAAACTGTATTTTCACGACAAAAAATATTTTTATCTCTGAAAATAAAATTATTAACGTCAGAGAGCTGGAAACGTCTAAAATCGATCACTTTCAACGAATGCAAGCGTTTTTAGACATTTTCATACTTCGCGGACTAAAACTGTATTTTCATGACAAAAAATATTTTTATCTTTGAAAATAAAATTATTAACGTCAGAAAGCTGAAAAGGTCTAAAAACGATCACTTTCGACGAATACAAGCGTTTTTAGACATTTTCATACTTCGCGGACTAAAACTGTATTTTCACGACAAAAAATATTTTTATCTCTGAAAATAAAATTATTAACGTCAGAGAGCTGGAAACGTCTAAAATCGATCACTTTCGACGAATACAAGCGTTTTTAGACATTTTCATACTTCGCGGACTAAAACTGTATTTTCACGAAAAAAAATATTTTTATCTCTGAAAATCAATTTATTAACGTCAGAAAGCTGAAAAGGTCTAAAAACGATCACTTTCGACGAATACAAGCGTTTTTAGACATTTTCATACTTCGCGGACTAAAACTGTATTTTCACGACAAAAAATATTTTTATTTCTGAAAATCAATTTATTAACGTCAGAAAGCTGGAAAGGTCTAAAAACGATCAATTTCGACGAATGCAAGCGTTTTTAGACATTATCATACTTCGCGGACTAAAACTGTATTTTTCACGACAAAAAATATTTTTATCTCTGAAAATAAAATTATTAACGTCAGAGAGCTGGAAACGTCTAAAAACGATCACTTTCAATGAATATAAGCTTTTTAGACATTTTCGTAATTCTCGGACGAAAACTGCATTTTTCAGACAAAAAAAATTTTTTATCTCTGAAAATAAATTTATTAACGTCAGAGAGCTGGAAATGTCTAAAACGATCACTTTCAATGAATACAAGCGTTTTTAGACATTTTCGTAATTCTCGTACTAAAACTGTATTTTTCACGACAAAAAAATATTTTTTATCTCTGAAAATCAATTTATTAACGTCAGAAAGCTGGAATCGTCCAAAAACGATCACTTTCAACGAATACAAGCGTTTTTAGACATTTTCGTACTTGTCGAACTAAAACTGTATTTTTCACGACAAACAATATTTTTTATCTCGGAAAATTAATTTATTAACGTCAGAGAGCTGGAAACATCTAAAAACGATCACTTTCAACGAATACACGTGTGTTTAGACATTTTCGTACTTCTCGGACTAAAACTGTATTTTTCACGACAAAACATATTTCTTTTCTCTGAAAATAAATGTATTACCGTCAGAGAGCTGGAATCGTCTAAAAACGATGACTCTCGACGAATACAAGCGTTTTTAGACATTTTCGTACTTCGCGGACTAAAACTGTTGTTTCACGACAAAAAATATTTTTTATCTCTGAAAATAAAGTTATTAAGGTAAGAGAGCTGGAAACGTCTATAAACGATTATTTTCAACAAGTACAAGTGTTTTTAGACATTTTCGTACTTCTCGGACTAAAACTGTATTTTTCACGACAAAAAAATATTTTTTATCTCTGAAAATCAATTTATTAATGTCAGAGAGCTGGAAACAACTAAAAACGATCACTTTCAACGAATACACGCGTGTTTAGACATTTTCGTTTTTCTCGGACTAAAACTGTATTTTTCACGACAAAACATATTTCTTATCTCTGAAAATCAATTTATTAACGTCAGAAAGCTGAAAAGGTCTAAAAACGATCGCTTTCGACGAATGCAAGTATTTTTAGACATTTTCATACTTCGCGGACTAAAACTGTATTTTCACGACAAAAAATATTTTTATCTCTGAAAATAAAATTATTAACGTCAGAGAGCTGGAAACGTCTATAAACGATTACTTTCAACAAGTACAAGCGTTTTTAGACATTTTCGTACTTCGCAGACTAAAACTGTATTTTTCATGACAAAAAATATTTTTTATCTCTGAAAATAAATGTAATAACGTCAGAAAGCTGGAAAGGTCTAAAATCGATGACTTTAGACGAATACAAGCGTTTTTTGATATTTTGTACTTTGCGGACTAAAACTGTATTTACACGACAAAAAATATTTTTTATTTCTGAAAATCAATTTATTAACGTCAGAAAGCTGGAAAGGTCTAAAAACGATCACTTTCGACGAATGCAAGCGTTTTTAGACATTTTCATACTTCGCGGACTAAAACTGTATTTTTCAGGACAAAAAATATTTTTATCTCTGAAAATAAAATTATTAACGTCAGAGAGCTGGAAACGTCTAAAATCGATCACTTTCAACGAATGCAAGCGTTTTTAGACATTTTCGTACTTGTCGAACTAAAACTGTATTTTCTACGACAAAAAATATTTTTTATCTCTGCAAATCAATTTATTAACGTCAGAAAGCTGGAAAGGTCTAAAACCGATCACTTTCGATGAGTACAAGCGTTATTAGACATTTTCATACTTCGCGGACTAAGACAGTATTTTTCACGACAAACAATATTTTTTATCTCTGAAAATAAATCTATTAACGTCAGAGAGCTGGAAACATCTACAAATGATCACTTTCAACGAATACACGCGTGCTTACACATTTTCGTAATTCTCGGACTAAAACTGCATTTTTCATGACAAAAAATATTTTTTATCTCTGAAAATAAATTTATTAACGTCAGAGAGCTGGAAATGTCTAAAAACGATCACTTTCAATGAATACAAGCGTTTTTAGACATTTTCGTACTTCTCGTACTAAAACTGTATTTTTCACGACAAAAAAATATTTTCTATCTCTGAAAATCAATTTATTAACGTCAAAGAGCTGGAAACATCTAAAAACGATCACTTTCGACGAGTACAAGCATTTTTAGACATTTTCGTACTTCGCGGACTAAGACAGTATTTTTCACGACAAACAATATTTTTTATCTCGGAAAATAAATTTATTAACGTCAGAGAGCTGGAAACATCTAAAAACGATCACTTTCAACGAATACACGCGTGTTTAGACATTTTCGTTTTTCTCGGACTAAAACTGTATTTTTCACGACAAAACATATTTCTTATCTCTGAAAATAAATGTATTAACGTCAGAAAGCTGGAAAAGTCTGAAATCGATGACTTTCGACGAATACAAGCGTTTTTTGATATTTTCGTACTTCTCGGACTAAAACTGTATTTTTCACGACAAAACATATTTCTTATCTCTGAAAATCAATTTATTAACGTCAGAAAGCTGAAAAGGTCTAAAAACGATCACTTTCGACGAATGCAAGTATTTTTAGACATTTTCATACTTCGCGGACTAAAACTGTATTTTTCACGATAAAAAATATTTTTTATCTCTAAAATTAAATATATTAACGTCAGAGAGCTGGAAAGGTCTAAAACCGATCACTTTTGACGAGTACAGGCGTTTTCAGACATTTTCGTACTTCGCGGACTAAGACAATATTTTTCACGACAAACAATATTTTTTATCTCGGAAAATAAATTTATTAACGTCAGAGAGATATATTTAATTAATTAACGTGCTCCGCCAGAGGCACTACACGATTATTACAACTGTACAATTTACATCTATCCCTATATATGCTACTTAAAATACTTCAACTTATTTTTAAAGAGGGATTTAGTTATGGCCGGCGCCTTTATTTTCCCGTAATACTATTTACATGTTTTCCTTATTCTAACATGCAAACTTTATTGATAAATGCTTGTTTCTATATTTACATTATAAATATATTATGTTCATATCCTTAGCATTTAATTCGTCATATTGCAAACGGCTCTAAATCTTTTATGCTGCTGTCATTCTGCATAGTCAAGTTGACCGTTGTCTACAGCGCTGCTTCTGCAAAGAATGGAAAGCATTTCCTCTTTATTGGAGTGCAGTAGCATCTGTCAATATTTATACATGCCTCTCTATTTTAAACTTCTTCGTTTTAGTTACAAAACGTTGAAGCTCCAACCACCACTTCTCTTCTGCAGCCAGCCCGGTCACCTCCTCCATGTTGCGCGGCCACTGCAGTCCTCTCAGCTCCATTCTCCGCGATGCCGACTGCCTTGATAGATCGTAGATGCCACACTCGAACAGGTAATGTTCGGTATCGTCCGTCCCCTCGCCACACGCGCAACGACTGCTGTCGCTCATCCCGAACCTGTAAAGATAAGCGTTAAACTTACCATGCCCCGTCACCACTTGAACCGTCTGGTAGTCCAATCTTTGCTTCAGTTTCGCGCGTATATCGAGCGCCGGAAGAAACGCTGCCGTCTGCCGCCCTGTCGCAGCCGACCGCCAACGCCCATCCCATCGTTCGAGAAGGCGTTGCTTCAGCTCATACTTCACCAAGGATCTAGGTACTCCAACGAATACCGTCTCGCCGTCTGCATCCCCCGCTGCAGCCTTGGCTAGTGCATCCGCGCGCTCGTTACCTCTCGTCCCGACGTGCGCACGTACCCACTTCCAGGTCAGCCTGGTCGTCTCCGATGCCTGCCGCGCAAGTGCCCAGATCTCCACCTGCAGTGTCGTTGGTCGCCTCGTCCCAAACAGTGACTCCAAGGCCGATCTGCTGTCTGTCAGGATGGTGCAGCAATCATAGGCGTAGCGATGGTCCAAGATGTATCGAAGCGCACCGCGGATGGCTACCAGCTCGCTCTGGAAAACACTACACCACTTACCTAACCTAAGCTTCGTGTAGGACCTCTCATCTTCGCCGTTGTAAACGACGAATGAAGCCCCTGTACCGTTCTCACTCTTGGAGCCGTCGGTGTAGATGCGGTTCCTCGCAACGGTGTCGTCGCCGCCATCGTTGTCCGAGCTCCGCATACCTACCACTCCCCACTCTGCTGGGTGTACTGCCAGCGACTCGTGCAAGGACGGTGTACTCTCCACTCTGCCGCCGTCCCCGACAAGCTGCTCCATTAAGGTGCCGCCAGCCGGGCTGCACGCTTTGCGGTACTGCGCCAACTCGCCGATGCGTAGGTCCACCGGAGGAAGATCGGCCAAGACAAGAACTGCCTCAGTCGATGTTGTCCGGTAGGCCGCCGCCGCTCCAATACCCGCGAATCTCTGCACAGATAAGAGTTTATTACGCATTTTTACCTTACAGCCGTCCGCCCATATGGGTGCCGCGTATGTGAGCGCTGGCTCCACTGCCCCCGAGTAGATCGCCGCCATGGATGACCTTCCCAATCCCCAGGTGAGCCGACACGCAGCGCGCAACCGATGCGTCATCTTCGTCGCCTTACGACAGACCGCTGTGATATGCCTCTCCCATCGGAGTCCATCATCCAGTACGACCCCCAAGTACGTCAGTTGATCAACGCATCTGATCCGCTCGTCGCCCATCATGAATGTAGGCCGCACTTGGCCTGGCCGGATCCCGAAGAAGAGTGCAGCGGTCTTGGCTGCGTTGAAGGTGAGACGCACATCTGTCGCCCACTCCCAGAGTACTCCCAGCGCCCGCGTCGTCGTAGCCGTCAACCCTTTAACGGTTGGCCGTCTCACCAGCAGCATGGTATCATCTGCGTACAACACCAGCTGGCAGCCGTCGGGTAACTGCCTCTCGAACACCGTCTCGTGGACCAGCTTCCAGAATCCAGGTCCTGATCGAGACCCTTGCGGGCATCCCATCGTGAACTTTCTTCTTACAGCACCACTCGGTGTGCTGATTTCGGCTTCTCTGTTATCGAGATAACTCCTAGCAAGAGAAAGCAGATTAACGTCAAAGAGCTGGAAACATCTAAAAACGATCACTTTCAACGAATACAAGCGTTTTTAGACATTTTCGTACTTCTCGGACTAAAACTGTATTTTTCACGACAAAAATATTTTTTATCTCTAAAAATTAATTTATTAACGTCAGAGAGCTGGAAACATCTAAAAACGATCAATTTCGACGAATGCAAGCGTTTTTAGACATTTTCATACTTCGCGGACTAAAACTGTATTTTTCACGACAAAAAATATTTTTATCTCTGAAAATAAAATTATGAACGTCAGAGAGCTGGAAACGTCTAAAATCGATCACTTTCAATGAATATAAGCGTTTTTAGACATTTTCGTAATTCTCGGACTAAAACTGCATTTTTCAGACAAAAAATATTTTTTATCTCTGAAAATAAATTTATTAACGTCAGAGAGCTGGAAATGTCTAAAACGATCACTTTCAATGAATACAAGCGTTTTTAGACATTTTCGTAATTCTCGTACTAAAACTGTATTTTTCACGACAAAAAAATATTTTTTATCTCTGAAAATCAATTTATTAACGTCAGAAAGCTGGAATCGTCCAAAAACGATCACTTTCAACGAATACAAGCGTTTTTAGACATTTTCGTACTTGTCGAACTAAAACTGTATTTTTCACGACAAACAATATTTTTTATCTCGGAAAATTAATGTATTAACGTCAGAAAGCTGGAAAAGTCTGAAATCGATGACTTTCGACGAATACAAGCGTTTTTTGATATTTTCGTACTTCTCGGACTAAAACTGTATTTTTCACGACAAAACATATTTCTTATCTCTGAAAATCAATTTATTAACGTCAGAAAGCTGAAAAGGTCTAAAAACGATCACTTTCGACGAATGCAAGTATTTTTAGACATTTTCATACTTCGCGGACTAAAACTGTATTTTCACGACAAAAAATATTTTTATCTCTGAAAATAAAATTATTAACGTCAGAGAGCTGGAAACGTCTAAAATCGATCACTTTCAACGAATGCAAGCGTTTTTAGACATTTTCATACTTCGCGGACTAAAACTGTATTTTCACGACAAAAAATATTTTTATCTCTGAAAATAAAATTATTAACGTCAGAAAGCTGAAAAGGTCTAAAAACGATCACTTTCGACGAATACAAGCGTTTTTAGACATTTTCATACTTCGCGGACTAAAACTGTATTTTCACGACAAAAAATATTTTTATCTCTGAAAATCAATTTATTAACGTCAGAAAGCTGAAAAGGTCTAAAAACGATCACTTTCGACGAATACAAGCGTTTTTAGACATTTTCATACTTCGCGGACTAAAACTGTATTTTCACGACAAAAAATATTTTTATTTCTGAAAATCAATTTATTAACGTCAGAAAGCTGGAAAGGTCTAAAAACGATCGATTTCGACGAATGCAAGCGTTTTTAGACATTTTCATACTTCGCGGACTAAAACTGTATTTTTCACGACAAAAAATATTTTTATCTCTGAAAATAAAATTATTAACGTCAGAGAGCTGGAAACGTCTAAAAACGATCACTTTCAATGAATATAAGCGTTTTTAGACATTTTCGTAATTCTCGTACTAAAACTGTATTTTTCACGACAAAAAAATATTTTTTATCTCTGAAAATCAATTTATTAACGTCAGAAAGCTGGAATCGTCCAAAAACGATCACTTTCAACGAATACAAGCGTTTTTAGACATTTTCGTACTTGTCGAACTAAAACTGTATTTTTCACGACAAACAATATTTTTTATCTCGGAAAATAAATGTATTACCGTCAGAGAGCTGGAATCGTCTAAAAACGATGACTCTCGACGAATACAAGCGTTTTTAGACATTTTCGTACTTCGCGGACTAAAACTGTTGTTTCACGACAAAAAATATTTTTTATCTCTGAAAATAAAGTTATTAAGGTAAGAGAGCTGGAAACGTCTATAAACGATTATTTTCAACAAGTAAAAGTGTTTTTAGACATTTTCGTACTTCTCGGACTAAAACTGTATTTTTCACGACAAAAAAATATTTTTTATCTCTGAAAATCAATTTATTAACGTCAGAAAGCTGGAATCGTCCAAAAACGATCACTTTCAACGAATACAAGCGTTTTTAGACATTTTCGTACTTGTCGAACTAAAACTGTATTTTTCACGACAAACAATATTTTTTATCTCTGAAAATAAAATTATTAACGTCAGAGAGCTGGAAACGTCTAAAATCGATCACTTTCAACGAATGCAAGCGTTTTTAGACATTTTCATACTTCGCGGACTAAAACTGTATTTTCACGACAAAAAATATTTTTATCTCTGAAAATAAAATTATTAACGTCAGAAAGCTGAAAAGGTCTAAAAACGATCACTTTCGACGAATACAAGCGTTTTTAGACATTTTCATACTTCGCGGACTAAAACTGTATTTTCACGACAAAAAATATTTTTATCTCTGAAAATAAAATTATTAACGTCAGAGAGCTGGAAACGTCTAAAATCGATCACTTTCGACGAATACAAGCGTTTTTAGACATTTTCATACTTCGCGGACTAAAACTGTATTTTCACGACAAAAAATATTTTTATCTCTGAAAATCAATTTATTAACGTCAGAAAGCTGAAAAGGTCTAAAAACGATCACTTTCGACGAATACAAGCGTTTTTAGACATTTTCATACTTCGCGGACTAAAACTGTATTTTCACGACAAAAAATATTTTTATTTCTGAAAATCAATTTATTAACGTCAGAAAGCTGGAAAGGTCTAAAAACGATCAATTTCGACGAATGCAAGCGTTTTTAGACATTATCATACTTCGCGGACTAAAACTGTATTTACACGACAAAAAATATTTTTTATTTCTGAAAATCAATTTATTAACGTCAGAAAGCTGGAAAGGTCTAAAAACGATCACTTTCGACGAATGCAAGCGTTTTTAGACATTTTCATACTTCCCGGACTAAAACTGTATTTTTCAGGGCAAAAAATATTTTTATCTCTGAAAATAAAATTATTAACGTCAGAGAGCTGGAAACGTCTAAAAACGATCACTTTCAATGAATATAAGCGTTTTTAGACATTTTCGTAATTCTCGGACTAAAACTGCATTTTTCAGACAAAAAATATTTTTTATCTCTGAAAATCAATTTATTAACGTCAGAAAGCTGGAATCGTCCAAAAACGATCACTTTCAACGAATACAAGCGTTTTTAGACATTTTCGTACTTGTCGAACTAAAACTGTATTTTTCACGACAAACAATATTTTTTATCTCGGAAAATTAATTTATTAACGTCAGAGAGCTGGAAACATCTAAAAACGATCACTTTCAACGAATACACGTGTGTTTAGACATTTTCGTACTTCTCGGACTAAAACTGTATTTTTCACGACAAAACATATTTCTTTTCTCTGAAAATAAATGTATTAACGTCAGAAAGCTGAAAAGGTCTAAAAACGATCGCTTTCGACGAATGCAAGTATTTTTAGACATTTCCATACTTCGCGGACTAAAACTGTATTTTCACGACAAAAAATATTTTTATCTCTGAAAATAAAATTATTAACGTCAGAGAGCTGGAAACGTCTATAAACGATTACTTTCAACAAGTACAAGCGTTTTTAGACATTTTCGTACTTCGCAGACTAAAACTGTATTTTTCACGACAAAAAATATTTTTTATCTCTGAAAATAAATGTAATAACGTCAGAAAGCTGGAAAGGTCTAAAATCGATGACTTTAGACGAATACAAGCGTTTTTTGATATTTTGTACTTTGCGGACTAAAACTGTATTTACACGACAAAAAATATTTTTTATTTCTGAAAATCAATTTATTAACGTCAGAAAGCTGGAAAGGTCTAAAAACGATCACTTTCGACGAATGCAAGCGTTTTTAGACATTTTCATACTTCGCGGACTAAAACTGTATTTTTCAGGACAAAAAATATTTTTATCTCTGAAAATAAAATTATTAACGTCAGAGAGCTGGAAACGTCTAAAATCGATCACTTTCAACGAATGCAAGCGTTTTTAGACATTTTCGTACTTGTCGAACTAAAACTGTATTTTCTACGACAAAAAATATTTTTTATCTCTGCAAATCAATTTATTAACGTCAGAAAGCTGGAAAGGTCTAAAACCGATCACTTTCGATGAGTACAAGCGTTATTAGACATTTTCATACTTCGCGGACTAAGACAATATTTTTCACGACAAACAATATTTTTTATCTCTGAAAATAAATCTATTAACGTCAGAGAGCTGGAAACATCTACAAATGATCACTTTCAACGAATACACGCGTGCTTACACATTTTCGTAATTCTCGGACTAAAACTGCATTTTTCATGACAAAAAATATTTTTTATCTCTGAAAATAAATTTATTAACGTCAGAGAGCTGGAAATGTCTAAAAACGATCACTTTCAATGAATACAAGCGTTTTTAGACATTTTCGTACTTCTCGTACTAAAACTGTATTTTTCACGACAAAAAAATATTTTCTATCTCTGAAAATCAATTTATTAACGTCAAAGAGCTGGAAACATCTAAAAACGATCACTTTCGACGAGTACAGGCATTTTTAGACATTTTCGTACTTCGCGGACTAAGACAGTATTTTTCACGACAAACAATATTTTTTATCTCGGAAAATAAATTTATTAACGTCAGAGAGCTGGAAACATCTAAAAACGATCACTTTCAACGAATACACGCGTGTTTAGACATTTTCGTTTTTCTCGGACTAAAACTGTATTTTTCACGACAAAACATATTTCTTATCTCTGAAAATAAATGTATTAACGTCAGAAAGCTGGAAAAGTCTGAAATCGATGACTTTCGACGAATACAAGCGTTTTTTGATATTTTCGTACTTCTCGGACTAAAACTGTATTTTTCACGACAAAACATATTTCTTATCTCTGAAAATCAATTTATTAACGTCAGAAAGCTGAAAAGGTCTAAAAACGATCACTTTCGACGAATGCAAGTATTTTTAGACATTTTCATACTTCGCGGACTAAAACTGTATTTTTCACGATAAAAAATATTTTTTATCTCTAAAATTAAATATATTAACGTCAGAGAGCTGGAAAGGTCTAAAACCGATCACTTTTGACGAGTACAGGCGTTTTCAGACATTTTCGTACTTCGCGGACTAAGACAGTATTTTTCACGACAAACAATATTTTTTATCTCGGAAAATAAATTTATTAACGTCAGAGAGATATATTTAATTAATTAACGTGCTCCGCCAGAGGCACTACACGATTATTACAACTGTACAATTTACATCTATCCCTATATATGCTACTTAAAATACTTCAACTTATTTTTAAAGAGGGATTTAGTTATGGCCGGCGCCTTTATTTTCCCGTAATACTATTTACATGTCTTCCTTATTCTAACATGCAAACTTTATTGATAAATGCTTGTTTCTATATTTACATTATAAATATATTATGTTCATATCCTTAGCATTTAATTCGTCATATTGCAAACGGCTCTAAATCTTTTATGCTGCTGTCATTCTGCATAGTCAAGTTGACCGTTGTCTACAGCGCTGCTTCTGCAAAGAAAGGAAAGCATTTCCTCTTTATTGGAGTGCAGTAGCATCTGTCAATATTTATACATGCCTCTCTATTTTAAACTTCTTCGTTTTAGTTACAAAACGTTGAAGCTCCAACCACCACTTCTCTTCTGCAGCCAGCCCGGTCACCTCCTCCATGTTGCGCGGCCACTGCAGTCCTCTCAGCTCCATTCTCCGCGATGCCGACTGCCTTGATAGATCGTAGATGCCACACTCGAACAGGTAATGTTCGGTATCGTCCGTCCCCTCGCCACACGCGCAACGACTGCTGTCGCTCATCCCGAACCTGTAAAGATAAGCGTTAAACTTACCATGCCCCGTCACCACTTGAACCGTCTGGTAGTCCAATCTTTGCTTCAGTTTCGCGCGTATATCGAGCGCCGGAAGAAACGCTGCCGTCTGCCGCCCTGTCGCAGCCGACCGCCAACGCCCATCCCATCGTTCGAGAAGGCGTTGCTTCAGCTCATACTTCACCAAGGATCTAGGTACTCCAACGAATACCGTCTCGCCGTCTGCATCCCCCGCTGCAGCCTTGGCTAGTGCATCCGCGCGCTCGTTACCTCTCGTCCCGACGTGCGCACGTACCCACTTCCAGGTCAGCCTGGTCGTCTCCGATGCCTGCCGCGCAAGTGCCCAGATCTCCACCTGCAGTGTCGTTGGTCGCCTCGTCCCAAACAGTGACTCCAAGGCCGATCTGCTGTCTGTCAGGATGGTGCAGCAATCATAGGCGTAGCGATGGTCCAAGATGTATCGAAGCGCACCGCGGATGGCTACCAGCTCGCTCTGGAAAACACTACACCACTTACCTAACCTAAGCTTCGTGTAGGACCTCTCATCTTCGCCGTTGTAAACGACGAATGAAGCCCCTGTACCGTTCTCACTCTTGGAGCCGTCGGTGTAGATGCGGTTCCTCGCAACGGTGTCGTCGCCGCCATCGTTGTCCGAGCTCCGCATACCTACCACTCCCCACTCTGCTGGGTGTACTGCCAGCGACTCGTGCAAGGACGGTGTACTCTCCACTCTGCCGCCGTCCCCGACAAGCTGCTCCATTAAGGTGCCGCCAGCCGGGCTGCACGCTTTGCGGTACTGCGCCAACTCGCCGATGCGTAGGTCCACCGGAGGAAGATCGGCCAAGACAAGAACTGCCTCAGTCGATGTTGTCCGGTAGGCCGCCGCCGCTCCAATACCCGCGAATCTCTGCACAGATAAGAGTTTATTACGCATTTTTACCTTACAGCCGTCCGCCCATATGGGTGCCGCGTATGTGAGCGCTGGCTCCACTGCCCCCGAGTAGATCGCCGCCATGGATGACCTTCCCAATCCCCAGGTGAGCCGACACGCAGCGCGCAACCGATGCGTCATCTTCGTCGCCTTACGACAGACCGCTGTGATATGCCTCTCCCATCGGAGTCCATCATCCAGTACGACCCCCAAGTACGTCAGTTGATCAACGCATCTGATCCGCTCGTCGCCCATCATGAATGTAGGCCGCACTTGGCCTGGCCGGATCCCGAAGAAGAGTGCAGCGGTCTTGGCTGCGTTGAAGGTGAGACGCACATCTGTCGCCCACTCCCAGAGTACTCCCAGCGCCCGCGTCGTCGTAGCCGTCAACCCTTTAACGGTTGGCCGTCTCACCAGCAGCATGGTATCATCTGCGTACAACACCAGCTGGCAGCCGTCGGGTAACTGCCTCTCGAACACCGTCTCGTGGACCAGCTTCCAGAATCCAGGTCCTGATCGAGACCCTTGCGGGCATCCCATCGTGAACTTTCTTCTTACAGCACCACTCGGTGTGCTGATTTCGGCTTCTCTGTTATCGAGATAACTCCTAGCAAGAGAAAGCAGATTAACGTCAGAGAGCTGGAAACATCTAAAAACGATCACTTTCAACGAATACAAGCGTTTTTAGACATTTTCGTACTTCTCGGACTAAAACTGTATTTTTCACGACAAAAATATTTTTTATCTCTAAAAATTAATTTATTAACGTCAGAGAGCTGGAAAGGTCTAAAAACGATCACTTTCGACGAATACAAGCGTTATTAGACATTTTCGTACTTCTTGGACTAAAACTGTATTTTTCACGACAAAAAATATTTAGCTCTAAAAATAAATTTATTAACGTCAGAGAGCTGGAAAGGTCTAAAAACGATCACTTTCGAGGAATACAAGCGTTTTTAGACATTTTCGTACTTCGCGGACTAAAACTGTATTTTCACGACAAAAAATAATTTTTATTTCTGAAAATCAATTTTTTAACTTCAGAAAGCTGAAAAGGTCTAAAAACGATCACTTTCGACGAATACAAGCGTTTTTAGGCATTTTCATACTTCGCGGACTAAAACTGTATTTTTCACGACAAAAAAATATTTTTTATCTCTGAAAATAAAATTGTTAACGTCAGAGAGCTGGAGACGTCTAAAATCGATCACTTTCAACGAATACAAGCGTTTTTAGACATTTTCGTACTTGTCGAACTAAAACTGTATTTTTCACGACAAAAAATATTTTTTATCTCTGAAAATCAATTTATTAACGTAAGAGAGCTAGAAACGTCTAAAAACGATCACTTTCAATGAATACAAGCGTTTTTAGACATTTTCGTACTTCTCGTACTAAGACAGTATTTTTCACGACAAAAAATATTTTTTACCTCTGAAAATAAATTTATTGACGTCAGAGAGCTGGAAACGTCTAAAATCGATCACTTTCAACGAATACAAGCGTTTTTAGACATTTTCGTACTTCTCGTACTAAAACTGTATTTTTCACGACAAAAAAATATTTTTTTTCTCCGAAAATCAATTTAATAACGTCAGAGAGCTGGAAACATCTAAAAACGATCACTTTCGACGAGTACAAGCATTTTTAGACATTTTCGTACTTCGCGGACTAAGACAGTATTTTTCACGACAAACAATATTTTTTATCTCGGAAAATAAATTTATTAACGTCAGAGAGCTGGAAACGTCTAAAATCGATCACTTTCAACGAATGCAAGCGTTTTTAGACATTTTCATACTTCGCGGACTAAAACTGTATTTTCACGACAAAAAATATTTTTATCTCTTAAAATCAATTTATTAACGTCAGAAAGCAGAAAAGGTCTAAAAACGATCACTTTCGACGAATGCAAGTGTTTTTAGACATTTTCATACTTCGCGGACTAAAACTGTATTTTCACGACAAACAATATTTTTTATTTCTGAAAATCAATTTATTAACGTCAGAAAGCTGGAAAGGTCTAAAAACGATCACTTTCGACGAATGCAAGAGTTTTTAGACATTTTCATACTTCGCGGACTAAAACTGTATTTTTCACGACAAAAAATATTTTTATCTCTGAAAATAAAATTATTAACGTCAGAGATTATTAACGTCAAAAATCGATCACTTTCAACGAATGCAAGCGTTTTTAGACATTTTCGTACTTGTCGAACTAAAACTGTATTTTCTACGACAAAAAATATTTTTTATCTCTGCAAATCAATTTTTAACGTCAGAAAGCTGGAAAGGTCTAAAACCGATCACTTTCGATGAGTACAAGCGTTATTAGACATTTTCATACTTCGCGGACTAAGACAGTATTTTTCACGACAAACAATATTTTTTATCTCTGAAAATAAATCTATTAACGTCAGAGAGCTGGAAACATCTACAAACGATCACTTTCAACGAATACACGCGTGCTTACACATTTTCGTACTTCTCGGTATAAAACTGTATTTTTCACGACAAAAAATATTTTTTATCTCTGAAAATCAATTTATTAAGGTCAGAGAGCTGGAAACGTCTAAAAACGATCACTTTCAACGAATGCAAGCGTTTTTAGACATTTTTGTACTTCTCGTACTAAAACTGTATTTTTCACGACAAAAAAATATTTTCTATCTCTGAAAATCAATTTATTAACGTCAGAGAGCTGGAAACGTCTAAAAACGATCACTTTCAATGAATACAAGCGTTTTTAGACATTTTCGTACTTCTCGTACTAAGACTGTATTTTTCACGACAAAAAAATATTGTTTTTCTCTGAAAATCAATTTAATAACGTCAGAGAGCTGGAAATGTCTAAAAACGATCACTTTCAATGAATACAAGCGTTTTTAGACATTTTCGTACTTCACGTACTAAAACTGTATTTTTCACGACAAAAAATATTTTTTATCTCTGAAAATCAATTTATTAACGTCAGAGAGCTGGAAACGTCTAAAAACGATCACTTTCAACGAATGCCAGCGTTTTTAGACATTTTCGTAATTCTCGGACGAAAACTGCATTTTTCATGACAAAAAATATTTTTTATCTCTGAAAATAAATTTATTAACGTCAGAGAACTGGAAATGTCTAAAAACGATCACTTTCAGTGAATACAAGCGTTTTTAGACATTTTCGTACTTCTCGTACAAAAACTGTATTTTTCACGACAAAAAAATATTTTCTATCTCTGAAAATCAATTTATTAACGTCAGAGAGCTGGAAACATCTAAAAACGATCACTTTCGACGAGTACAAGCATTTTTAGACATTTTCGTACTTCGCGGACTAAGACAGTATTTTTCACGACAAACAATATTTTTTATCTCGGAAAATAAATTTATTAACGTCAGAGAGCTGGAAACATCTAAAAACGATCACTTTCAACGAATACACGCGTGTTTAGACATTTTCGTTTTTCTCGGACTAAAACTGTATTTTTCACGACAAAACATATTTCTTATCTCTGAAAATAAATGTATTAACGTCAGAAAGCTGGAAAAGTCTGAAATCGATGACTTTCGACGAATACAAGCGTTTTTTGATATTTTCGTACTTCTCGGACTAAAACTGTATTTTTCACGACAAAACATATTTCTTATCTCTGAAAATCAATTTATTAACGTCAGAAAGCTGAAAAGGTCTAAAAACGATCACTTTCGACGAATGCAAGTATTTTTAGACATTTTCATACTTCGTGGACTAAAACTGTATTTTCACGACAAAAAATATTGTTATCTCTGAAAATAAAATTATTAACGTCAGAGAGCTGGAAACATCTAAAATCGATCACTTTCGATGAATACAAGCGTTTTTAGACATTTTCATACTTCGCGGACTAAAACTGTATTTACACGACAAAAAATATTTTTTATTTCTGCAAATCAATTTATTAACGTCAGAAAGCTGGAAAGGTCTATAAACGATCACTTTCGACGAATGCAAGCGTTTTTAGACATTTTCATACTTCCCGGACTAAAACTGTATTTTTCAGGACAAAAAATATTTTTATCTCTGAAAATAAAATTATTAACGTCAGAGAGCTGGAAACGTCTAAAATCGATCACTTTCAACGAATGCAAGCGTTTTTAGACATTTTCGTACTTGTCGAACTAAAACTGTATTTTCTACGACAAAAAATATTTTTATCTCTTAAAATCAATTTATTAACGTCAGAAAGCAGAAAAGGTCTAAAAACGATCACTTTCGACGAATGCAAGTGTTTTTAGACATTTTCATACTTCGCGGACTAAAACTGTATTTTCACGACAAACAATATTTTTTATTTCTGAAAATCAATTTATTAACGTCAGAAAGCTGGAAAGGTCTAAAAACGATCACTTTCGACGAATGCAAGCGTTTTTAGACATTTTCATACTTCGCGGACTAAAACTGTATTTTTCACGACAAAAAATATTTTTATCTCTGAAAATAAAATTATTAACGTCAGAGATTATTAACGTCAAAAATCGATCACTTTCAACGAATGCAAGCGTTTTTAGACATTTTCGTACTTGTCGAACTAAAACTGTATTTTCTACGACAAAAAATATTTTTTATCTCTGCAAATCAATTTTTAACGTCAGAAAGCTGGAAAGGTCTAAAACCGATCACTTTCGATGAGTACAAGCGTTATTAGACATTTTCATACTTCGCGGACTAAGACAGTATTTTTCACGACAAACAATATTTTTTATCTCTGAAAATAAATCTATTAACGTCAGAGAGCTGGAAACATCTACAAACGATCACTTTCAACGAATACACGCGTGCTTACACATTTTCGTACTTCTCGGTATAAAACTGTATTTTTCACGACAAAAAATATTTTTTATCTCTGAAAATCAATTTATTAAGGTCAGAGAGCTGGAAACGTCTAAAAACGATCACTTTCAACGAATGCAAGCGTTTTTAGACATTTTTGTACTTCTCGTACTAAAACTGTATTTTTCACGACAAAAAAATATTTTCTATCTCTGAAAATCAATTTATTAACGTCAGAGAGCTGGAAACGTCTAAAAACGATCACTTTCAATGAATACAAGCGTTTTTAGACATTTTCGTACTTCTCGTACTAAGACTGTATTTTTCACGACAAAAAAATATTGTTTTTCTCTGAAAATCAATTTAATAACGTCAGAGAGCTGGAAATGTCTAAAAACGATCACTTTCAATGAATACAAGCGTTTTTAGACATTTTCGTACTTCACGTACTAAAACTGTATTTTTCACGACAAAAAATATTTTTTATCTCTGAAAATCAATTTATTAACGTCAGAGAGCTGGAAACGTCTAAAAACGATCACTTTCAACGAATGCCAGCGTTTTTAGACATTTTCGTAATTCTCGGACGAAAACTGCATTTTTCATGACAAAAAATATTTTTTATCTCTGAAAATAGATTTATTAACGTCAGAGAACTGGAAATGTCTAAAAACGATCACTTTCAGTGAATACAAGCGTTTTTAGACATTTTCGTACTTCTCGTACAAAAACTGTATTTTTCACGACAAAAAAATATTTTCTATCTCTGAAAATCAATTTATTAACGTCAGAGAGCTGGAAACATCTAAAAACGATCACTTTCGACGAGTACAAGCATTTTTAGACATTTTCGTACTTCGCGGACTAAGACAGTATTTTTCACGACAAACAATATTTTTTATCTCGGAAAATAAATTTATTAACGTCAGAGAGCTGGAAACATCTAAAAACGATCACTTTCAACGAATACACGCGTGTTTAGACATTTTCGTTTTTCTCGGACTAAAACTGTATTTTTCACGACAAAACATATTTCTTATCTCTGAAAATAAATGTATTAACGTCAGAAAGCTGGAAAAGTCTGAAATCGATGACTTTCGACGAATACAAGCGTTTTTTGATATTTTCGTACTTCTCGGACTAAAACTGTATTTTTCACGACAAAACATATTTCTTATCTCTGAAAATCAATTTATTAACGTCAGAAAGCTGAAAAGGTCTAAAAACGATCACTTTCGACGAATGCAAGTATTTTTAGACATTTTCATACTTCGCGGACTAAAACTGTATTTTCACGACAAAAAATATTGTTATCTCTGAAAATAAAATTATTAACGTCAGAGAGCTGGAAACATCTAAAATCGATCACTTTCGATGAATACAAGCGTTTTTAGACATTTTCATACTTCGCGGACTAAAACTGTATTTACACGACAAAAAATATTTTTTATTTCTGCAAATCAATTTATTAACGTCAGAAAGCTGGAAAGGTCTATAAACGATCACTTTCGACGAATGCAAGCGTTTTTAGACATTTTCATACTTCCCGGACTAAAACTGTATTTTTCAGGACAAAAAATATTTTTATCTCTGAAAATAAAATTATTAACGTCAGAGAGCTGGAAACGTCTAAAATCGATCACTTTCAACGAATGCAAGCGTTTTTAGACATTTTCGTACTTGTCGAACTAAAACTGTATTTTCTACGACAAAAAATATTTTTATCTCTTAAAATCAATTTATTAACGTCAGAAAGCAGAAAAGGTCTAAAAACGATCACTTTCGACGAATGCAAGTGTTTTTAGACATTTTCATACTTCGCGGACTAAAACTGTATTTTCACGACAAACAATATTTTTTATTTCTGAAAATCAATTTATTAACGTCAGAAAGCTGGAAAGGTCTAAAAACGATCACTTTCGACGAATGCAAGCGTTTTTAGACATTTTCATACTTCGCGGACTAAAACTGTATTTTTCACGACAAAAAATATTTTTATCTCTGAAAATAAAATTATTAACGTCAGAGATTATTAACGTCAAAAATCGATCACTTTCAACGAATGCAAGCGTTTTTAGACATTTTCGTACTTGTCGAACTAAAACTGTATTTTCTACGACAAAAAATATTTTTTATCTCTGCAAATCAATTTTTAACGTCAGAAAGCTGGAAAGGTCTAAAACCGATCACTTTCGATGAGTACAAGCGTTATTAGACATTTTCATACTTCGCGGACTAAGACAGTATTTTTCACGACAAACAATATTTTTTATCTCTGAAAATAAATCTATTAACGTCAGAGAGCTGGAAACATCTACAAACGATCACTTTCAACGAATACACGCGTGCTTACACATTTTCGTACTTCTCGGTATAAAACTGTATTTTTCACGACAAAAAATATTTTTTATCTCTGAAAATCAATTTATTAAGGTCAGAGAGCTGGAAACGTCTAAAAACGATCACTTTCAACGAATGCAAGCGTTTTTAGACATTTTTGTACTTCTCGTACTAAAACTGTATTTTTCACGACAAAAAAATATTTTCTATCTCTGAAAATCAATTTATTAACGTCAGAGAGCTGGAAACGTCTAAAAACGATCACTTTCAATGAATACAAGCGTTTTTAGACATTTTCGTACTTCTCGTACTAAGACTGTATTTTTCACGACAAAAAAATATTGTTTTTCTCTGAAAATCAATTTAATAACGTCAGAGAGCTGGAAATGTCTAAAAACGATCACTTTCAATGAATACAAGCGTTTTTAGACATTTTCGTACTTCACGTACTAAAACTGTATTTTTCACGACAAAAAATATTTTTTATCTCTGAAAATCAATTTATTAACGTCAGAGAGCTGGAAACGTCTAAAAACGATCACTTTCAACGAATGCCAGCGTTTTTAGACATTTTCGTAATTCTCGGACGAAAACTGCATTTTTTATGACAAAAAATATTTTTTATCTCTGAAAATAAATTTATTAACGTCAGAGAACTGGAAATGTCTAAAAACGATCACTTTCAATGAATACAAGCGTTTTTAGACATTTTCGTACTTCTCGTACAAAAACTGTATTTTTCACGACAAAAAAATATTTTCTATCTCTGAAAATCAATTTATTAACGTCAGAGAGCTGGAAACATCTAAAAACGATCACTTTCGACGAGTACAAGCATTTTTAGACATTTTCGTACTTCGCGGACTAAGACAGTATTTTTCACGACAAACAATATTTTTTATCTCGGAAAATAAATTTATTAACGTCAGAGAGCTGGAAACATCTAAAAACGATCACTTTCAACGAATACACGCGTGTTTAGACATTTTCGTTTTTCTCGGAATAAAACTGTATTTTTCACGACAAAACATATTTCTTATCTCTGAAAATAAATGTATTAACGTCAGAAAGCTGGAAAAGTCTGAAATCGATGACTTTCGACGAATACAAGCGTTTTTTGATATTTTCGTACTTCTCGGACTAAAACTGTATTTTTCACGACAAAACATATTTCTTATCTCTGAAAATCAATTTATTAACGTCAGAAAGCTGAAAAGGTCTAAAAACGATAACTTTCGACGAATGCAAGTATTTTTAGACATTTTCATACTTCGCGGACAAAAACTGTATTTTCACGACAAAAAATATTGTTATCTCTGAAAATAAAATTATTAACGTCAGAGAGCTGGAAACATCTAAAATCGATCACTTTCGATGAATACAAGCGTTTTTAGACATTTTCATACTTCGCGGACTAAAACTGTATTTACACGACAAAAAATATTTTTTATTTCTGAAAATCAATTTATTAACGTCAGAAAGCTGGAAAGGTCTAAAAACGATCACTTTCGACGAATGCAAGCGTTTTTAGACATTTTCATACTTCCCGGACTAAAACTGTATTTTTCAGGACAAAAAATATTTTTATCTCTGAAAATAAAATTATTAACGTCAGAGAGCTGGAAACGTCTAAAATCGATCACTTTCAACGAATGCAAGCGTTTTTAGACATTTTCGTACTTGTCGAACTAAAACTGTATTTTCTACGACAAAAAATATTTTTTATCTCTGCAAATCAATTTATTAACGTCAGAAAGCTGGAAAGGTCTAAAACCGATCACTTTCGATGAGTACAAGCGTTATTAGACATTTTCATACTTCGCGGACTAAGACAGTATTTTTCACGACAAACAATATTTTTTATCTCTGAAAATAAATCTATTAACGTCAGAGAGCTGGAAACATCTACAAATGATCACTTTCAACGAATACACGCGTGCTTACACATTTTCGTAATTCTCGGACTAAAACTGCATTTTTCATGACAAAAAATATTTTTTATCTCTGAAAATAAATTTATTAACGTCAGAGAGCTGGAAATGTCTAAAAACGATCACTTTCAATGAATACAAGCGTTTTTAGACATTTTCGTACTTCTCGTACTAAAACTGTATTTTTCACGACAAAAAAATATTTTCTATCTCTGAAAATCAATTTATTAACGTCAAAGAGCTGGAAACATCTAAAAACGATCACTTTCGACGAGTACAAGCATTTTTAGACATTTTCGTACTTCGCGGACTAAGACAGTATTTTTCACGACAAACAATATTTTTTATCTCGGAAAATAAATTTATTAACGTCAGAGAGCTGGAAACATCTAAAAACGATCACTTTCAACGAATACACGCGTGTTTAGACATTTTCGTTTTTCTCGGACTAAAACTGTATTTTTCACGACAAAACATATTTCTTATCTCTGAAAATAAATGTATTAACGTCAGAAAGCTGGAAAAGTCTGAAATCGATGACTTTCGACGAATACAAGCGTTTTTTGATATTTTCGTACTTCTCGGACTAAAACTGTATTTTTCACGACAAAACATATTTCTTATCTCTGAAAATCAATTTATTAACGTCAGAAAGCTGAAAAGGTCTAAAAACGATCACTTTCGACGAATGCAAGTATTTTTAGACATTTTCATACTTCGCGGACTAAAACTGTATTTTCACGACAAAAAATATTTTTATCTCTGAAAATAAAATTATTAACGTCAGAGAGCTGGAAACGTCTAAAATCGATCACTTTCAACGAATGCAAGCGTTTTTAGACATTTTCATACTTCGCGGACTAAAACTGTATTTTCACGACAAAAAATATTTTTATCTCTGAAAATAAAATTATTAACGTCAGAGAGCTGGAAACATCTAAAATCGATCACTTTCGACGAATACAAGCGTTTTTAGACATTTTCATACTTCGCGGACTAAAACTGTATTTTCACGACAAAAAATATTTTTATCTCTGAAAATCAATTTATTAACGTCAGAAAGCTGAAAAGGTCTAAAAACGATCACTTTCGACGAATACAAGCGTTTTTAGACATTTTCATACTTCGCGGACTAAAACTGTATTTTCACGACAAAAAATATTTTTTATTTCTGAAAATTAATTTATTAACGTCAGAGAGCTGGAAACGTCTAAAATCGATCACTTTCAATGAATATAAGCGTTTTTAGACATTTTCGTAATTCTCGGACTAAAACTGCATTTTTCAGACAAAAAATATTTTTTATCTCTGAAAATAAATTTATTAACGTCAGAGAGCTGGAAATGTCTAAAACGATCACTTTCAATGAATACAAGCGTTTTTAGACATTTTCGTAATTCTCGTACTAAAACTGTATTTTTCACGACAAAAAAATATTTTTTATCTCTGAAAATCAATTTATTAACGTCAGAAAGCTGGAATCGTCCAAAAACGATCACTTTCAACGAATACAAGCGTTTTTAGACATTTTCGTACTTGTCGAACTAAAACTGTATTTTTCACGACAAACAATATTTTTTATCTCGGAAAATTAATTTATTAACGTCAGAGAGCTGGAAACATCTAAAAACGATCACTTTCAACGAATACACGTGTGTTTAGACATTTTCGTACTTCTCGGACTTAAACTGTATTTTTCACGACAAAACATATTTCTTTTCTCTGAAAATAAATGTATTACCGTCAGAGAGCTGGAATCGTCTAAAAACGATGACTCTCGACGAATACAAGCGTTTTTAGACATTTTCGTACTTCGCGGACTAAAACTGTTGTTTCACGACAAAAAATATTTTTTATCTCTGAAAATAAAGTTATTAAGGTAAGAGAGCTGGAAACGTCTATAAACGATTACTTTCAACAAGTACAAGTGTTTTTAGACATTTTCGTACTTCTCGGACTAAAACTGTATTTTTCACGACAAAACATATTTCTTATCTCTGAAAATCAATTTATTAACGTCAGAAAGCTGAAAAGGTCTAAAAACGATCACTTTCGACGAATGCAAGTATTTTTAGACATTTTCATACTTCGCGGACTAAAACTGTATTTTCACGACAAAAAATATTTTTATTTCTGAAAATCAATTTATTAACGTCAGAAAGCTGGAAAGGTCTAAAAACAATCAATTTCGACGAATGCAAGCGTTTTTAGACATTTTCATACTTCGCGGACTAAAACTGTATTTTTCACGACAAAAAATATTTTTATCTCTGAAAATAAAATTATTAACGTCAGAGAGCTGGAAACGTCTAAAAACGATCACTTTCGACGAATACAAGCGTTTTTAGACATTTTCATACTTCGCGGACTAAAACTGTATTTTCACGACAAAAAATATTTTTTATTTCTGAAAATCAATTTATTAACGTCAGAAAGCTGGAAAGGTCTAAAAACGATCAATTTCGACGAATGCAAGCGTTTTTAGACATTTTCATACTTCGCGGACTAAAACTGTATTTTTCACGACAAAAAATATTTTTATCTCTGAAAATAAAATTATTAACGTCAGAGAGCTGGAAACGTCTAAAATCGATCACTTTCAATGAATATAAGCGTTTTTAGACATTTTCGTAATTCTCGGACTAAAACTGCATTTTTCAGACAAAAAATATTTTTTATCTCTGAAAATAAATTTATTAACGTCAGAGAGCTGGAAATGTCTAAAACGATCACTTTCAATGAATACAAGCGTTTTTAGACATTTTCGTAATTCTCGTACTAAAACTGTATTTTTCACGACAAAAAAATATTTTTTATCTCTGAAAATCAATTTATTAACGTCAGAAAGCTGGAATCGTCCAAAAACGATCACTTTCAACGAATACAAGCGTTTTTAGACATTTTCGTACTTGTCGAACTAAAACTGTATTTTTCACGACAAACAATATTTTTTATCTCGGAAAATTAATGTATTAACGTCAGAAAGCTGGAAAAGTCTGAAATCGATGACTTTCGACGAATATAAGCGTTTTTTGATATTTTCGTACTTCTCGGACTAAAACTGTATTTTTCACGACAAAACATATTTCTTATCTCTGAAAATCAATTTATTAACGTCAGAAAGCTGAAAAGGTCTAAAAACGATCACTTTCGACGAATGCAAGTATTTTTAGACATTTTCATACTTCGCGGACTAAAACTGTATTTTCACGACAAAAAATATTTTTATCTCTGAAAATAAAATTATTAACGTCAGAGAGCTGGAAACGTCTAAAATCGATCACTTTCAACGAATGCAAGCGTTTTTAGACATTTTCATACTTCGCGGACTAAAACTGTATTTTCACGACAAAAAATATTTTTATCTCTGAAAATAAAATTATTAACGTCAGAAAGCTGAAAAGGTCTAAAAACGATCACTTTCGACGAATACAAGCGTTTTTAGACATTTTCATACTTCGCGGACTAAAACTGTATTTTCACGACAAAAAATATTTTTATCTCTGAAAATCAATTTATTAACGTCAGAAAGCTGAAAAGGTCTAAAAACGATCACTTTCGACGAATACAAGCGTTTTTAGACATTTTCATACTTCGCGGACTAAAACTGTATTTTTCACGACAAAAAATATATTTATCTCTGAAAATAAAATTATTAACGTCAGAGAGCTGGAAACGTCTAAAAACGATCACTTTCAATGAATATAAGCGTTTTTAGACATTTTCGTAATTCTCGTACTAAAACTGTATTTTTCACGACAAAAAAATATTTTTTATCTCTGAAAATCAATTTATTAACGTCAGAAAGCTGGAATCGTCCAAAAACGATCACTTTCAACGAATACAAGCGTTTTTAGACATTTTCGTACTTGTCGAACTAAAACTGTATTTTTCACGACAAACAATATTTTTTATCTCGGAAAATTAATTTATTAACGTCAGAGAGCTGGAAACATCTAAAAACGATCACTTTCAACGAATACATGTGTGTTTAGACATTTTCGTACTTCTCGGACTAAAACTGTATTTTTCACGACAAAACATATTTCTTTTCTCTGAAAATAAATGTATTACCGTCAGAGAGCTGGAATCGTCTAAAAACGATGACTCTCGACGAATACAAGCGTTTTTAGACATTTTCGTACTTCGCGGACTAAAACTGTTGTTTCACGACAAAAAATATTTTTTATCTCTGAAAATAAAGTTATTAAGGTAAGAGAGCTGGAAACGTCTATAAACGATTATTTTCAACAAGTAAAAGTGTTTTTAGACATTTTCGTACTTCTCGGACTAAAACTGTATTTTTCACGACAAAAAAATATTTTTTATCTCTGAAAATCAATTTATTAACGTCAGAGAGCTGGAAACAACTAAAAACGATCACTTTCAACGAATACACGCGTGTTTAGACATTTTCGTTTTTCTCGGACTAAAACTGTATTTTTCACGACAAAACATATTTCTTATCTCTGAAAATCAATTTATTAACGTCAGAAAGCTGAAAAGGTCTAAAAACGATCACTTTCGACGAATGCAAGTATTTTTAGACATTTTCATACTTCGCGGACTAAAACTGTATTTTCACGACAAAAAATATTTTTATCTCTGAAAATAAAATTATTAACGTCAGAGAGCTGGAAACGTCTAAAAACGATCACTTTCAATGAATATAAGCGTTTTTAGACATTTTCGTAATTCTCGGACTAAAACTGCATTTTTCAGACAAAAAATATTTTTTATCTCTGAAAATAAATTTATTAACGTCAGAGAGCTGGAAATGTCTAAAACGATCACTTTCAATGAATACAAGCGTTTTTAGACATTTTCGTAATTCTCGTACTAAAACTGTATTTTTCACGACAAAAAAATATTTTTTATCTCTGAAAATCAATTTATTAACGTCAGAAAGCTGGAATCGTCCAAAAACGATCACTTTCAACGAATACAAGCGTTTTTAGACATTTTCGTACTTGTCGAACTAAAACTGTATTTTTCACGACAAACAATATTTTTTATCTCGGAAAATTAATTTATTAACGTCAGAGAGCTGGAAACATCTAAAAACGATCACTTTCAACGAATACACGTGTGTTTAGACATTTTCGTACTTCTCGGACTAAAACTGTATTTTTCACGACAAAACATATTTCTTATCTCTGAAAATCAATTTATTAACGTCAGAAAGCTGAAAAGGTCTAAAAACGATCACTTTCGACGAATGCAAGTATTTTTAGACATTTTCATACTTCGCGGACTAAAACTGTATTTTCACGACAAAAAATATTTTTATCTCTGAAAATAAAATTATTAACGTCAGAGAGCTGGAAACGTCTAAAATCGATCACTTTCAACGAATGCAAGCGTTTTTAGACATTTTCATACTTCGCGGACTAAAACTGTATTTTCACGACAAAAAATATTTTTATCTCTGAAAATAAAATTATTAACGTCAGAAAGCTGAAAAGGTCTAAAAACGATCACTTTCGACGAATACAAGCGTTTTTAGACATTTTCATACTTCGCGGACTAAAACTGTATTTTCACGACAAAAAATATTTTTATCTCTGAAAATAAAATTATTAACGTCAGAGAACTGGAAACGTCTAAAATCGATCACTTTCGACGAATACAAGCGTTTTTAGACATTTTCATACTTCGCGGACTAAAACTGTATTTTCACGACAAAAAATATTTTTATCTCTGAAAATCAATTTATTAACGTCAGAAAGCTGAAAAGGTCTAAAAACGATCACTTTCGACGAATACAAGCGTTTTTAGACATTTTCATACTTCGCGGACTAAAACTGTATTTTCACGACAAAAAATATTTTTATTTCTGAAAATCAATTTATTAACGTCAGAAAGATGGAAAGGTCTAAAAACGATCAATTTCGACGAATGCAAGCGTTTTTAGACATTATCATACTTCGCGGACTAAAACTGTATTTTTCACGACAAAAAATATTTTTATCTCTGAAAATAAAATTATTAACGTCAGAGAGCTGGAAACGTCTAAAAACGATCACTTTCAATGAATATAAGCTTTTTAGACATTTTCGTAATTCTCGGACTAAAACTGCATTTTTCAGACAAAAAATATTTTTTATCTCTGAAAATAAATTTATTAACGTCAGAGAGCTGGAAATGTCTAAAACGATCACTTTCAATGAATACAAGCGTTTTTAGACATTTTCGTAATTCTCGTACTAAAACTGTATTTTTCACGACAAAAAAATATTTTTTATCTCTGAAAATCAATTTATTAACGTCAGAAAGCTGGAATCGTCCAAAAACGATCACTTTCAACGAATACAAGCGTTTTTAGACATTTTCGTACTTGTCGAACTAAAACTGTATTTTTCACGACAAACAATATTTTTTATCTCGGAAAATTAATTTATTAACGTCAGAGAGCTGGAAACATCTAAAAACGATCACTTTCAACGAATACACGTGTGTTTAGACATTTTCGTACTTCTCGGACTAAAACTGTATTTTTCACGACAAAACATATTTCTTTTCTCTGAAAATAAATGTATTACCGTCAGAGAGCTGGAATCGTCTAAAAACGATGACTCTCGACGAATACAAGCGTTTTTAGACATTTTCGTACTTCGCGGACTAAAACTGTTGTTTCACGACAAAAAATATTTTTTATCTCTGAAAATAAAGTTATTAAGGTAAGAGAGCTGGAAACGTCTATAAACGATTATTTTCAACAAGTACAAGTGTTTTTAGACATTTTCGTACTTCTCGGACTAAAACTGTATTTTTCACGACAAAAAAATATTTTTTATCTCTGAAAATCAATTTATTAATGTCAGAGAGCTGGAAACAACTAAAAACGATCACTTTCAATGAATACACGCGTGTTTAGACATTTTCGTTTTTCTCGGACTAAAACTGTATTTTTCACGACAAAACATATTTCTTATCTCTGAAAATCAATTTATTAACGTCAGAAAGCTGAAAAGGTCTAAAAACGATCACTTTCGACGAATGCAAGTATTTTTAGACATTTTCATACTTCGCGGACTAAAACTGTATTTTCACGAGAAAAAATATTTTTATCTCTGAAAATAAAATTATTAACGTCAGAGAGCTGGAAACGTCTATAAACGATTACTTTCAACAAGTACAAGCGTTTTTAGACATTTTCGTACTTCGCGGACTAAAACTGTATTTTTCACGACAAAAAATATTTTTTATCTCTGAAAATAAATGTAATAACGTCAGAAAGCTGGAAAGGTCTAAAATCGATGACTTTAGACGAATACAGGCGTTTTTTGATATTTTGTACTTTGCGGACTAAAACTGTATTTTACACGACAAAAAATATTTTTTATCCCTTAAAAATAAATTTATTAACGTCAGAGAGCTGGAAAGGTCTAAAACCGATCACTTTTGACGAGTACAAGCGTTTTCAGACATTTTCGTACTTCGCGGACTAAGACAGTATTTTCACGACAAACAATATTTTTTATCTCGGAAAATAAATTTATTAACGTCAGAGAGCTGGAAACATCTAAAAACGATCACTTTCAACGAATACAAGCGTTTTTAGACATTTTCGTACTTCTCGGACTAAAACTGTATTTTTCACGACAAAAATATTTTTTATCTCTAAAAATTAATTTATTAACGTCAGAGAGCTGGAAAGGTCTAAAAACGATCACTTTCGACGAATACAAGCGTTATTAGACATTTTCGTACTTGTCGAACTAAAACTGAATTTTTCACGACAAAAAATATTTTTATCTCTGAAAATCAATTTATTAACGTCAGAAAGCTGAAAAGGTCTAAAAACGATCACTTTCGACGAATACAAGCGTTTTTAGACATTTTCATACTTCGCGGACTAAAACTGTATTTTTCACGACAAAAAATATTTTTATCTCTGAAAATAAAATTATTAACGTCAGAGAGCTGGAAACGTCTAAAAACGATCACTTTCAATGAATATAAGCGTTTTTAGACATTTTCGTAATTCTCGGACTAAAACTGCATTTTTCAGACAAAAAATATTTTTTATCTCTGAAAATAAATTTATTAACGTCAGAGAGCTGGAAATGTCTAAAACGATCACTTTCAATGAATACAAGCGTTTTTAGACATTTTCGTAATTCTCGTACTAAAACTGTATTTTTCACGACAAAAAAATATTTTTTATCTCTGAAAATCAATTTATTAACGTCAGAAAGCTGGAATCGTCAAAAAACGATCACTTTCAACGAATACAAGCGTTTTTAGACATTTTCGTACTTGTCGAACTAAAACTGTATTTTTCAGGACAAACAATATTTTTTATCTCGGAAAATCAATTTATTAACGTCAGAGAGCTGGAAACAACTAAAAACGATCACTTTCAACGAATACACGTGTGTTTAGACATTTTCGTACTTCTCGGACTTAAACTGTATTTTTCACGACAAAACATATTTCTTTTCTCTGAAAATAAATGTATTACCGTCAGAGAGCTGGAATCGTCTAAAAACGATGACTCTCGACGAATACAAGCGTTTTTAGACATTTTCGTACTTCGCGGACTAAAACTGTTGTTTCACGACAAAAAATATTTTTTATCTCTGAAAATAAAGTTATTAAGGTAAGAGAGCTGGAAACGTCTATAAACGATTACTTTCAACAAGTACAAGTGTTTTTAGACATTTTCGTACTTCTCGGACTAAAACTGTATTTTTCACGACAAAACATATTTCTTATCTCTGAAAATCAATTTATTAACGTCAGAAAGCTGAAAAGGTCTAAAAACGATCACTTTCGACGAATGCAAGTATTTTTAGACATTTTCATACTTCGCGGACTAAAACTGTATTTTCACGACAAAAAATATTTTTATTTCTGAAAATCAATTTATTAACGTCAGAAAGCTGGAAAGGTCTAAAAACAATCAATTTCGACGAATGCAAGCGTTTTTAGACATTTTCATACTTCGCGGACTAAAACTGTATTTTTCACGACAAAAAATATTTTTATCTCTGAAAATAAAATTATTAACGTCAGAGAGCTGGAAACGTCTAAAAACGATCACTTTCGACGAATACAAGCGTTTTTAGACATTTTCATACTTCGCGGACTAAAACTGTATTTTCACGACAAAAAATATTTTTTATTTCTGAAAATCAATTTATTAACGTCAGAAAGCTGGAAAGGTCTAAAAACGATCAATTTCGACGAATGCAAGCGTTTTTAGACATTTTCATACTTCGCGGACTAAAACTGTATTTTTCACGACAAAAAATATTTTTATCTCTGAAAATAAAATTATTAACGTCAGAGAGCTGGAAACGTCTAAAATCGATCACTTTCAATGAATATAAGCGTTTTTAGACATTTTCGTAATTCTCGGACTAAAACTGCATTTTTCAGACAAAAAATATTTTTTATCTCTGAAAATAAATTTATTAACGTCAGAGAGCTGGAAATGTCTAAAACGATCACTTTCAATGAATACAAGCGTTTTTAGACATTTTCGTAATTCTCGTACTAAAACTGTATTTTTCACGACAAAAAAATATTTTTTATCTCTGAAAATCAATTTATTAACGTCAGAAAGCTGGAATCGTCCAAAAACGATCACTTTCAACGAATACAAGCGTTTTTAGACATTTTCGTACTTGTCGAACTAAAACTGTATTTTTCACGACAAACAATATTTTTTATCTCGGAAAATTAATGTATTAACGTCAGAAAGCTGGAAAAGTCTGAAATCGATGACTTTCGACGAATACAAGCGTTTTTTGATATTTTCGTACTTCTCGGACTAAAACTGTATTTTTCACGACAAAACATATTTCTTATCTCTGAAAATCAATTTATTAACGTCAGAAAGCTGAAAAGGTCTAAAAACGATCACTTTCGACGAATGCAAGTATTTTTAGACATTTTCATACTTCGCGGACTAAAACTGTATTTTCACGACAAAAAATATTTTTATCTCTGAAAATAAAATTATTAACGTCAGAGAGCTGGAAACGTCTAAAACGATCACTTTCAATGAATACAAGCGTTTTTAGACATTTTCGTAATTCTCGTACTAAAACTGTATTTTTCACGACAAAAAAATATTTTTTATCTCTGAAAATCAATTTATTAACGTCAGAAAGCTGGAATCGTCCAAAAACGATCACTTTCAACGAATACAAGCGTTTTTAGACATTTTCGTACTTGTCGAACTAAAACTGTATTTTTCACGACAAACAATATTTTTTATCTCGGAAAATTAATTTATTAACTTCAGAGAGCTGGAAACATCTAAAAACGATCACTTTCAACGAATACACGTGTGTTTAGACATTTTCGTACTTCTCGGACTAAAACTGTATTTTTCACGACAAAACATATTTCTTTTCTCTGAAAATAAATGTATTACCGTCAGAGAGCTGGAATCGTCTAAAAACGATGACTCTCGACGAATACAAGCGTTTTTAGACATTTTCGTACTTCGCGGACTAAAACTGTTGTTTCACGACAAAAAATATTTTTTATCTCTGAAAATAAAGTTATTAAGGTAAGAGAACTGGAAACGTCTATAAACGATTATTTTCAACAAGTAAAAGTGTTTTTAGACATTTTCGTACTTCTCGGACTAAAACTGTATTTTTCACGACAAAAAAATATTTTTTATCTCTGAAAATCAATTTATTAACGTCAGAGAGCTGGAAACAACTAAAAACGATCACTTTCAACGAATACACGCGTGTTTAGACATTTTCGTTTTTCTCGGACTAAAACTGTATTTTTCACGACAAAACATATTTCTTATCTCTGAAAATCAATTTATTAACGTCAGAAAGCTGAAAAGGTCTAAAAACGATCACTTTCGACGAATGCAAGTATTTTTAGACATTTTCATACTTCGCGGACTAAAACTGTATTTTCACGACAAAAAATATTTTTATCTCTGAAAATAAAATTATTAACGTCAGAGAGCTGGAAACGTCTAAAAACGATCACTTTCAATGAATATAAGCGTTTTTAGACATTTTCGTAATTCTCGGACTAAAACTGCATTTTTCAGACAAAAAATATTTTTTATCTCTGAAAATAAATTTATTAACGTCAGAGAGCTGGAAATGTCTAAAACGATCACTTTCAATGAATACAAGCGTTTTTAGACATTTTCGTAATTCTCGTACTAAAACTGTATTTTTCACGACAAAAAAATATTTTTTATCTCTGAAAATCAATTTATTAACGTCAGAAAGCTGGAATCGTCCAAAAACGATCACTTTCAACGAATACAAGCGTTTTTAGACATTTTCGTACTTGTCGAACTAAAACTGTATTTTTCACGACAAACAATATTTTTTATCTCGGAAAATTAATTTATTAACGTCAGAGAGCTGGAAACATCTAAAAACGATCACTTTCAACGAATACACGTGTGTTTAGACATTTTCGTACTTCTCGGACTAAAACTGTATTTTTCACGACAAAACATATTTCTTATCTCTGAAAATCAATTTATTAACGTCAGAAAGCTGAAAAGGTCTAAAAACGATCACTTTCGACGAATGCAAGTATTTTTAGACATTTTCATACTTCGCGGACTAAAACTGTATTTTCACGACAAAAAATATTTTTATCTCTGAAAATAAAATTATTAACGTCAGAGAGCTGGAAACGTCTAAAATCGATCACTTTCAACGAATGCAAGCGTTTTTAGACATTTTCATACTTCGCGGACTAAAACTGTATTTTCACGACAAAAAATATTTTTATCTCTGAAAATAAAATTATTAACGTCAGAAAGCTGAAAAGGTCTAAAAACGATCACTTTCGACGAATACAAGCGTTTTTAGACATTTTCATACTTCGCGGACTAAAACTGTATTTTCACGACAAAAAATATTTTTATCTCTGAAAATAAAATTATTAACGTCAGAGAGCTGGAAACGTCTAAAATCGATCACTTTCGACGAATACAAGCGTTTTTAGACATTTTCATACTTCGCGGACTAAAACTGTATTTTCACGAGAAAAAATATTTTTATCTCTGAAAATAAAATTATTAACGTCAGAGAGCTGGAAACGTCTATAAACGATTACTTTCAACAAGTACAAGCGTTTTTAGACATTTTCGTACTTCGCGGACTAAAACTGTATTTTTCACGACAAAAAATATTTTTTATCTCTGAAAATAAATGTAATAACGTCAGAAAGCTGGAAAGGTCTAAAATCGATGACTTTAGACGAATACAGGCGTTTTTTGATATTTTGTACTTTGCGGACTAAAACTGTATTTTACACGACAAAAAATATTTTTTATCCCTTAAAAATAAATTTATTAACGTCAGAGAGCTGGAAAGGTCTAAAACCGATCACTTTTGACGAGTACAAGCGTTTTCAGACATTTTCGTACTTCGCGGACTAAGACAGTATTTTCACGACAAACAATATTTTTTATCTCGGAAAATAAATTTATTAACGTCAGAGAGCTGGAAACATCTAAAAACGATCACTTTCAACGAATACAAGCGTTTTTAGACATTTTCGTACTTCTCGGACTAAAACTGTATTTTTCACGACAAAAATATTTTTTATCTCTAAAAATTAATTTATTAACGTCAGAGAGCTGGAAAGGTCTAAAAACGATCACTTTCGACGAATACAAGCGTTATTAGACATTTTCGTACTTGTCGAACTAAAACTGAATTTTTCACGACAAAAAATATTTTTATCTCTGAAAATCAATTTATTAACGTCAGAAAGCTGAAAAGGTCTAAAAACGATCACTTTCGACGAATACAAGCGTTTTTAGACATTTTCATACTTCGCGGACTAAAACTGTATTTTTCACGACAAAAAATATTTTTATCTCTGAAAATAAAATTATTAACGTCAGAGAGCTGGAAACGTCTAAAAACGATCACTTTCAATGAATATAAGCGTTTTTAGACATTTTCGTAATTCTCGGACTAAAACTGCATTTTTCAGACAAAAAATATTTTTTATCTCTGAAAATAAATTTATTAACGTCAGAGAGCTGGAAATGTCTAAAACGATCACTTTCAATGAATACAAGCGTTTTTAGACATTTTCGTAATTCTCGTACTAAAACTGTATTTTTCACGACAAAAAAATATTTTTTATCTCTGAAAATCAATTTATTAACGTCAGAAAGCTGGAATCGTCAAAAAACGATCACTTTCAACGAATACAAGCGTTTTTAGACATTTTCGTACTTGTCGAACTAAAACTGTATTTTTCAGGACAAACAATATTTTTTATCTCGGAAAATCAATTTATTAACGTCAGAGAGCTGGAAACAACTAAAAACGATCACTTTCAAAGAATACACGTGTGTTTAGACATTTTCGTACTTCTCGGACTTAAACTGTATTTTTCACGACAAAACATATTTCTTTTCTCTGAAAATAAATGTATTACCGTCAGAGAGCTGGAATCGTCTAAAAACGATGACTCTCGACGAATACAAGCGTTTTTAGACATTTTCGTACTTCGCGGACTAAAACTGTTGTTTCACGACAAAAAATATTTTTTATCTCTGAAAATAAAGTTATTAAGGTAAGAGAGCTGGAAACGTCTATAAACGATTACTTTCAACAAGTACAAGTGTTTTTAGACATTTTCGTACTTCTCGGACTAAAACTGTATTTTTCACGACAAAACATATTTCTTATCTCTGAAAATCAATTTATTAACGTCAGAAAGCTGAAAAGGTCTAAAAACGATCACTTTCGACGAATGCAAGTATTTTTAGACATTTTCATACTTCGCGGACTAAAACTGTATTTTCACGACAAAAAATATTTTTATTTCTGAAAATCAATTTATTAACGTCAGAAAGCTGGAAAGGTCTAAAAACAATCAATTTCGACGAATGCAAGCGTTTTTAGACATTTTCATACTTCGCGGACTAAAACTGTATTTTTCACGACAAAAAATATTTTTATCTCTGAAAATAAAATTATTAACGTCAGAGAGCTGGAAACGTCTAAAAACGATCACTTTCGACGAATACAAGCGTTTTTAGACATTTTCATACTTCGCGGACTAAAACTGTATTTTCACGACAAAAAATATTTTTTATTTCTGAAAATCAATTTATTAACGTCAGAAAGCTGGAAAGGTCTAAAAACGATCAATTTCGACGAATGCAAGCGTTTTTAGACATTTTCATACTTCGCGGACTAAAACTGTATTTTTCACGACAAAAAATATTTTTATCTCTGAAAATAAAATTATTAACGTCAGAGAGCTGGAAACGTCTAAAATCGATCACTTTCAATGAATATAAGCGTTTTTAGACATTTTCGTAATTCTCGGACTAAAACTGCATTTTTCAGACAAAAAATATTTTTTATCTCTGAAAATAAATTTATTAACGTCAGAGAGCTGGAAATGTCTAAAACGATCACTTTCAATGAATACAAGCGTTTTTAGACATTTTCGTAATTCTCGTACTAAAACTGTATTTTTCACGACAAAAAAATATTTTTTATCTCTGAAAATCAATTTATTAACGTCAGAAAGCTGGAATCGTCCAAAAACGATCACTTTCAACGAATACAAGCGTTTTTAGACATTTTCGTACTTGTCGAACTAAAACTGTATTTTTCACGACAAACAATATTTTTTATCTCGGAAAATTAATGTATTAACGTCAGAAAGCTGGAAAAGTCTGAAATCGATGACTTTCGACGAATACAAGCGTTTTTTGATATTTTCGTACTTCTCGGACTAAAACTGTATTTTTCACGACAAAACATATTTCTTATCTCTGAAAATCAATTTATTAACGTCAGAAAGCTGAAAAGGTCTAAAAACGATCACTTTCGACGAATGCAAGTATTTTTAGACATTTTCATACTTCGCGGACTAAAACTGTATTTTCACGACAAAAAATATTTTTATCTCTGAAAATAAAATTATTAACGTCAGAGAGCTGGAAACGTCTAAAACGATCACTTTCAATAAATACAAGCGTTTTTAGACATTTTCGTAATTCTCGTACTAAAACTGTATTTTTCACGACAAAAAAATATTTTTTATCTCTGAAAATCAATTTATTAACGTCAGAAAGCTGGAATCGTCCAAAAACGATCACTTTCAACGAATACAAGCGCTTTTAGACATTTTCGTACTTGTCGAACTAAAACTGTATTTTTCACGACAAACAATATTTTTTATCTCGGAAAATTAATTTATTAACTTCAGAGAGCTGGAAACATCTAAAAACGATCACTTTCAACGAATACACGTGTGTTTAGACATTTTCGTACTTCTCGGACTAAAACTGTATTTTTCACGACAAAACATATTTCTTTTCTCTGAAAATAAATGTATTACCGTCAGAGAGCTGGAATCGTCTAAAAACGATGACTCTCGACGAATACAAGCGTTTTTAGACATTTTCGTACTTCGCGGACTAAAACTGTTGTTTCACGACAAAAAATATTTTTTATCTCTGAAAATAAAGTTATTAAGGTAAGAGAACTGGAAACGTCTATAAACGATTATTTTCAACAAGTAAAAGTGTTTTTAGACATTTTCGTACTTCTCGGACTAAAACTGTATTTTTCACGACAAAAAAATATTTTTTATCTCTGAAAATCAATTTATTAACGTCAGAGAGCTGGAAACAACTAAAAACGATCACTTTCAACGAATACACGCGTGTTTAGACATTTTCGTTTTTCTCGGACTAAAACTGTATTTTTCACGACAAAACATATTTCTTATCTCTGAAAATCAATTTATTAACGTCAGAAAGCTGAAAAGGTCTAAAAACGATCACTTTCGACGAATGCAAGTATTTTTAGACATTTTCATACTTCGCGGACTAAAACTGTATTTTCACGACAAAAAATATTTTTATCTCTGAAAATAAAATTATTAACGTCAGAGAGCTGGAAACGTCTAAAAACGATCACTTTCAATGAATATAAGCGTTTTTAGACATTTTCGTAATTCTCGGACTAAAACTGCATTTTTCAGACAAAAAATATTTTTTATCTCTGAAAATAAATTTATTAACGTCAGAGAGCTGGAAATGTCTAAAACGATCACTTTCAATGAATACAAGCGTTTTTAGACATTTTCGTAATTCTCGTACTAAAACTGTATTTTTCACGACAAAAAAATATTTTTTATCTCTGAAAATCAATTTATTAACGTCAGAAAGCTGGAATCGTCCAAAAACGATCACTTTCAACGAATACAAGCGTTTTTAGACATTTTCGTACTTGTCGAACTAAAACTGTATTTTTCACGACAAACAATATTTTTTATCTCGGAAAATTAATTTATTAACGTCAGAGAGCTGGAAACATCTAAAAACGATCACTTTCAACGAATACACGTGTGTTTAGACATTTTCGTACTTCTCGGACTAAAACTGTATTTTTCACGACAAAACATATTTCTTATCTCTGAAAATCAATTTATTAACGTCAGAAAGCTGAAAAGGTCTAAAAACGATCACTTTCGACGAATGCAAGTATTTTTAGACATTTTCATACTTCGCGGACTAAAACTGTATTTTCACGACAAAAAATATTTTTATCTCTGAAAATAAAATTATTAACGTCAGAGAGCTGGAAACGTCTAAAATCGATCACTTTCAACGAATGCAAGCGTTTTTAGACATTTTCATACTTCGCGGACTAAAACTGTATTTTCACGACAAAAAATATTTTTATCTCTGAAAATAAAATTATTAACGTCAGAAAGCTGAAAAGGTCTAAAAACGATCACTTTCGACGAATACAAGCGTTTTTAGACATTTTCATACTTCGCGGACTAAAACTGTATTTTCACGACAAAAAATATTTTTATCTCTGAAAATAAAATTATTAACGTCAGAGAGCTGGAAACGTCTAAAATCGATCACTTTCGACGAATACAAGCGTTTTTAGACATTTTCATACTTCGCGGACTAAAACTGTATTTTCACGACAAAAAATATTTTTATCTCTGAAAATCAATTTATTAACGTCAGAAAGCTGAAAAGGTCTAAAAACGATCACTTTCGACGAATACAAGCGTTTTTAGACATTTTCATACTTCGCGGACTAAAACTGTATTTTCACGACAAAAAATATTTTTATTTCTGAAAATCAATTTATTAACGTCAGAAAGATGGAAAGGTCTAAAAACGATCAATTTCGACGAATGCAAGCGTTTTTAGACATTATCATACTTCGCGGACTAAAACTGTATTTTTCACGACAAAAAATATTTTTATCTCTGAAAATAAAATTATTAACGTCAGAGAGCTGGAAACGTCTAAAAACGATCACTTTCAATGAATATAAGCTTTTTAGACATTTTCGTAATTCTCGGACTAAAACTGCATTTTTCAGACAAAAAATATTTTTTATCTCTGAAAATAAATTTATTAACGTCAGAGAGCTGGAAATGTCTAAAACGATCACTTTCAATGAATACAAGCGTTTTTAGACATTTTCGTAATTCTCGTACTAAAACTGTATTTTTCACGACAAAAAAATATTTTTTATCTCTGAAAATCAATTTATTAACGTCAGAAAGCTGGAATCGTCCAAAAACGATCACTTTCAACGAATACAAGCGTTTTTAGACATTTTCGTACTTGTCGAACTAAAACTGTATTTTTCACGACAAACAATATTTTTTATCTCGGAAAATTAATTTATTAACGTCAGAGAGCTGGAAACATCTAAAAACGATCACTTTCAACGAATACACGTGTGTTTAGACATTTTCGTACTTCTCGGACTAAAACTGTATTTTTCACGACAAAACATATTTCTTTTCTCTGAAAATAAATGTATTACCGTCAGAGAGCTGGAATCGTCTAAAAACGATGACTCTCGACGAATACAAGCGTTTTTAGACATTTTCGTACTTCGCGGACTAAAACTGTTGTTTCACGACAAAAAATATTTTTTATCTCTGAAAATAAAGTTATTAAGGTAAGAGAGCTGGAAACGTCTATAAACGATTATTTTCAACAAGTACAAGTGTTTTTAGACATTTTCGTACTTCTCGGACTAAAACTGTATTTTTCACGACAAAAAAATATTTTTTATCTCTGAAAATCAATTTATTAATGTCAGAGAGCTGGAAACAACTAAAAACGATCACTTTCAATGAATACACGCGTGTTTAGACATTTTCGTTTTTCTCGGACTAAAACTGTATTTTTCACGACAAAACATATTTCTTATCTCTGAAAATCAATTTATTAACGTCAGAAAGCTGAAAAGGTCTAAAAACGATCACTTTCGACGAATGCAAGTATTTTTAGACATTTTCATACTTCGCGGACTAAAACTGTATTTTCACGAGAAAAAATATTTTTATCTCTGAAAATAAAATTATTAACGTCAGAGAGCTGGAAACGTCTATAAACGATTACTTTCAACAAGTACAAGCGTTTTTAGACATTTTCGTACTTCGCGGACTAAAACTGTATTTTTCACGACAAAAAATATTTTTTATCTCTGAAAATAAATGTAATAACGTCAGAAAGCTGGAAAGATCTAAAATCGATGACTTTAGACGAATACAGGCGTTTTTCGATATTTTGTACTTTGCGGACTAAAACTGTATTTTACACGACAAAAAATATTTTTTATCCCTTAAAAATAAATTTATTAACGTCAGAGAGCTGGAAAGGTCTAAAACCGATCACTTTTGACGAGTACAAGCGTTTTCAGACATTTTCGTACTTCGCGGACTAAGACAGTATTTTCACGACAAACAATATTTTTTATCTCGGAAAATAAATTTATTAACGTCAGAGAGCTGGAAACATCTAAAAACGATCACTTTCAACGAATACAAGCGTTTTTAGACATTTTCGTACTTCTCGGACTAAAACTGTATTTTTCACGACAAAAATATTTTTTATCTCTAAAAATTAATTTATTAACGTCAGAGAGCTGGAAAGGTCTAAAAACGATCACTTTCGACGAATACAAGCGTTATTAGACATTTTCGTACTTGTCGAACTAAAACTGAATTTTTCACGACAAAAAATATTTTTATCTCTGAAAATCAATTTATTAACGTCAGAAAGCTGAAAAGGTCTAAAAACGATCACTTTCGACGAATACAAGCGTTTTTAGACATTTTCATACTTCGCGGACTAAAACTGTATTTTTCACGACAAAAAATATTTTTATCTCTGAAAATAAAATTATTAACGTCAGAGAGCTGGAAACGTCTAAAAACGATCACTTTCAATGAATATAAGCGTTTTTAGACATTTTCGTAATTCTCGGACTAAAACTGCATTTTTCAGACAAAAAATATTTTTTATCTCTGAAAATAAATTTATTAACGTCAGAGAGCTGGAAATGTCTAAAACGATCACTTTCAATGAATACAAGCGTTTTTAGACATTTTCGTAATTCTCGTACTAAAACTGTATTTTTCAAGACAAAAAAATATTTTTTATCTCTGAAAATCAATTTATTAACGTCAGAAAGCTGGAATCGTCAAAAAACGATCACTTTCAACGAATACAAGCGTTTTTAGACATTTTCGTACTTGTCGAACTAAAACTGTATTTTTCAGGACAAACAATATTTTTTATCTCGGAAAATCAATTTATTAACGTCAGAGAGCTGGAAACAACTAAAAACGATCACTTTCAACGAATACACGCGTGCTTACACATTTTCGTACTTCTCGGAATAAAACTGTATTTTTCACGACAAAAAATATTTTTTATCTCTGAAAATAAATGTAATAACGTCAGAAAGCTGGAAAGGTCTAAAATCGATGACTTTAGACGAATACAAGCGTTTTTTGATATTTTGTACTTTGCGGACTAAAACTGTATTTTACACGACAAAAAATATTTTTTATCCCTTAAAAATAAATTTATTAACGTCAGAGAGCTGGAAACGTCTATAAACGATTACTTTCAACAAGTACAAGCGTTTTTAGACATTTTCGTACTTCGCGGACTAAGACAGTATTTTTCACGACAAACAATATTTTTTATCTCGGAAAATAAATTTATTAACGTCAGAGAGCTGGAAACATCTAAAAACGATCACTTTCAACGAATACAAGCGTTTTTAGACATTTTCGTACTTCTCGGACTAAAACTGTATTTTTCACGACAAAAATATTTTTTATCTCTAAAAATTAATTTATTAACGTCAGAGAGCTGGAAAGGTCTAAAAACGATCACTTTCGACGAATACAAGCGTTATTAGACATTTTCGTACTTCTCGGACTAAAACTGTATTTTTCACGACAAAAAATATTTTTATCTCTAAAAATAAATTTATTAACGTCAGAGAGCTGGAAAGGTCTAAAAACGATCACTTTCGAGGAATACAAGCGTTTTTAGACATTTTCGTACTTCGCGGACTAAAACTGTATTTTCACGACAAAAAAATAATTTTTATTTCTGAAAATCAATTTATTAACTTCAGAAAGCTGAAAAGGTCTAAAAACGATCACTTTCGACGAATACAAGCGTTTTTAGGCATTTTCATACTTCGCGGACTAAAACTGTAATTTTCACGACAAAAAAATATTTTTTATCTCTGAAAATAAAATTGTTAACGTCAGAGAGCTGGACACGTCTAAAATCGATCACTTTCAACGAATACAAGCGTTTTTAGACATTTTCGTACTTGTCGAACTAAAACTGTATTTTTCACGACAAAAAATATTTTTTATCTCTGAAAATCAATTTATTAACGTAAGAGAGCTAGAAACGTCTAATAACGATCACTTTCAATGAATACAAGCGTTTTTAGACATTTTCGTACTTCTCGTACTAAGACAGTATTTTTCACGACAAAAAAATATTTCTTATCTCTGAAAATAAATGTATTAACGTCAGAAAGCTGGAAAAGTCTGAAATCGATGACTTTCGACGAATACAAGCGTTTTTTGATATTTTCGTACTTCTCGGACTAAAACTGTATTTCTCACGATAAAACATATTTCTTATCTCTGAAAATCAATTTATTAACGTCAGAAAGCTGAAAAGGTCTAAAAACGATCACTTTCGACGAATGCAAGTATTTTTAGATATTTTCATACTTCGCGGACTAAAACTGTATTTTCACGACAAAAAATATTTTTATCTCTGAAAATAAAATTATTAACGTCAGAGAGCTGGAAACGTCTAAAATCGATCACTTTCAACGAATGCAAGCGTTTTTAGACATTTTCATACTTCGCGGACTAAAACTGTATTTTCACGACAAAAAATATTTTTATCTCTGAAAATCAATTTATTAACGTCGGAAAGCTGAAAAGGTCTAAAAACGATCACTTTCGACGAATACAAGCGTTTTTAGACATTTTCATACTTCGCGGACGAAAACTGTATTTTCACGACAAAAAAATATTTTTATTTCTGAAAATCACTTTATTAACGTCAGAAAGCTGGAAAGGTCTAAAAACGATCAATTTCGACGAATGCAAGCGTTTTTAGACATTTTCATACTTCGCGGACTAAAACTGTATTTTTCACGACAAAAAATATTTTTATCTCTGAAAATAAAATTATTAACGTCAGAGAGCTGGAAACGTCTAAAAACGATCACTTTCAATGAATATAAGCGTTTTTAGACATTTTCGTAATTCTCGGACTAAAACTGCATTTTTCAGACAAAAAATATTTTTTATCTCTGAAAATAAATTTATTAACGTCAGAGAGCTGGAAATGTCTAACACGATCACTTTCAATGAATACAAGCGTTTTTAGACATTTTCATACTTCGCGGACTAAAACTGTATTTTTCACGACAAAAAATATTTTTATCTCTGAAAATAAAATTATTAACGTCAGAGAGCTGGAAACGTCTAAAAACGATCACTTTCAATGAATATAAGCGTTTTTAGACATTTTCGTAATTCTCGGACTAAAACTGCATTTTTCAGACAAAAAATATTTTTTATCTCTGAAAATAAATTTATTAACGTCAGAGAGCTGGAAATGTCTAAAACGATCACTTTCAACGAATACAAGCGTTTTTAGACATTTTCGTACTTGTCGAACTAAAACTGTATTTTTCACGACAAACAATATTTTTTATCTCGGAAAATCAATTTATTAACGTCAGACAGCTGGAAACAACTAAAAACGATCACTTTCAACGAATACACGCGTGCTTACACATTTTCGTACTTCTCGGAATAAAACTGTATTTTTCACGACAAAAAATATTTATTATCTCTGAAAATAAATGTAATAACGTCAGAAAGCTGGAAAGGTCTAAAATCGATGACTTTAGACGAATACAAGCGTTTTTTGATATTTTGTACTTTGCGGACTAAAACTGTATTTTACACGACAAAAAATATTTTTATCCCTTAAAAATAAATTTATTAACGTCAGAGAGCTGGAAAGTCTATAAACGATTACTTTCAACAAGTACAAGCGTTTTTAGACATTTTCGTACTTCGCGGACTAAGACAGTATTTTTCACGACAAACAATATTTTTTATCTCGGAAAATAAATTTATTAACGTCAGAGAGCTGGAAACATCTAAAAACGATCACTTTCAACGAATACACGTGTGTTTAGACATTTTCGTACTTCGCGGACTAAAACTGTATTTTTCACGATAAAAAATATTTTTTATCTCTAAAATTAAATATATTAACGTCAGTGAGCTGGAAAGGTCTAAAACCGATCACTTTTGACGAGTACAAGCGTTTTCAGACATTTTCGTACTTCGCGGACTAAGACAGTATTTTCACGACAAACAATATTTTTTATCTCGGAAAATAAATTTATTAACGTCAGAGAGCTGGAAACATCTAAAAACGATCACTTTCAACGAATACACGTGTGTTTAGACATTTTCGTACTTCGCGGACTAAAACTGTATTTTTCACGATAAAAAATATTTTTTATCTCTAAAATTAAATATATTAACGTCAGAGAGCTGGAAAGGTCTAAAACCGATCACTTTTGACGAGTACAAGCGTTTTCAGACATTTTCGTACTTCGCGGACTAAGACAGTATTTTTCACGACAAACAATATTTTTTATCTCGGAAAATAAATTTATTAACGTCAGAGAGCTGGAAACATCTAAAAACGATCACTTTCAACGAATACAAGCGTTTTTAGACATTTTCGTACTTCTCGGACTAAAACTGTATTTTTCACGACAAAAATATTTTTTATCTCTAAAAATTAATTTATTAACGTCAGAGAGCTGGAAAGGTCTAAAAACAATCACTTTCGACGAATACAAGCGTTATTAGACATTTTCGTACTTCTCGGACTAAAACTGTATTTTTCACGACAAAAAATATTTTTATCTCTAAAAATAAATTTATTAACGTCAGAGAGCTGGAAAGGTCTAAAAACGATCACTTTCGAGGAATACAAGCGTTTTTAGACATTTTCGTACTTCGCGGACTAAAACTGTATTTTCACGACAAAAAATTATTTTTATTTCTGAAAATCAATTTATTAACTTCAGAAAGCTGAAAAGGTCTAAAAACGATCACTTTCGACGAATACAAGCGTTTTTAGGCATTTTCATACTTCGCGGACTAAAACTGTATTTTTCACGACAAAAAAATATTTTTTTTCTCTGAAAATAAAATTGTTAACGTCAGAGAGCTGGAGACGTCTAAAATCGATCACTTTCAACGAATACAAGCGTTTTTAGGCATTTTCATACTTCGCGGACTAAAACTGTATTTTTCACGACAAAAAAATATTTTTTATCTCTGAAAATAAAATTGTTAACGTCAGAGAGCTGGAGACGTCTAAAATCGATCACTTTCAACGAATACAAGCGTTTTTAGACATTTTCGTACTTGTCGAACTAAAACTGTATTTTTCACGACAAAAAATATTTTTTATCTCTGAAAATCAATTTATTAACGTCAGAGAGCTGGAAAGGTCTAAAAACGATCACTTTCGACGAATGCAAGTATTTTTAGACATTTTCATACTTCGCGGACTAAAACTGTATTTTTCACGACAAAAAATATTTTTTATCTCTGAAAATCAATTTATTAACGTAAGAGAGCTAGAAACGTCTAAAAACGATCACTTTCATTGAATACAAGCGTTTTTAGACATTTTCGTACTTCTCGTACTAAGACAGTATTTTTCACGACAAAAAAATATTTCTTATCTCTGAAAATAAATGTATTAACGTCAGAAAGCTGGAAAAGTCTGAAATCGATGACTTTCGACGAATACAAGCGTTTTTTGATATTTTCGTACTTCTCGGATTAAAACTGTATTTTTCACGACAAAACATATTTCTTATCTCTGAAAATCAATTTATTAACGTCAGAAAGCTGAAAAGGTCTAAAAACGATCACTTTCGACGAATGCAAGTATTTTTAGACATTTTCATACTTCGCGGACTAAAACTGTATTTTCACGACAAAAAATATTTTTATCTCTGAAAATAAAATTATTAACGTCAGAGAGCTGGAAACATCTAAAATCGATCACTTTCGACGAATATAAGCGTATTTAGACATTTTCATACTTCGCGGACTAAAACTGTATTTTCACGACAAAAAATATTTTTATCTCTGAAAATAAAATTATTAACGTCAGAGAGCTGGAAACGTCAAAATCGATCACTTTCAACGAATGCAAGCGTTTTTAGACATTTTCATACTTCGCGGACTAAAACTGTATTTTCACGACAAAAAATATTTTTTATCTCTGAAAATAAATTTATTAACGTCAGAGAGCTGGAAATGTCTAAAACGATCACTTTCAATGAATACAAGCGTTTTTAGACATTTTCGTAATTCTCGTACTAAAACTGTATTTTTCACGACAAAAAAATATTTTTTATCTCTGAAAATCAATTTATTAACGTCAGAAAGCTGGAATCGTCCAAAAACGATCACTTTCAACGAATACAAGCGTTTTTAGACATTTTCGTACTTGTCGAACTAAAACTGTATTTTTCACGACAAACAATATTTTTTATCTCGGAAAATTAATGTATTAACGTCAGAAAGCTGGAAAAGTCTGAAATCGATGACTTTCGACGAATACAAGCGTTTTTTGATATTTTCGTACTTCTCGGACTAAAACTGTATTTTTCACGACAAAACATATTTCTTATCTCTGAAAATCAATTTATTAACGTCAGAAAGCTGAAAAGGTCTAAAAACGATCACTTTCGACGAATGCAAGTATTTTTAGACATTTTCATACTTCGCGGACTAAAACTGTATTTTCACGACAAAAAATATTTTTATCTCTGAAAATAAAATTATTAACGTCAGAGAGCTGGAAACGTCTAAAATCGATCACTTTCAACGAATGCAAGCGTTTTTAGACATTTTCATACTTCGCGGACTAAAACTGTATTTTCACGACAAAAAATATTTTTATCTCTGAAAATAAAATTATTAACGTCAGAAAGCTGAAAAGGTCTAAAAACGATCACTTTCGACGAATACAAGCGTTTTTAGACATTTTCATACTTCGCGGACTAAAACTGTATTTTCACGACAAAAAATATTTTTATCTCTGAAAATCAATTTATTAACGTCAGAAAGCTGAAAAGGTCTAAAAACGATCACTTTCGACGAATACAAGCGTTTTTAGACATTTTCATACTTCGCGGACTAAAACTGTATTTTTCACGACAAAAAATATATTTATCTCTGAAAATAAAATTATTAACGTCAGAGAGCTGGAAACGTCTAAAAACGATCACTTTCAATGAATATAAGCGTTTTTAGACATTTTCGTAATTCTCGTACTAAAACTGTATTTTTCACGACAAACAATATTTTTTATCTCGGAAAATTAATTTATTAACGTCAGAGAGCTGGAAACATCTAAAAACGATCACTTTCAACGAATACACGTGTGGTTAGACATTTTCGTACTTCTCGGACTAATACTGTATTTTTCACGACAAAACATATTTCTTTTCTCTGAAAATAAATGTATTACCGTCAGAGAGCTGGAATCGTCTAAAAACGATGACTCTCGACGAATACAAGCGTTTTTAGACATTTTCGTACTTCGCGGACTAAAACTGTTGTTTCACGACAAAAAATATTTTTTATCTCTGAAAATAAAGTTATTAAGGTAAGAGAGCTGGAAACGTCTATAAACGATTATTTTCAACAAGTAAAAGTGTTTTTAGACATTTTCGTACTTCTCGGACTAAAACTGTATTTTTCACGACAAAAAAATATTTTTTATCTCTGAAAATCAATTTATTAACGTCAGAGAGCTGGAAACAACTAAAAACGATCACTTTCAACGAATACACGCGTGTTTAGACATTTTCGTTTTTCTCGGACTAAAACTGTATTTTTCACGACAAAACATATTTCTTATCTCTGAAAATCAATTTATTAACGTCAGAAAGCTGAAAAGGTCTAAAAACGATCACTTTCGACGAATGCAAGTATTTTTAGACATTTTCATACTTCGCGGACTAAAACTGTATTTTCACGACAAAAAATATTTTTATCTCTGAAAATAAAATTATTAACGTCAGAGAGCTGGAAACGTCTAAAAACGATCACTTTCAATGAATATAAGCGTTTTTAGACATTTTCGTAATTCTCGGACTAAAACTGCATTTTTCAGACAAAAAATATTTTTTATCTCTGAAAATAAATTTATTAACGTCAGAGAGCTGGAAATGTCTAAAACGATCACTTTCAATGAATACAAGCGTTTTTAGACATTTTCGTAATTCTCGTACTAAAACTGTATTTTTCACGACAAAAAAATATTTTTTATCTCTGAAAATCAATTTATTAACGTCAGAAAGCTGGAATCGTCCAAAAACGATCACTTTCAACGAATACAAGCGTTTTTAGACATTTTCGTACTTGTCGAACTAAAACTGTATTTTTCACGACAAACAATATTTTTTATCTCGGAAAATTAATTTATTAACGTCAGAGAGCTGGAAACATCTAAAAACGATCACTTTCAACGAATACACGTGTGTTTAGACATTTTCGTACTTCTCGGACTAAAACTGTATTTTTCACGACAAAACATATTTCTTATCTCTGAAAATCAATTTATTAACGTCAGAAAGCTGAAAAGGTCTAAAAACGATCACTTTCGACGAATGCAAGTATTTTTAGACATTTTCATACTTCGCGGACTAAAACTGTATTTTCACGACAAAAAATATTTTTATCTCTGAAAATAAAATTATTAACGTCAGAGAGCTGGAAACGTCTAAAATCGATCACTTTCAACGAATGCAAGCGTTTTTAGACATTTTCATACTTCGCGGACTAAAACTGTATTTTCACGACAAAAAATATTTTTATCTCTGAAAATAAAATTATTAACGTCAGAAAGCTGAAAAGGTCTAAAAACGATCACTTTCGACGAATACAAGCGTTTTTAGACATTTTCATACTTCGCGGATTAAAACTGTATTTTCACGACAAAAAATATTTTTATCTCTGAAAATAAAATTATTAACGTCAGAGAGCTGGAAACGTCTAAAATCGATCACTTTCGACGAATACAAGCGTTTTTAGACATTTTCATACTTCGCGGACTAAAACTGTATTTTCACGACAAAAAATATTTTTATCTCTGAAAATCAATTTATTAACGTCAGAAAGCTGAAAAGGTCTAAAAACGATCACTTTCGACGAATACAAGCGTTTTTAGACATTTTCATACTTCGCGGACTAAAACTGTATTTTCACGACAAAAAATATTTTTATTTCTGAAAATCAATTTATTAACGTCAGAAAGATGGAAAGGTCTAAAAACGATCAATTTCGACGAATGCAAGCGTTTTTAGACATTATCATACTTCGCGGACTAAAACTGTATTTTTCACGACAAAAAATATTTTTATCTCTGAAAATAAAATTATTAACGTCAGAGAGCTGGAAACGTCTAAAAACGATCACTTTCAATGAATATAAGCTTTTTAGACATTTTCGTAATTCTCGGACTAAAACTGCATTTTTCAGACAAAAAATATTTTTTATCTCTGAAAATAAATTTATTAACGTCAGAGAGCTGGAAATGTCTAAAACGATCACTTTCAATGAATACAAGCGTTTTTAGACATTTTCGTAATTCTCGTACTAAAACTGTATTTTTCACGACAAAAAAATATTTTTTATCTCTGAAAATCAATTTATTAACGTCAGAAAGCTGGAATCGTCCAAAAACGATCACTTTCAACGAATACAAGCGTTTTTAGACATTTTCGTACTTGTCGAACTAAAACTGTATTTTTCACGACAAACAATATTTTTTATCTCGGAAAATTAATTTATTAACGTCAGAGAGCTGGAAACATCTAAAAACGATCACTTTCAACGAATACACGTGTGTTTAGACATTTTCGTACTTCTCGGACTAAAACTGTATTTTTCACGACAAAACATATTTCTTTTCTCTGAAAATAAATGTATTACCGTCAGAGAGCTGGAATCGTCTAAAAACGATGACTCTCGACGAATACAAGCGTTTTTAGACATTTTCGTACTTCGCGGACTAAAACTGTTGTTTCACGACAAAAAATATTTTTTATCTCTGAAAATAAAGTTATTAAGGTAAGAGAGCTGGAAACGTCTATAAACGATTATTTTCAACAAGTACAAGTGTTTTTAGACATTTTCGTACTTCTCGGACTAAAACTGTATTTTTCACGACAAAAAAATATTTTTTATCTCTGAAAATCAATTTATTAATGTCAGAGAGCTGGAAACAACTAAAAACGATCACTTTCAACGAATACACGCGTGTTTAGACATTTTCGTTTTTCTCGGACTAAAACTGTATTTTTCACGACAAAACATATTTCTTATCTCTGAAAATCAATTTATTAACGTCAGAAAGCTGAAAAGGTCTAAAAACGATCACTTTCGACGAATGCAAGTATTTTTAGACATTTTCATACTTCGCGGACTAAAACTGTATTTTCACGAGAAAAAATATTTTTATCTCTGAAAATAAAATTATTAACGTCAGAGAGCTGGAAACGTCTATAAACGATTACTTTCAACAAGTACAAGCGTTTTTAGACATTTTCGTACTTCGCGGACTAAAACTGTATTTTTCACGACAAAAAATATTTTTTATCTCTGAAAATAAATGTAATAACGTCAGAAAGCTGGAAAGGTCTAAAATCGATGACTTTAGACGAATACAGGCGTTTTTTGATATTTTGTACTTTGCGGACTAAAACTGTATTTTACACGACAAAAAATATTTTTTATCCCTTAAAAATAAATTTATTAACGTCAGAGAGCTGGAAAGGTCTAAAACCGATCACTTTTGACGAGTACAAGCGTTTTCAGACATTTTCGTACTTCGCGGACTAAGACAGTATTTTCACGACAAACAATATTTTTTATCTCGGAAAATAAATTTATTAACGTCAGAGAGCTGGAAACATCTAAAAACGATCACTTTCAACGAATACAAGCGTTTTTAGACATTTTCGTACTTCTCGGACTAAAACTGTATTTTTCACGACAAAAATATTTTTTATCTCTAAAAATTAATTTATTAACGTCAGAGAGCTGGAAAGGTCTAAAAACGATCACTTTCGACGAATACAAGCGTTATTAGACATTTTCGTACTTGTCGAACTAAAACTGAATTTTTCACGACAAAAAATATTTTTATCTCTGAAAATCAATTTATTAACGTCAGAAAGCTGAAAAGGTCTAAAAACGATCACTTTCGACGAATACAAGCGTTTTTAGACATTTTCATACTTCGCGGACTAAAACTGTATTTTTCACGACAAAAAATATTTTTATCTCTGAAAATAAAATTATTAACGTCAGAGAGCTGGAAACGTCTAAAAACGATCACTTTCAATGAATATAAGCGTTTTTAGACATTTTCGTAATTCTCGGACTAAAACTGCATTTTTCAGACAAAAAATATTTTTTATCTCTGAAAATAAATTTATTAACGTCAGAGAGCTGGAAATGTCTAAAACGATCACTTTCAATGAATACAAGCGTTTTTAGACATTTTCGTAATTCTCGTACTAAAACTGTATTTTTCACGACAAAAAAATATTTTTTATCTCTGAAAATCAATTTATTAACGTCAGAAAGCTGGAATCGTCAAAAAACGATCACTTTCAACGAATACAAGCGTTTTTAGACATTTTCGTACTTGTCGAACTAAAACTGTATTTTTCAGGACAAACAATATTTTTTATCTCGGAAAATCAATTTATTAACGTCAGAGAGCTGGAAACAACTAAAAACGATCACTTTCAACGAATACACGCGTGCTTACACATTTTCGTACTTCTCGGAATAAAACTGTATTTTTCACGACAAAAAATATTTTTTATCTCTGAAAATAAATGTAATAACGTCAGAAAGCTGGAAAGGTCTAAAATCGATGACTTTAGACGAATACAAGCGTTTTTTGATATTTTGTACTTTGCGGACTAAAACTGTATTTTACACGACAAAAAATATTTTTTATCCCTTAAAAATAAATTTATTAACGTCAGAGAGCTGGAAACGTCTATAAACGATTACTTTCACAAGTACAAGCGTTTTTAGACATTTTCGTACTTCGCGGACTAAGAAAGTATTTTTCACGACAAACAATATTTTTTATCTCGGAAAATAAATTTATTAACGTCAGAGAGCTGGAAACATCTAAAAACGATCACTTTCAACGAATACAAGCGTTTTTAGACATTTTCGTACTTCTCGGACTAAAACTGTATTTTTCACGACAAAAATATTTTTTATCTCTAAAAATTAATTTATTAACGTCAGAGAGCTGGAAAGGTCTAAAAACGATCACTTTCGACGAATACAAGCGTTATTAGACATTTTCGTACTTCTCGGACTAAAACTGTATTTTTCACGACAAAAAATATTTTTATCTCTAAAAATAAATTTATTAACGTCAGAGAGCTGGAAAGGTCTAAAAACGATCACTTTCGAGGAATACAAGCGTTTTTAGACATTTTCGTACTTCGCGGACTAAAACTGTATTTTCACGACAAAAAAATAATTTTTATTTCTGAAAATCAATTTATTAACTTCAGAAAGCTGAAAAGGTCTAAAAACGATCACTTTCGACGAATACAAGCGTTTTTAGGCATTTTCATACTTCGCGGACTAAAACTGTATTTTTCACGACAAAAAAATATTTTTTATCTCTGAAAATAAAATTGTTAACGTCAGAGAGCTGGACACGTCTAAAATCGATCACTTTCAACGAATACAAGCGTTTTTAGACATTTTCGTACTTGTCGAACTAAAACTGTATTTTTCACGACAAAAAATATTTTTTATCTCTGAAAATCAATTTATTAACGTAAGAGAGCTAGAAACGTCTAATAACGATCACTTTCAATGAATACAAGCGTTTTTAGACATTTTCGTACTTCTCGTACTAAGACAGTATTTTTCACGACAAAAAAATATTTCTTATCTCTGAAAATAAATGTATTAACGTCAGAAAGCTGGAAAAGTCTGAAATCGATGACTTTCGACGAATACAAGCGTTTTTTGATATTTTCGTACTTCTCGGACTAAAACTGTATTTCTCACGATAAAACATATTTCTTATCTCTGAAAATCAATTTATTAACGTCAGAAAGCTGAAAAGGTCTAAAAACGATCACTTTCGACGAATGCAAGTATTTTTAGATATTTTCATACTTCGCGGACTAAAACTGTATTTTCACGACAAAAAATATTTTTATCTCTGAAAATAAAATTATTAACGTCAGAGAGCTGGAAACGTCTAAAATCGATCACTTTCAACGAATGCAAGCGTTTTTAGACATTTTCATACTTCGCGGACTAAAACTGTATTTTCACGACAAAAAATATTTTTATCTCTGAAAATCAATTTATTAACGTCGGAAAGCTGAAAAGGTCTAAAAACGATCACTTTCGACGAATACAAGCGTTTTTAGACATTTTCATACTTCGCGGACGAAAACTGTATTTTCACGACAAAAAAATATTTTTATTTCTGAAAATCACTTTATTAACGTCAGAAAGCTGGAAAGGTCTAAAAACGATCAATTTCGACGAATGCAAGCGTTTTTAGACATTTTCATACTTCGCGGACTAAAACTGTATTTTTCACGACAAAAAATATTTTTATCTCTGAAAATAAAATTATTAACGTCAGAGAGCTGGAAACGTCTAAAAACGATCACTTTCAATGAATATAAGCGTTTTTAGACATTTTCGTAATTCTCGGACTAAAACTGCATTTTTCAGACAAAAAATATTTTTTATCTCTGAAAATAAATTTATTAACGTCAGAGAGCTGGAAATGTCTAACACGATCACTTTCAATGAATACAAGCGTTTTTAGACATTTTCATACTTCGCGGATTAAAACTGTATTTTTCACGACAAAAAATATTTTTATCTCTGAAAATAAAATTATTAACGTCAGAGAGCTGGAAACGTCTAAAAACGATCACTTTCAATGAATATAAGCGTTTTTAGACATTTTCGTAATTCTCGGACTAAAACTGCATTTTTCAGACAAAAAATATTTTTTATCTCTGAAAATAAATTTATTAACGTCAGAGAGCTGGAAATGTCTAAAACGATCACTTTCAACGAATACAAGCGTTTTTAGACATTTTCGTACTTGTCGAACTAAAACTGTATTTTTCACGACAAACAATATTTTTTATCTCGGAAAATCAATTTATTAACGTCAGACAGATGGAAACAACTAAAAACGATCACTTTCAACGAATACACGCGTGCTTACACATTTTCGTACTTCTCGGAATAAAACTGTATTTTTCACGACAAAAAATATTTATTATCTCTGAAAATAAATGTAATAACGTCAGAAAGCTGGAAAGGTCTAAAATCGATGACTTTAGACGAATACAAGCGTTTTTTGTTATTTTCTACTTTGCGGACTAAAACTGTATTTTACACGACAAAAAATATTTTTTATCCCTTAAAAATAAATTTATTAACGTCAGAGAGCTGGAAAGTCTATAAACGATTACTTTCAACAAGTACAAGCGTTTTTAGACATTTTCGTACTTCGCGGACTAAGACAGTATTTTTCACGACAAACAATATTTTTTATCTCGGAAAATAAATTTATTAACGTCAGAGAGCTGGAAACATCTAAAAACGATCACTTTCAACGAATACACGTGTGTTTAGACATTTTCGTACTTCGCGGACTAAAACTGTATTTTTCACGATAAAAAATATTTTTTATCTCTAAAATTAAATATATTAACGTCAGTGAGCTGGAAAGGTCTAAAACCGATCACTTTTGACGAGTACAAGCGTTTTCAGACATTTTCGTACTTCGCGGACTAAGACAGTATTTTCACGACAAACAATATTTTTTATCTCGGAAAATAAATTTATTAACGTCAGAGAGCTGGAAACATCTAAAAACGATCACTTTCAACGAATACACGTGTGTTTAGACATTTTCGTACTTCGCGGACTAAAACTGTATTTTTCACGATAAAAAATATTTTTTATCTCTAAAATTAAATATATTAACGTCAGAGAGCTGGAAAGGTCTAAAACCGATCACTTTTGACGAGTACAAGCGTTTTCAGACATTTTCGTACTTCGCGGACTAAGACAGTATTTTTCACGACAAACAATATTTTTTATCTCGGAAAATAAATTTATTAACGTCAGAGAGCTGGAAACATCTAAAAACGATCACTTTCAACGAATACAAGCGTTTTTAGACATTTTCGTACTTCTCGGACTAAAACTGTATTTTTCACGACAAAAATATTTTTTATCTCTAAAAATTAATTTATTAACGTCAGAGAGCTGGAAAGGTCTAAAAACAATCACTTTCGACGAATACAAGCGTTATTAGACATTTTCGTACTTCTCGGACTAAAACTGTATTTTTCACGACAAAAAATATTTTTATCTCTAAAAATAAATTTATTAACGTCAGAGAGCTGGAAAGGTCTAAAAACGATCACTTTCGAGGAATACAAGCGTTTTTAGACATTTTCGTACTTCGCGGACTAAAACTGTATTTTCACGACAAAAAATTATTTTTATTTCTGAAAATCAATTTATTAACTTCAGAAAGCTGAAAAGGTCTAAAAACGATCACTTTCGACGAATACAAGCGTTTTTAGGCATTTTCATACTTCGCGGACTAAAACTGTATTTTTCACGACAAAAAAATATTTTTTATCTCTGAAAATAAAATTGTTAACGTCAGAGAGCTGGAGACGTCTAAAATCGATCACTTTCATTGAATACAAGCGTTTTTAGGCATTTTCATACTTCGCGGACTAAAACTGTATTTTTCACGACAAAAAAATATTTTTTATCTCTGAAAATAAAATTGTTAACGTCAGAGAGCTGGAGACGTCTAAAATCGATCACTTTCAACGAATACAAGCGTTTTTAGACATTTTCGTACTTGTCGAACTAAAACTGTATTTTTCACGACAAAAAATATTTTTTATCTCTGAAAATCAATTTATTAACGTAAGAGAGCTAGAAACGTCTAAAAACGATCACTTTCATTGAATACAAGCGTTTTTAGACATTTTCGTACTTCTCGTACTAAGACAGTATTTTTCACGACAAAAAAATATTTCTTATCTCTGAAAATAAATGTATTAACGTCAGAAAGCTGGAAAAGTCTGAAATCGATGACTTTCGACGAATACAAGCGTTTTTTGATATTTTCGTACTTCTCGGATTAAAACTGTATTTTTCACGACAAAACATATTTCTTATCTCTGAAAATCAATTTATTAACGTCAGAAAGCTGAAAAGGTCTAAAAACGATCACTTTCGACGAATGCAAGTATTTTTAGACATTTTCATACTTCGCGGACTAAAACTGTATTTTCACGACAAAAAATATTTTTATCTCTGAAAATCAATTTATTAACGTCAGAAAGCTGAAAAGGTCTAAAAACGATCACTTTCGACGAATACAAGCGTTTTTAGACATTTTCATACTTCGCGGACTAAAACTGTATTTTTCACGACAAAAATATTTTTTATCTCTAAAAATTAATTTATTAACGTCAGAGAGCTGGAAAGGTCTAAAAACGATCACTTTCGACGAATACAAGCGTTATTAGACATTTTCGTACTTCTCGGACTAAAACTGTATTTTTCACGACAAAAAATATTTTTATCTCTAAAAATAAATTTATTAACGTCAGAGAGCTGGAAAGGTCTAAAAACGATCACTTTCGAGGAATACAAGCGTTTTTAGACATTTTCGTACTTCGCGGACTAAAACTGTATTTTCACGACAAAAAATTATTTTTATTTCTGAAAATCAATTTATTAACTTCAGAAAGCTGAAAAGGTCTAAAATCGATCACTTTCAACGAATACAAGCGTTTTTAGGCATTTTCATACTTCGCGGACTAAAACTGTATTTTTCACGACAAAAAAACATTTTTTATCTCTGAAAATAAAATTGTTAACGTCAGAGAGCTGGAGACGTCTAAAATCGATCACTTTCAACGAATACAAGCGTTTTTAGGCATTTTCATACTTTGCGGACTAAAACTGTATTTTTCACGACAAAAAAATATTTTTTATCTCTGCAAATAAAATTGTTAACGTCAGAGAGCTGGAGACGTCTAAAATCGATCACTTTCAACGAATACAAGCGTTTTTAGACATTTTCGTACTTGTCGAACTAAAACTGTATTTTTCACGACAAAAAATATTTTTTATCTCTGAAAATCAATTTATTAACGTAAGAGAGCTAGAAACGTCTAAAAACGATCACTTTCAATGAATACAAGCGTTTTTAGACATTTTCGTACTTCTCGTACTAAGACAGTATTTTTCAAGACAAAAAAATATTTCTTATCTCTGAAAATAAATGTATTAACGTCAGAAAGCTGGAAAAGTCTGAAATCGATGACTTTCGACGAATACAAGCGTTTTTTGATATTTTCGTACTTCTCGGACTAAAACTGTATTTTTCACGACAAAACATATTTCTTATCTCTGAAAATCAATTTATTAACGTCAGAAAGCTGAAAAGGTCTAAGAACGATCAATTTCGACGAATGCAAGTATTTTTAGACATTTTCATACTTCGCGGACTAAAACTGTATTTTCACGACAAAAATATTTTTATCTCTGAAAATAAAATTATTAACGTCAGAGAGCTGGAAACGTCTAAAATCGATCACTTTCAACGAATGCAAGCGTTTTTAGACATTTTCATACTTCGCGGACTAAAACTGTATTTTCACGACAAAAAATATTTTTATCTCTGAAAATAAAATTATTAACGTCAGAGAGCTGGAAACATCTAAAATCGATCACTTTCGACGAATAAAAGCGTTTTTAGACATTTTCATACTTCGCGGACTAAAACTGTATTTTCACGACAAAAAATATTTTTATCTCTGAAAATCAATTTATTAACGTCAGAAAACTGAAAAGGTCTAAAAACGATCACTTTCGACGAATACAAGCGTTTTTAGACATTTTCATACTTCGCGGACTAAAACTGTATTTTCACGACAAAAAATATTTTTATTTCTGAAAATCAATTTATTAACGTCAGAAAGCTGGAAAGGTCTAAAAACGATCAATTTCGACGAATGCAAGCGTTTTTAGACATTTTCATACTTCGCGGACTAAAACTGTATTTTTCACGACAAAAAATATTTTTATCTCTGAAAATAAAATTATTAACGTCAGAGAGCTGGAAACGTCTAAAAACGATCACTTTCAATGAATATAAGCGTTTTTAGACATTTTCGTAATTCTCGGACTAAAACTGCATTTTTCAGACAAAAAATATTTTTTATCTCTGAAAATAAATTTATTAACGTCAGAGAGCTGGAAATGTCTAAAACGATCACTTTCAATGAATACAAGCGTTTTTAGACATTTTCGTAATTCTCGTACTAAAACTGTATTTTTCACGACAAAAAAATATTTTTTATCTCTGAAAATCAATTTATTAACGTCAGAAAGCTGGAATCGTCCAAAAACGATCACTTTCAACGAATACAAGCGTTTTTAGACATTTTCGTACTTGTCGAACTAAAACTGTATTTTTCACGACAAACAATATTTTTTATCTCGGAAAATTAATTTATTAACGTCAGAGAGCTGGAAACATCTAAAAACGATCACTTTCAACGAATACACGTGTGTTTAGACATTTTCGTACTTCTCGGACTAAAACTGTATTTTTCACGACAAAACATATTTCTTTTCTCTGAAAATAAATGTATTACCGTCAGAGAGCTGGAATCGTCTAAAAACGATGACTCTCGACGAATACAAGCGTTTTTAGACATTTTCGTACTTCGCGGACTAAAACTGTTGTTTCACGACAAAAAATATTTTTTATCTCTGAAAATAAAGTTATTAAGGTAAGAGAGCTGGAAACGTCTATAAACGATTACTTTCAACAAGTACAAGTGTTTTTAGACATTTTCGTACTTCTCGGACTAAAACTGTATTTTTCACGACAAAAAAATATTTTTTATCTCTGAAAATCAATTTATTAACGTCAGAGAGCTGGAAACAACTAAAAACGATCACTTTCAACGAATACACGCGTGCTTACACATTTTCGTACTTCTCGGAATAAAACTGTATTTTTCACGACAAAAAATATTTTTTATCTCTGAAAATAAATGTAATAACGTCAGAAAGCTGGAAAGGACTAAAATCGATGACTTTAGACGAATACATGCGTTTTTTGATATTTTGTACTTTGCGGACTAAAACTGTATTTTACACGACAAAAAATATTTTTTATCCCTTAAAAATAAATTTATTAACGTCAGAGAGCTGGAAACGTCTATAAACGATTACTTTCAACAAGTACAAGCGTTTTTAGACATTTTCGTACTTCGCGGACTAAGACAGTATTTTTCACGACAAACAATATTTTTTATCTCGGAAAATAAATTTATTAACGTCAGAGAGCTGGAAACATCTAAAATCGATCACTTTCAACGAATACACGTGTGTTTAGACATTTTCGTACTTCGCGGACTAAAACTGTATTTTTCACGATAAAAAATATTTTTTATCTCTAAAATTAAATATATTAACGGCAGAGAGCTGGAAAGGTCTAAAACCGATCACTTTTGACGAGTACAAGCGTTTTCAGACATTTTCGTACTTCGCGGACTAAGACAGTATTTTTCACGACAAACAATATTTTTTATCTCGGAAAATAAATTTATTAACGTCAGAGAGCTGGAAAGGTCTAAAAACGATCACTTTCGAGGAATACAAGCGTTTTTAGACATTTTCGTACTTCGCGGACTAAAACTGTATTTTCACGACAAAAAATTATTTTTATTTCTGAAAATCAATTTATTAACTTCAGAAAGCTGAAAAGGTCTAAAAACGATCACTTTCGACGAATACAAGCGTTTTTAGGCATTTTCATACTTCGCGGACTAAAACTGTATTTTTCACGACAAAAAAATATTTTTTATTTCTGAAAATAAAATTGTTAACGTCAGAGAGCTGGAGACATCTAAAATCGATCACTTTCAACGAATACAAGCGTTTTTAGACATTTTCGTACTTGTCGAACTAAAACCGTATTTTTCACGACAAAAAATATTTTTTATCTCTGAAAATCAATTTATTAACGTAAGAGAGCTAGAAACGGCTAAAAACGATCACTTTCAATGAATACAAGCGTTTTTAGACATTTTCGTACTTCTCGTACTAAGACAGTATTTTTCACGACAAAAAATATTTTTTACCTCTGAAAATAAATTTATTAACGTCAGAGAGCTGGAAACGTCTAAAATCGATCACTTTCGACGAATACAAGCGTTATTAGACATTTTCGTACTTCTCGGACTAAAACTGTATTTTTCACGACAAAAAATATTTTTATCTCTAAAAATAAATTTATTAACGTCAGAGAGCTGGAAAGGTCTAAAAACGATCACTTTCGAGGAATACAAGCGTTTTTAGACATTTTCGTACTTCGCGGACTAAAACTGTATTTTCACGACAAAAAATTATTTTTATTTCTGAAAATCAATTTATTAACTTCAGAAAGCTGAAAAGGTCTAAAAACGATCACTTTCGACGAATACAAGCGTTTTTAGGCATTTTCATACTTCGCGGACTAAAACTGTATTTTTCACGACAAAAAAATATTTTTTATCTCTGAAAATAAAATTGTTAACGTCAGAGAGCTGGAGACATCTAAAATCGATAACTTTCAACGAATACAAGCGTTTTTAGACATTTTCGTACTTGTCGAACTAAAACTGTATTTTTCACGACAAAAAATATTTTTTATCTCTGAAAATCAATTTATTAACGTAAGAGAGCTAGAAACGGCTAAAAACGATCACTTTCAATGAATACAAGCGTTTTTAGACATTTTCGTACTTCTCGTACTAAGACAGTATTTTTCACGACAAAAAATATTTTTTACCTCTGAAAATAAATTTATTAACGTCAGAGAGCTGGAAACGTCTAAAATCGATCACTTTCAACGAATACAAGCGTTTTTAGACATTTTCGTACTTCTCGTACTAAAACTGTATTTTCACGACAAAAAATATTTTTATCTCTGAAAATAAAATTATTAACGTCAGAGAGCTGGAAACATCTAAAATCGATCACTTTCGACGAATATAAGCGTATTTAGACATTTTCATACTTCGCGGACTAAAACTGTATTTTCACGACAAAAAATATTTTTATCTCTGAAAATCAATTTATTAACGTCAGAAAGCTGAAAAGGTCTAAAAACGATCACTTTCGACGAATACAAGCGTTTTTAGACATTTTCATACTTCGCGGACTAAAACTGTATTTTTCACGACAAAAATATTTTTTATCTCTAAAAATTAATTTATTAACGTCAGAGAGCTGGAAAGGTCTAAAAACGATCACTTTCGACGAATACAAGCGTTATTAGACATTTTCGTACTTCTCGGACTAAAACTGTATTTTTCACGACAAAAAATATTTTTATCTCTAAAAATAAATTTATTAACGTCAGAGAGCTGGAAAGGTCTAAAAACGATCACTTTCGAGGAATACAAGCGTTTTTAGACATTTTCGTACTTCGCGGACTAAAACTGTATTTTCACGACAAAAAATTATTTTTATTTCTGAAAATCAATTTATTAACTTCAGAAAGCTGAAAAGGTCTAAAATCGATCACTTTCAACGAATACAAGCGTTTTTAGACATTTTCGTACTTGTCGAACTAAAACCGTATTTTTCACGACAAAAAATATTTTTTATCTCTGAAAATCAATTTATTAACGTAAGAGAGCTAGAAACGGCTAAAAACGATCACTTTCAATGAATACAAGCGTTTTTAGACATTTTCGTACTTCTCGTACTAAGACAGTATTTTTCACGACAAAAAATATTTTTTACCTCTGAAAATAAATTTATTAACGTCAGAGAGCTGGAAAGGTCTAAAATCGATCACTTTCAACGAATACAAGCGTTTTTAGACATTTTCGTACTTCTCGTACTAAAACGGTATTTTCACGACAAAAAATATTTTTATCTCTGAAAATAAAATTATTAACGTCAGAGAGCTGGAAACATCTAAAATCGATCACTTTCGACGAATATAAGCGTATTTAGACATTTTCATACTTCGCGGACTAAAACTGTATTTTCACGACAAAAAATATTTTTATCTCTGAAAATCAATTTATTAACGTCAGAAAGCTGAAAAGGTCTAAAAACGATCACTTTCGACGAATACAAGCGTTTTTAGACATTTTCATACTTCGCGGACTAAAACTGTATTTTTCACGACAAAAATATTTTTTATCTCTAAAAATTAATTTATTAACGTCAGAGAGCTGGAAAGGTCTAAAAACGATCACTTTCGACGAATACAAGCGTTATTAGACATTTTCGTACTTCTCGGACTAAAACTGTATTTTTCACGACAAAAAATATTTTTATCTCTAAAAATAAATTTATTAACGTCAGAGAGCTGGAAAGGTCTAAAAACGATCACTTTCGAGGAATACAAGCGTTTTTAGACATTTTCGTACTTCGCGGACTAAAACTGTATTTTCACGACAAAAAATTATTTTTATTTCTGAAAATCAATTTATTAACTTCAGAAAGCTGAAAAGGTCTAAAATCGATCACTTTCAACGAATACAAGCGTTTTTAGGCATTTTCATACTTCGCGGACTAAAACTGTATTTTTCACGACAAAAAAACATTTTTTATCTCTGAAAATAAAATTGTTAACGTCAGAGAGCTGGAGACGTCTAAAATCGATCACTTTCAACGAATACAAGCGTTTTTAGGCATTTTCATACTTTGCGGACTAAAACTGTATTTTTCACGACAAAAAAATATTTTTTATCTCTGAAAATAAAATTGTTAACGTCAGAGAGCTGGAGACGTCTAAAATCGATCACTTTCAACGAATACAAGCGTTTTTAGACATTTTCGTACTTGTCGAACTAAAATTGTATTTTTCACGACAAAAAATATTTTTTATCTCTGAAAATCAATTTATTAACGTAAGAGAGCTAGAAACGTCTAAAAACGATCACTTTCAATGAATACAAGCGTTTTTAGACATTTTCGTACTTCTCGTACTAAGACAGTATTTTTCAAGACAAAAAAATATTTCTTATCTCTGAAAATAAATGTATTAACGTCAGAAAGCTGGAAAAGTCTGAAATCGATGACTTTCGACGAATACAAGCGTTTTTTGATATTTTCGTACTTCTCGGACTAAAACTGTATTTTTCACGACAAAACATATTTCTTATCTCTGAAAATCAATTTATTAACGTCAGAAAGCTGAAAAGGTCTAAAAACGATCAATTTCGACGAATGCAAGTATTTTTAGACATTTTCATACTTCGCGGACTAAAACTGTATTTTCACGACAAAAATATTTTTATCTCTGAAAATAAAATTATTAACGTCAGAGAGCTGGAAACGTCTAAAATCGATCACTTTCAACGAATGCAAGCGTTTTTAGACATTTTCATACTTCGCGGACTAAAACTGTATTTTCACGACAAAAAATATTTTTATCTCTGAAAATAAAATTATTAACGTCAGAGAGCTGGAAACATCTAAAATCGATCACTTTCGACGAATAAAAGCGTTTTTAGACATTTTCATACTTCGCGGACTAAAACTGTATTTTCACGACAAAAAATATTTTTATCTCTGAAAATCAATTTATTAACGTCAGAAAGCTGAAAAGGTCTAAAAACGATCACTTTCGACGAATACAAGCGTTTTTAGACATTTTCATACTTCGCGGACTAAAACTGTATTTTCACGACAAAAAATATTTTTATTTCTGAAAATCAATTTATTAACGTCAGAAAGCTGGAAAGGTCTAAAAACGATCAATTTCGACGAATGCAAGCGTTTTTAGACATTTTCATACTTCGCGGACTAAAACTGTATTTTTCACGACAAAAAATATTTTTATCTCTGAAAATAAAATTATTAACGTCAGAGAGCTGGAAACGTCTAAAAACGATCACTTTCAATGAATATAAGCGTTTTTAGACATTTTCGTAATTCTCGGACTAAAACTGCATTTTTCAGACAAAAAATATTTTTTATCTCTGAAAATAAATTTATTAACGTCAGAGAGCTGGAAATGTCTAAAACGATCACTTTCAATGAATACAAGCGTTTTTAGACATTTTCGTAATTCTCGTACTAAAACTGTATTTTTCACGACAAAAAAATATTTTTTATCTCTGAAAATCAATTTATTAACGTCAGAAAGCTGGAATCGTCCAAAAACGATCACTTTCAACGAATACAAGCGTTTTTAGACATTTTCGTACTTGTCGAACTAAAACTGTATTTTTCACGACAAACAATATTTTTTATCTCGGAAAATTAATTTATTAACGTCAGAGAGCTGGAAACATCTAAAAACGATCACTTTCAACGAATACACGTGTGTTTAGACATTTTCGTACTTCTCGGACTAAAACTGTATTTTTCACGACAAAACATATTTCTTATCTCTGAAAATCAATTTATTAACGTCAGAAAGCTGAAAAGGTCTAAAAACGATCACTTTCGACGAATGCAAGTATTTTTAGACATTTTCATACTTCGCGGACTAAAACTGTATTTTCACGACAAAAAATATTTTTATCTCTGAAAATAAAATTATTAACGTCAGAGAGCTGGAAACGTCTAAAATCGATCACTTTCAACGAATGCAAGCGTTTTTAGACATTTTCATACTTCGCGGACTAAAACTGTATTTTCACGACAAAAAATATTTTTATCTCTGAAAATAAAATTATTAACGTCAGAAAGCTGAAAAGGTCTAAAAACGATCACATTCGACGAATACAAGCGTTTTTAGACATTTTCATACTTCGCGGACTAAAACTGTATTTTCACGACAAAAAATATTTTTATCTCTGAAAATAAAATTATTAACGTCAGAGAGCTGGAAACGTCTAAAATCGATCACTTTCGACGAATACAAGCGTTTTTAGACATTTTCATACTTCGCGGACTAAAACTGTATTTTCACGACAAAAAATATTTTTATCTCTGAAAATCAATTTATTAACGTCAGAAAGCTGAAAAGGTCTAAAAACGATCACTTTCGACGAATACAAGCGTTTTTAGACATTTTCATACTTCGCGGACTAAAACTGTATTTTCACGACAAAAAATATTTTTATTTCTGAAAATCAATTTATTAACGTCAGAAAGATGGAAAGGTCTAAAAACGATCAATTTCGACGAATGCAAGCGTTTTTAGACATTATCATACTTCGCGGACTAAAACTGTATTTTTCACGACAAAAAATATTTTTATCTCTGAAAATAAAATTATTAACGTCAGAGAGCTGGGAACGTCTAAAAACGATCACTTTCAATGAATATAAGCTTTTTAGACATTTTCGTAATTCTCGGACTAAAACTGCATTTTTCAGACAAAAAATATTTTTTATCTCTGAAAATAAATTTATTAACGTCAGAGAGCTGGAAATGTCTAAAACGATCACTTTCAATGAATACAAGCGTTTTTAGACATTTTCGTAATTCTCGTACTAAAACTGTATTTTTCACGACAAAAAAATATTTTTTATCTCTGAAAATCAATTTATTAACGTCAGAAAGCTGGAATCGTCCAAAAACGATCACTTTCAACGAATACAAGCGTTTTTAGACATTTTCGTACTTGTCGAACTAAAACTGTATTTTTCACGACAAACAATATTTTTTATCTCGGAAAATTAATTTATTAACGTCAGAGAGCTGGAAACATCTAAAAACGATCACTTTCAACGAATACACGTGTGTTTAGACATTTTCGTACTTCTCGGACTAAAACTGTATTTTTCACGACAAAACATATTTCTTTTCTCTGAAAATAAATGTATTACCGTCAGAGAGCTGGAATCGTCTAAAAACGATGACTCTCGACGAATACAAGCGTTTTTAGACATTTTCGTACTTCGCGGACTAAAACTGTTGTTTCACGACAAAAAATATTTTTTATCTCTGAAAATAAAGTTATTAAGGTAAGAGAGCTGGAAACGTCTATAAACGATTATTTTCAACAAGTACAAGTGTTTTTAGACATTTTCGTACTTCTCGGACTAAAACTGTATTTTTCACGACAAAAAAATATTTTTTATCTCTGAAAATCAATTTATTAATGTCAGAGAGCTGGAAACAACTAAAAACGATCACTTTCAATGAATACACGCGTGTTTAGACATTTTCGTTTTTCTCGGACTAAAACTGTATTTTTCACGACAAAACATATTTCTTATCTCTGAAAATCAATTTATTAACGTCAGAAAGCTGAAAAGGTCTAAAAACGATCACTTTCGACGAATGCAAGTATTTTTAGACATTTTCATACTTCGCGGACTAAAACTGTATTTTCACGAGAAAAAATATTTTTATCTCTGAAAATAAAATTATTAACGTCAGAGAGCTGGAAACGTCTATAAACGATTACTTTCAACAAGTACAAGCGTTTTTAGACATTTTCGTACTTCGCGGACTAAAACTGTATTTTTCACGACAAAAAATATTTTTTATCTCTGAAAATAAATGTAATAACGTCAGAAAGCTGGAAAGGTCTAAAATCGATGACTTTAGACGAATACAGGCGTTTTTCGATATTTTGTACTTTGCGGACTAAAACTGTATTTTACACGACAAAAAATATTTTTTATCCCTTAAAAATAAATTTATTAACGTCAGAGAGCTGGAAAGGTCTAAAACCGATCACTTTTGACGAGTACAAGCGTTTTCAGACATTTTCGTACTTCGCGGACTAAGACAGTATTTTCACGACAAACAATATTTTTTATCTCGGAAAATAAATTTATTAACGTCAGAGAGCTGGAAACATCTAAAAACGATCACTTTCAACGAATACAAGCGTTTTTAGACATTTTCGTACTTCTCGGACTAAAACTGTATTTTTCACGACAAAAATATTTTTTATCTCTAAAAATTAATTTATTAACGTCAGAGAGCTGGAAAGGTCTAAAAACGATCACTTTCGACGAATACAAGCGTTATTAGACATTTTCGTACTTGTCGAACTAAAACTGAATTTTTCACGACAAAAAATATTTTTATCTCTGAAAATCAATTTATTAACGTCAGAAAGCTGAAAAGGTCTAAAAACGATCACTTTCGACGAATACAAGCGTTTTTAGACATTTTCATACTTCGCGGACTAAAACTGTATTTTTCACGACAAAAAATATTTTTATCTCTGAAAATAAAATTATTAACGTCAGAGAGCTGGAAACGTCTAAAAACGATCACTTTCAATGAATATAAGCGTTTTTAGACATTTTCGTAATTCTCGGACTAAAACTGCATTTTTCAGACAAAAAATATTTTTTATCTCTGAAAATAAATTTATTAACGTCAGAGAGCTGGAAATGTCTAAAACGATCACTTTCAATGAATACAAGCGTTTTTAGACATTTTCGTAATTCTCGTACTAAAACTGTATTTTTCAAGACAAAAAAATATTTTTTATCTCTGAAAATCAATTTATTAACGTCAGAAAGCTGGAATCGTCAAAAAACGATCACTTTCAACGAATACAAGCGTTTTTAGACATTTTCGTACTTGTCGAACTAAAACTGTATTTTTCAGGACAAACAATATTTTTTATCTCGGAAAATCAATTTATTAACGTCAGAGAGCTGGAAACAACTAAAAACGATCACTTTCAACGAATACACGCGTGCTTACACATTTTCGTACTTCTCGGAATAAAACTGTATTTTTCACGACAAAAAATATTTTTTATCTCTGAAAATAAATGTAATAACGTCAGAAAGCTGGAAAGGTCTAAAATCGATGACTTTAGACGAATACAAGCGTTTTTTGATATTTTGTACTTTGCGGACTAAAACTGTATTTTACACGACAAAAAATATTTTTTATCCCTTAAAAATAAATTTATTAACGTCAGAGAGCTGGAAACGTCTATAAACGATTACTTTCAACAAGTACAAGCGTTTTTAGACATTTTCGTACTTCGCGGACTAAGACAGTATTTTTCACGACAAACAATATTTTTTATCTCGGAAAATAAATTTATTAACGTCAGAGAGCTGGAAACATCTAAAAACGATCACTTTCAACGAATACAAGCGTTTTTAGACATTTTCGTACTTCTCGGACTAAAACTGTATTTTTCACGACAAAAATATTTTTTATCTCTAAAAATTAATTTATTAACGTCAGAGAGCTGGAAAGGTCTAAAAACGATCACTTTCGACGAATACAAGCGTTATTAGACATTTTCGTACTTCTCGGACTAAAACTGTATTTTTCACGACAAAAAATATTTTTATCTCTAAAAATAAATTTATTAACGTCAGAGAGCTGGAAAGGTCTAAAAACGATCACTTTCGAGGAATACAAGCGTTTTTAGACATTTTTGTACTTCGCGGACTAAAACTGTATTTTCACGACAAAAAAATAATTTTTATTTCTGAAAATCAATTTATTAACTTCAGAAAGCTGAAAAGGTCTAAAAACGATCACTTTCGACGAATACAAGCGTTTTTAGGCATTTTCATACTTCGCGGACTAAAACTGTATTTTTCACGACAAAAAAATATTTTTTATCTCTGAAAATAAAATTGTTAACGTCAGAGAGCTGGACACGTCTAAAATCGATCACTTTCAACGAATACAAGCGTTTTTAGACATTTTCGTACTTGTCGAACTAAAACTGTATTTTTCACGACAAAAAATATTTTTTATCTCTGAAAATCAATTTATTAACGTAAGAGAGCTAGAAACGTCTAATAACGATCACTTTCAATGAATACAAGCGTTTTTAGACATTTTCGTACTTCTCGTACTAAGACAGTATTTTTCACGACAAAAAAATATTTCTTATCTCTGAAAATAAATGTATTAACGTCAGAAAGCTGGAAAAGTCTGAAATCGATGACTTTCGACGAATACAAGCGTTTTTTGATATTTTCGTACTTCTCGGACTAAAACTGTATTTCTCACGATAAAACATATTTCTTATCTCTGAAAATCAATTTATTAACGTCAGAAAGCTGAAAAGGTCTAAAAACGATCACTTTCGACGAATGCAAGTATTTTTAGATATTTTCATACTTCGCGGACTAAAACTGTATTTTCACGACAAAAAATATTTTTATCTCTGAAAATAAAATTATTAACGTCAGAGAGCTGGAAACGTCTAAAATCGATCACTTTCAACGAATGCAAGCGTTTTTAGACATTTTCATACTTCGCGGACTAAAACTGTATTTTCACGACAAAAAATATTTTTATCTCTGAAAATCAATTTATTAACGTCGGAAAGCTGAAAAGGTCTAAAAACGATCACTTTCGACGAATACAAGCGTTTTTAGACATTTTCATACTTCGCGGACGAAAACTGTATTTTCACGACAAAAAAATATTTTTATTTCTGAAAATCACTTTATTAACGTCAGAAAGCTGGAAAGGTCTAAAAACGATCAATTTCGACGAATGCAAGCGTTTTTAGACATTTTCATACTTCGCGGACTAAAACTGTATTTTTCACGACAAAAAATATTTTTATCTCTGAAAATAAAATTATTAACGTCAGAGAGCTGGAAACGTCTAAAAACGATCACTTTCAATGAATATAAGCGTTTTTAGACATTTTCGTAATTCTCGGACTAAAACTGCATTTTTCAGACAAAAAATATTTTTTATCTCTGAAAATAAATTTATTAACGTCAGAGAGCTGGAAATGTCTAACACGATCACTTTCAATGAATACAAGCGTTTTTAGACATTTTCATACTTCGCGGACTAAAACTGTATTTTTCACGACAAAAAATATTTTTATCTCTGAAAATAAAATTATTAACGTCAGAGAGCTGGAAACGTCTAAAAACGATCACTTTCAATGAATATAAGCGTTTTTAGACATTTTCGTAATTCTCGGACTAAAACTGCATTTTTCAGACAAAAAATATTTTTTATCTCTGAAAATAAATTTATTAACGTCAGAGAGCTGGAAATGTCTAAAACGATCACTTTCAACGAATACAAGCGTTTTTAGACATTTTCGTACTTGTCGAACTAAAACTGTATTTTTCACGACAAACAATATTTTTTATCTCGGAAAATCAATTTATTAACGTCAGACAGCTGGAAACAACTAAAAACGATCACTTTCAACGAATACACGCGTGCTTACACATTTTCGTACTTCTCGGAATAAAACTGTATTTTTCACGACAAAAAATATTTATTATCTCTGAAAATAAATGTAATAACGTCAGAAAGCTGGAAAGTTCTAAAATCGATGACTTTAGACGAATACAAGCGTTTTTTGATATTTTGTACTTTGCGGACTAAAACTGTATTTTACACGACAAAAAATATTTTTTATCCCTTAAAAATAAATTTATTAACGTCAGAGAGCTGGAAAGTCTATAAACGATTACTTTCAACAAGTACAAGCGTTTTTAGACATTTTCGTACTTCGCGGACTAAGACAGTATTTTTCACGACAAACAATATTTTTTATCTCGGAAAATAAATTTATTAACGTCAGAGAGCTGGAAACATCTAAAAACGATCACTTTCAACGAATACACGTGTGTTTAGACATTTTCGTACTTCGCGGACTAAAACTGTATTTTTCACGATAAAAAATATTTTTTATCTCTAAAATTAAATATATTAACGTCAGTGAGCTGGAAAGGTCTAAAACCGATCACTTTTGACGAGTACAAGCGTTTTCAGACATTTTCGTACTTCGCGGACTAAGACAGTATTTTCACGACAAACAATATTTTTTATCTCGGAAAATAAATTTATTAACGTCAGAGAGCTGGAAACATCTAAAAACGATCACTTTCAACGAATACACGTGTGTTTAGACATTTTCGTACTTCGCGGACTAAAACTGTATTTTTCACGATAAAAAATATTTTTTATCTCTAAAATTAAATATATTAACGTCAGAGAGCTGGAAAGGTCTAAAACCGATCACTTTTGACGAGTACAAGCGTTTTCAGACATTTTCGTACTTCGCGGACTAAGACAGTATTTTTCACGACAAACAATATTTTTTATCTCGGAAAATAAATTTATTAACGTCAGAGAGCTGGAAACATCTAAAAACGATCACTTTCAACGAATACAAGCGTTTTTAGACATTTTCGTACTTCTCGGACTAAAACTGTATTTTTCACGACAAAAATATTTTTTATCTCTAAAAATTAATTTATTAACGTCAGAGAGCTGGAAAGGTCTAAAAACAATCACTTTCGACGAATACAAGCGTTATTAGACATTTTCGTACTTCTCGGACTAAAACTGTATTTTTCACGACAAAAAATATTTTTATCTCTAAAAATAAATTTATTAACGTCAGAGAGCTGGAAAGGTCTAAAAACGATCACTTTCGAGGAATACAAGCGTTTTTAGACATTTTCGTACTTCGCGGACTAAAACTGTATTTTCACGACAAAAAATTATTTTTATTTCTGAAAATCAATTTATTAACTTCAGAAAGCTGAAAAGGTCTAAAAACGATCACTTTCGACGAATACAAGCGTTTTTAGGCATTTTCATACTTCGCGGACTAAAACTGTATTTTTCACGACAAAAAAATATTTTTTTTCTCTGAAAATAAAATTGTTAACGTCAGAGAGCTGGAGACGTCTAAAATCGATCACTTTCATTGAATACAAGCGTTTTTAGACATTTTCGTACTTCTCGTACTAAGACAGTATTTTTCACGACAAAAAAATATTTCTTATCTCTGAAAATAAATGTATTAACGTCAGAAAGCTGGAAAAGTCTGAAATCGATGACTTTCGACGAATACAAGCGTTTTTTGATATTTTCGTACTTCTCGGATTAAAACTGTATTTTTCACGACAAAACATATTTCTTATCTCTGAAAATCAATTTATTAACGTCAGAAAGCTGAAAAGGTCTAAAAACGATCACTTTCGACGAATGCAAGTATTTTTAGACATTTTCATACTTCGCGGACTAAAACTGTATTTTCACGACAAAAAATATTTTTATCTCTGAAAATAAAATTATTAACGTCAGAGAGCTGGAAACATCTAAAATCGATCACTTTCGACGAATATAAGCGTATTTAGACATTTTCATACTTCGCGGACTAAAACTGTATTTTCACGACAAAAAATATTTTTATCTCTGAAAATAAAATTATTAACGTCAGAGAGCTGGAAACGTCAAAATCGATCACTTTCAACGAATGCAAGCGTTTTTAGACATTTTCATACTTCGCGGACTAAAACTGTATTTTCACGACAAAAAATATTTTTTATCTCTGAAAATAAATTTATTAACGTCAGAGAGCTGGAAATGTCTAAAACGATCACTTTCAATGAATACAAGCGTTTTTAGACATTTTCGTAATTCTCGTACTAAAACTGTATTTTTCACGACAAAAAAATATTTTTTATCTCTGAAAATCAATTTATTAACGTCAGAAAGCTGGAATCGTCCAAAAACGATCACTTTCAACGAATACAAGCGTTTTTAGACATTTTCGTACTTGTCGAACTAAAACTGTATTTTTCACGACAAACAATATTTTTTATCTCGGAAAATTAATGTATTAACGTCAGAAAGCTGGAAAAGTCTGAAATCGATGACTTTCGACGAATACAAGCGTTTTTTGATATTTTCGTACTTCTCGGACTAAAACTGTATTTTTCACGACAAAACATATTTCTTATCTCTGAAAATCAATTTATTAACGTCAGAAAGCTGAAAAGGTCTAAAAACGATCACTTTCGACGAATGCAAGTATTTTTAGACATTTTCATACTTCGCGGACTAAAACTGTATTTTCACGACAAAAAATATTTTTATCTCTGAAAATAAAATTATTAACGTCAGAGAGCTGGAAACGTCTAAAATCGATCACTTTCAACGAATGCAAGCGTTTTTAGACATTTTCATACTTCGCGGACTAAAACTGTATTTTCACGACAAAAAATATTTTTATCTCTGAAAATAAAATTATTAACGTCAGAAAGCTGAAAAGGTCTAAAAACGATCACTTTCGACGAATACAAGCGTTTTTAGACATTTTCATACTTCGCGGACTAAAACTGTATTTTCACGACAAAAAATATTTTTATCTCTGAAAATCAATTTATTAACGTCAGAAAGCTGAAAAGGTCTAAAAACGATCACTTTCGACGAATACAAGCGTTTTTAGACATTTTCATACTTCGCGGACTAAAACTGTATTTTTCACGACAAAAAATATATTTATCTCTGAAAATAAAATTATTAACGTCAGAGAGCTGGAAACGTCTAAAAACGATCACTTTCAATGAATATAAGCGTTTTTAGACATTTTCGTAATTCTCGTACTAAAACTGTATTTTTCACGACAAAAAAATATTTTTTATCTCTGAAAATCAATTTATTAACGTCAGAAAGCTGGAATCGTCCAAAAACGATCACTTTCAACGAATACAAGCGTTTTTAGACATTTTCGTACTTGTCGAACTAAAACTGTATTTTTCACGACAAACAATATTTTTTATCTCGGAAAATTAATTTATTAACGTCAGAGAGCTGGAAACATCTAAAAACGATCACTTTCAACGAATACACGTGTGGTTAGACATTTTCGTACTTCTCGGACTAAAACTGTATTTTTCACGACAAAACATATTTCTTTTCTCTGAAAATAAATGTATTACCGTCAGAGAGCTGGAATCGTCTAAAAACGATGACTCTCGACGAATACAAGCGTTTTTAGACATTTTCGTACTTCGCGGACTAAAACTGTTGTTTCACGACAAAAAATATTTTTTATCTCTGAAAATAAAGTTATTAAGGTAAGAGAGCTGGAAACGTCTATAAACGATTATTTTCAACAAGTAAAAGTGTTTTTAGACATTTTCGTACTTCTCGGACTAAAACTGTATTTTTCACGACAAAAAAATATTTTTTATCTCTGAAAATCAATTTATTAACGTCAGAGAGCTGGAAACAACTAAAAACGATCACTTTCAACGAATACACGCGTGTTTAGACATTTTCGTTTTTCTCGGACTAAAACTGTATTTTTCACGACAAAACATATTTCTTATCTCTGAAAATCAATTTATTAACGTCAGAAAGCTGAAAAGGTCTAAAAACGATCACTTTCGACGAATGCAAGTATTTTTAGACATTTTCATACTTCGCGGACTAAAACTGTATTTTCACGACAAAAAATATTTTTATCTCTGAAAATAAAATTATTAACGTCAGAGAGCTGGAAACGTCTAAAAACGATCACTTTCAATGAATATAAGCGTTTTTAGACATTTTCGTAATTCTCGGACTAAAACTGCATTTTTCAGACAAAAAATATTTTTTATCTCTGAAAATAAATTTATTAACGTCAGAGTGCTGGAAATGTCTAAAACGATCACTTTCAATGAATACAAGCGTTTTTAGACATTTTCGTAATTCTCGTACTAAAACTGTATTTTTCACGACAAAAAAATATTTTTTATCTCTGAAAATCAATTTATTAACGTCAGAAAGCTGGAATCGTCCAAAAACGATCACTTTCAACGAATACAAGCGTTTTTAGACATTTTCGTACTTGTCGAACTAAAACTGTATTTTTCACGACAAACAATATTTTTTATCTCGGAAAATTAATTTATTAACGTCAGAGAGCTGGAAACATCTAAAAACGATCACTTTCAACGAATACACGTGTGTTTAGACATTTTCGTACTTCTCGGACTAAAACTGTATTTTTCACGACAAAACATATTTCTTATCTCTGAAAATCAATTTATTAACGTCAGAAAGCTGAAAAGGTCTAAAAACGATCACTTTCGACGAATGCAAGTATTTTTAGACATTTTCATACTTCGCGGACTAAAACTGTATTTTCACGACAAAAAATATTTTTATCTCTGAAAATAAAATTATTAACGTCAGAGAGCTGGAAACGTCTAAAATCGATCACTTTCAACGAATGCAAGCGTTTTTAGACATTTTCATACTTCGCGGACTAAAACTGTATTTTCACGACAAAAAATATTTTTATCTCTGAAAATAAAATTATTAACGTCAGAAAGCTGAAAAGGTCTAAAAACGATCACTTTCGACGAATACAAGCGTTTTTAGACATTTTCATACTTCGCGGACTAAAACTGTATTTTCACGACAAAAAATATTTTTATCTCTGAAAATAAAATTATTAACGTCAGAGAGCTGGAAACGTCTAAAATCGATCACTTTCGACGAATACAAGCGTTTTTAGACATTTTCATACTTCGCGGACTAAAACTGTATTTTCACGACAAAAAATATTTTTATCTCTGAAAATCAATTTATTAACGTCAGAAAGCTGAAAAGGTCTAAAAACGATCACTTTCGACGAATACAAGCGTTTTTAGACATTTTCATACTTCGCGGACTAAAACTGTATTTTCACGACAAAAAATATTTTTATTTCTGAAAATCAATTTATTAACGTCAGAAAGATGGAAAGGTCTAAAAACGATCAATTTCGACGAATGCAAGCGTTTTTAGACATTATCATACTTCGCGGACTAAAACTGTATTTTTCACGACAAAAAATATTTTTATCTCTGAAAATAAAATTATTAACGTCAGAGAGCTGGAAACGTCTAAAAACGATCACTTTCAATGAATATAAGCTTTTTAGACATTTTCGTAATTCTCGGACTAAAACTGCATTTTTCAGACAAAAAATATTTTTTATCTCTGAAAATAAATTTATTAACGTCAGAGAGCTGGAAATGTCTAAAACGATCACTTTCAATGAATACAAGCGTTTTTAGACATTTTCGTAATTCTCGTACTAAAACTGTATTTTTCACGACAAAAAAATATTTTTTATCTCTGAAAATCAATTTATTAACGTCAGAAAGCTGGAATCGTCCAAAAACGATCACTTTCAACGAATACAAGCGTTTTTAGACATTTTCGTACTTGTCGAACTAAAACTGTATTTTTCACGACAAACAATATTTTTTATCTCGGAAAATTAATTTATTAACGTCAGAGAGCTGGAAACATCTAAAAACGATCACTTTCAACGAATACACGTGTGTTTAGACATTTTCGTACTTCTCGGACTAAAACTGTATTTTTCACGACAAAACATATTTCTTTTCTCTGAAAATAAATGTATTACCGTCAGAGAGCTGGAATCGTCTAAAAACGATGACTCTCGACGAATACAAGCGTTTTTAGACATTTTCGTACTTCGCGGACTAAAACTGTTGTTTCACGACAAAAAATATTTTTTATCTCTGAAAATAAAGTTATTAAGGTAAGAGAGCTGGAAACGTCTATAAACGATTATTTTCAACAAGTACAAGTGTTTTTAGACATTTTCGTACTTCTCGGACTAAAACTGTATTTTTCACGACAAAAAAATATTTTTTATCTCTGAAAATCAATTTATTAATGTCAGAGAGCTGGAAACAACTAAAAACGATCACTTTCAACGAATACACGCGTGTTTAGACATTTTCGTTTTTCTCGGACTAAAACTGTATTTTTCACGACAAAACATATTTCTTATCTCTGAAAATCAATTTATTAACGTCAGAAAGCTGAAAAGGTCTAAAAACGATCACTTTCGACGAATGCAAGTATTTTTAGACATTTTCATACTTCGCGGACTAAAACTGTATTTTCACGAGAAAAAATATTTTTATCTCTGAAAATAAAATTATTAACGTCAGAGAGCTGGAAACGTCTATAAACGATTACTTTCAACAAGTACAAGCGTTTTTAGACATTTTCGTACTTCGCGGACTAAAACTGTATTTTTCACGACAAAAAATATTTTTTATCTCTGAAAATAAATGTAATAACGTCAGAAAGCTGGAAAGGTCTAAAATCGATGACTTTAGACGAATACAGGCGTTTTTTGATATTTTGTACTTTGCGGACTAAAACTGTATTTTACACGACAAAAAATATTTTTTATCCCTTAAAAATAAATTTATTAACGTCAGAGAGCTGGAAAGGTCTAAAACCGATCACTTTTGACGAGTACAAGCGTTTTCAGACATTTTCGTACTTCGCGGACTAAGACAGTATTTTCACGACAAACAATATTTTTTATCTCGGAAAATAAATTTATTAACGTCAGAGAGCTGGAAACATCTAAAAACGATCACTTTCAACGAATACAAGCGTTTTTAGACATTTTCGTACTTCTCGGTCTAAAACTGTATTTTTCACGACAAAAATATTTTTATCTCTAAAAATTAATTTATTAACGTCAGAGAGCTGGAAAGGTCTAAAAACGATCACTTTCGACGAATACAAGCGTTATTAGACATTTTCGTACTTGTCGAACTAAAACTGAATTTTTCACGACAAAAAATATTTTTATCTCTGAAAATCAATTTATTAACGTCAGAAAGCTGAAAAGGTCTAAAAACGATCACTTTCGACGAATACAAGCGTTTTTAGACATTTTCATACTTCGCGGACTAAAACTGTATTTTTCACGACAAAAAATATTTTTATCTCTGAAAATAAAATTATTAACGTCAGAGAGCTGGAAACGTCTAAAAACGATCACTTTCAATGAATATAAGCGTTTTTAGACATTTTCGTAATTCTCGGACTAAAACTGCATTTTTCAGACAAAAAATATTTTTTATCTCTGAAAATAAATTTATTAACGTCAGAGAGCTGGAAATGTCTAAAACGATCACTTTCAATGAATACAAGCGTTTTTAGACATTTTCGTAATTCTCGTACTAAAACTGTATTTTTCACGACAAAAAAATATTTTTTATCTCTGAAAATCAATTTATTAACGTCAGAAAGCTGGAATCGTCAAAAAACGATCACTTTCAACGAATACAAGCGTTTTTAGACATTTTCGTACTTGTCGAACTAAAACTGTATTTTTCAGGACAAACAATATTTTTTATCTCGGAAAATCAATTTATTAACGTCAGAGAGCTGGAAACAACTAAAAACGATCACTTTCAACGAATACACGCGTGCTTACACATTTTCGTACTTCTCGGAATAAAACTGTATTTTTCACGACAAAAAATATTTTTTATCTCTGAAAATAAATGTAATAACGTCAGAAAGCTGGAAAGGTCTAAAATCGATGACTTTAGACGAATACAAGCGTTTTTTGATATTTTGTACTTTGCGGACTAAAACTGTATTTTACACGACAAAAAATATTTTTTATCCCTTAAAAATAAATTTATTAACGTCAGAGAGCTGGAAACGTCTATAAACGATTACTTTCAACAAGTACAAGCGTTTTTAGACATTTTCGTACTTCGCGGACTAAGACAGTATTTTTCACGACAAACAATATTTTTTATCTCGGAAAATAAATTTATTAACGTCAGAGAGCTGGAAACATCTAAAAACGATCACTTTCAACGAATACAAGCGTTTTTAGACATTTTCGTACTTCTCGGACTAAAACTGTATTTTTCACGACAAAAATATTTTTTATCTCTAAAAATTAATTTATTAACGTCAGAGAGCTGGAAAGGTCTAAAAACGATCACTTTCGACGAATACAAGCGTTATTAGACATTTTCGTACTTCTCGGACTAAAACTGTATTTTTCACGACAAAAAATATTTTTATCTCTAAAAATAAATTTATTAACGTCAGAGAGCTGGAAAGGTCTAAAAACGATCACTTTCGAGGAATACAAGCGTTTTTAGACATTTTCGTACTTCGCGGACTAAAACTGTATTTTCACGACAAAAAAATAATTTTTATTTCTGAAAATCAATTTATTAACTTCAGAAAGCTGAAAAGGTCTAAAAACGATCACTTTCGACGAATACAAGCGTTTTTAGGCATTTTCATACTTCGCGGACTAAAACTGTATTTTTCACGACAAAAAAATATTTTTTATCTCTGAAAATAAAATTGTTAACGTCAGAGAGCTGGACACGTCTAAAATCGATCACTTTCAACGAATACAAGCGTTTTTAGACATTTTCGTACTTGTCGAACTAAAACTGTATTTTTCACGACAAAAAATATTTTTTATCTCTGAAAATCAATTTATTAACGTAAGAGAGCTAGAAACGTCTAATAACGATCACTTTCAATGAATACAAGCGTTTTTAGACATTTTCGTACTTCTCGTACTAAGACAGTATTTTTCACGACAAAAAAATATTTCTTATCTCTGAAAATAAATGTATTAACGTCAGAAAGCTGGAAAAGTCTGAAATCGATGACTTTCGACGAATACAAGCGTTTTTTGATATTTTCGTACTTCTCGGACTAAAACTGTATTTCTCACGATAAAACATATTTCTTATCTCTGAAAATCAATTTATTAACGTCAGAAAGCTGAAAAGGTCTAAAAACGATCACTTTCGACGAATGCAAGTATTTTTAGATATTTTCATACTTCGCGGACTAAAACTGTATTTTCACGACAAAAAATATTTTTATCTCTGAAAATAAAATTATTAACGTCAGAGAGCTGGAAACGTCTAAAATCGATCACTTTCAACGAATGCAAGCGTTTTTAGACATTTTCATACTTCGCGGACTAAAACTGTATTTTCACGACAAAAAATATTTTTATCTCTGAAAATCAATTTATTAACGTCGGAAAGCTGAAAAGGTCTAAAAACGATCACTTTCGACGAATACAAGCGTTTTTAGACATTTTCATACTTCGCGGACGAAAACTGTATTTTCACGACAAAAAAATATTTTTATTTCTGAAAATCACTTTATTAACGTCAGAAAGCTGGAAAGGTCTAAAAACGATCAATTTCGACGAATGCAAGCGTTTTTAGACATTTTCATACTTCGCGGACTAAAACTGTATTTTTCACGACAAAAAATATTTTTATCTCTGAAAATAAAATTATTAACGTCAGAGAGCTGGAAACGTCTAAAAACGATCACTTTCAATGAATATAAGCGTTTTTAGACATTTTCGTAATTCTCGGACTAAAACTGCATTTTTCAGACAAAAAATATTTTTTATCTCTGAAAATAAATTTATTAACGTCAGAGAGCTGGAAATGTCTAACACGATCACTTTCAATGAATACAAGCGTTTTTAGACATTTTCATACTTCGCGGACTAAAACTGTATTTTTCACGACAAAAAATATTTTTATCTCTGAAAATAAAATTATTAACGTCAGAGAGCTGGAAACGTCTAAAAACGATCACTTTCAATGAATATAAGCGTTTTTAGACATTTTCGTAATTCTCGGACTAAAACTGCATTTTTCAGACAAAAAATATTTTTTATCTCTGAAAATAAATTTATTAACGTCAGAGAGCTGGAAATGTCTAAAACGATCACTTTCAACGAATACAAGCGTTTTTAGACATTTTCGTACTTGTCGAACTAAAACTGTATTTTTCACGACAAACAATATTTTTTATCTCGGAAAATCAATTTATTAACGTCAGACAGCTGGAAACAACTAAAAACGATCACTTTCAACGAATACACGCGTGCTTACACATTTTCGTACTTCTCGGAATAAAACTGTATTTTTCACGACAAAAAATATTTATTATCTCTGAAAATAAATGTAATAACGTCAGAAAGCTGGAAAGGTCTAAAATCGATGACTTTAGACGAATACAAGCGTTTTTTGATATTTTGTACTTTGCGGACTAAAACTGTATTTTACACGACAAAAAATATTTTTTATCCCTTAAAAATAAATTTATTAACGTCAGAGAGCTGGAAAGTCTATAAACGATTACTTTCAACAAGTACAAGCGTTTTTAGACATTTTCGTACTTCGCGGACTAAGACAGTATTTTTCACGACAAACAATATTTTTTATCTCGGAAAATAAATTTATTAACGTCAGAGAGCTGGAAACATCTAAAAACGATCACTTTCAACGAATACACGTGTGTTTAGACATTTTCGTACTTCGCGGACTAAAACTGTATTTTTCACGATAAAAAATATTTTTTATCTCTAAAATTAAATATATTAACGTCAGTGAGCTGGAAAGGTCTAAAACCGATCACTTTTGACGAGTACAAGCGTTTTCAGACATTTTCGTACTTCGCGGACTAAGACAGTATTTTCACGACAAACAATATTTTTTATCTCGGAAAATAAATTTATTAACGTCAGAGAGCTGGAAACATCTAAAAACGATCACTTTCAACGAATACACGTGTGTTTAGACATTTTCGTACTTCGCGGACTAAAACTGTATTTTTCACGATAAAAAATATTTTTTATCTCTAAAATTAAATATATTAACGTCAGAGAGCTGGAAAGGTCTAAAACCGATCACTTTTGACGAGTACAAGCGTTTTCAGACATTTTCGTACTTCGCGGACTAAGACAGTATTTTTCACGACAAACAATATTTTTTATCTCGGAAAATAAATTTATTAACGTCAGAGAGCTGGAAACATCTAAAAACGATCACTTTCAACGAATACAAACGTTTTTAGACATTTTCGTACTTCTCGGACTAAAACTGTATTTTTCACGACAAAAATATTTTTTATCTCTAAAAATTAATTTATTAACGTCAGAGAGCTGGAAAGGTCTAAAAACAATCACTTTCGACGAATACAAGCGTTATTAGACATTTTCGTACTTCTCGGACTAAAACTGTATTTTTCACGACAAAAAATATTTTTATCTCTAAAAATAAATTTATTAACGTCAGAGAGCTGGAAAGGTCTAAAAACGATCACTTTCGAGGAATACAAGCGTTTTTAGACATTTTCGTACTTCGCGGACTAAAACTGTATTTTCACGACAAAAAATTATTTTTATTTCTGAAAATCAATTTATTAACTTCAGAAAGCTGAAAAGGTCTAAAAACGATCACTTTCGACGAATACAAGCGTTTTTAGGCATTTTCATACTTCGCGGACTAAAACTGTATTTTTCACGACAAAAAAATATTTTTTTTCTCTGAAAATAAAATTGTTAACGTCAGAGAGCTGGAGACGTCTAAAATCGATCACTTTCAACGAATACAAGCGTTTTTAGGCATTTTCATACTTCGCGGACTAAAACTGTATTTTTCACGACAAAAAAATATTTTTTATCTCTGAAAATAAAATTGTTAACGTCAGAGAGCTGGAGACGTCTAAAATCGATCACTTTCAACGAATACAAGCGTTTTTAGACATTTTCGTACTTGTCGAACTAAAACTGTATTTTTCACGACAAAAAATATTTTTTATCTCTGAAAATCAATTTATTAACGTAAGAGAGCTAGAAACGTCTAAAAACGATCACTTTCATTGAATACAAGCGTTTTTAGACATTTTCGTACTTCTCGTACTAAGACAGTATTTTTCACGACAAAAAAATATTTCTTATCTCTGAAAATAAATGTATTAACGTCAGAAAGCTGGAAAAGTCTGAAATCGATGACTTTCGACGAATACAAGCGTTTTTTGATATTTTCGTACTTCTCGGATTAAAACTGTATTTTTCACGACAAAACATATTTCTTATCTCTGAAAATCAATTTATTAACGTCAGAAAGCTGAAAAGGTCTAAAAACGATCACTTTCGACGAATGCAAGTATTTTTAGACATTTTCATACTTCGCGGACTAAAACTGTATTTTCACGACAAAAAATATTTTTATCTCTGAAAATCAATTTATTAACGTCAGAAAGCTGAAAAGGTCTAAAAACGATCACTTTCGACGAATACAAGCGTTTTTAGACATTTTCATACTTCGCGGACTAAAACTGTATTTTTCACGACAAAAATATTTTTTATCTCTAAAAATTAATTTATTAACGTCAGAGAGCTGGAAAGGTCTAAAAACGATCACTTTCGACGAATACAAGCGTTATTAGACATTTTCGTACTTCTCGGACTAAAACTGTATTTTTCACGACAAAAAATATTTTTATCTCTAAAAATAAATTTATTAACGTCAGAGAGCTGGAAAGGTCTAAAAACGATCACTTTCGAGGAATACAAGCGTTTTTAGACATTTTCGTACTTCGCGGACTAAAACTGTATTTTCACGACAAAAAATTATTTTTATTTCTGAAAATCAATTTATTAACTTCAGAAAGCTGAAAAGGTCTAAAATCGATCACTTTCAACGAATACAAGCGTTTTTAGGCATTTTCATACTTCGCGGACTAAAACTGTATTTTTCACGACAAAAAAACATTTTTTATCTCTGAAAATAAAATTGTTAACGTCAGAGAGCTGGAGACGTCTAAAATCGATCACTTTCAACGAATACAAGCGTTTTTAGGCATTTTCATACTTTGCGGACTAAAACTGTATTTTTCACGACAAAAAAATATTTTTTATCTCTGAAAATAAAATTGTTAACGTCAGAGAGCTGGAGACGTCTAAAATCGATCAGTTTCAACGAATACAAGCGTTTTTAGACATTTTCGTACTTGTCGAACTAAAACTGTATTTTTCACGACAAAAAATATTTTTTATCTCTGAAAATCAATTTATTAACGTAAGAGAGCTAGAAACGTCTAAAAACGATCACTTTCAATGAATACAAGCGTTTTTAGACATTTTCGTACTTCTCGTACTAAGACAGTATTTTTCAAGACAAAAAAATATTTCTTATCTCTGAAAATAAATGTATTAACGTCAGAAAGCTGGAAAAGTCTGAAATCGATGACTTTCGACGAATACAAGCGTTTTTTGATATTTTCGTACTTCTCGGACTAAAACTGTATTTTTCACGACAAAACATATTTCTTATCTCTGAAAATCAATTTATTAACGTCAGAAAGCTGAAAAGGTCTAAAAACGATCAATTTCGACGAATGCAAGTATTTTTAGACATTTTCATACTTCGCGGACTAAAACTGTATTTTCACGACAACAATATTTTTATCTCTGAAAATAAAATTATTAACGTCAGAGAGCTGGAAACGTCTAAAATCGATCACTTTCAACGAATGCAAGCGTTTTTAGACATTTTCATACTTCGCGGACTAAAACTGTATTTTCACGACAAAAAATATTTTTATCTCTGAAAATAAAATTATTAACGTCAGAGAGCTGGAAACATCTAAAATCGATCACTTTCGACGAATAAAAGCGTTTTTAGACATTTTCATACTTCGCGGACTAAAACTGTATTTTCACGACAAAAAATATTTTTATCTCTGAAAATCAATTTATTAACGTCAGAAAGCTGAAAAGGTCTAAAAACGATCACTTTCGACGAATACAAGCGTTTTTAGACATTTTCATACTTCGCGGACTATAACTGTATTTTCACGACAAAAAATATTTTTATTTCTGAAAATCAATTTATTAACGTCAGAAAGCTGGAAAGGTCTAAAAACGATCAATTTCGACGAATGCAAGCGTTTTTAGACATTTTCATACTTCGCGGACTAAAACTGTATTTTTCACGACAAAAAATATTTTTATCTCTGAAAATAAAATTATTAACGTCAGAGAGCTGGAAACGTCTAAAAACGATCACTTTCAATGAATATAAGCGTTTTTAGACATTTTCGTAATTCTCGGACTAAAACTGCATTTTTCAGACAAAAAATATTTTTTATCTCTGAAAATAAATTTATTAACGTCAGAGAGCTGGAAATGTCTAAAACGATCACTTTCAATGAATACAAGCGTTTTTAGACATTTTCGTAATTCTCGTACTAAAACTGTATTTTTCACGACAAAAAAATATTTTTTATCTCTGAAAATCAATTTATTAACGTCAGAAAGCTGGAATCGTCCAAAAACGATCACTTTCAACGAATACAAGCGTTTTTAGACATTTTCGTACTTGTCGAACTAAAACTGTATTTTTCACGACAAACAATATTTTTTATCTCGGAAAATTAATTTATTAACGTCAGAGAGCTGGAAACATCTAAAAACGATCACTTTCAACGAATACACGTGTGTTTAGACATTTTCGTACTTCTCGGACTAAAACTGTATTTTTCACGACAAAACATATTTCTTTTCTCTGAAAATAAATGTATTACCGTCAGAGAGCTGGAATCGTCTAAAAACGATGACTCTCGACGAATACAAGCGTTTTTAGACATTTTCGTACTTCGCTGACTAAAACTGTTGTTTCACGACAAAAAATATTTTTTATCTCTGAAAATAAAGTTATTAAGGTAAGAGAGCTGGAAACGTCTATAAACGATTACTTTCAACAAGTACAAGTGTTTTTAGACATTTTCGTACTTCTCGGACTAAAACTGTATTTTTCACGACAAAAAAATATTTTTTATCTCTGAAAATCAATTTATTAACGTCAGAGAGCTGGAAACAACTAAAAACGATCACTTTCAACGAATACACGCGTGCTTACACATTTTCGTACTTCTCGGAATAAAACTGTATTTTTCACGACAAAAAATATTTTTTATCTCTGAAAATAAATGTAATAACGTCAGAAAGCTGGAAAGGACTAAAATCGATGACTTTAGACGAATACATGCGTTTTTTGATATTTTGTACTTTGCGGACTAAAACTGTATTTTACACGACAAAAAATATTTTTTATCCCTTAAAAATAAATTTATTAACGTCAGAGAGCTGGAAACGTCTATAAACGATTACTTTCAACAAGTACAAGCGTTTTTAGACATTTTCGTACTTCGCGGACTAAGACAGTATTTTTCACGACAAACAATATTTTTTATCTCGGAAAATAAATTTATTAACGTCAGAGAGCTGGAAACATCTAAAATCGATCACTTTCAACGAATACACGTGTGTTTAGACATTTTCGTACTTCGCGGACTAAAACTGTATTTTTCACGATAAAAAATATTTTTTATCTCTAAAATTAAATATATTAACGGCAGAGAGCTGGAAAGGTCTAAAACCGATCACTTTTGACGAGTACAAGCGTTTTCAGACATTTTCGTACTTCGCGGACTAAGACAGTATTTTTCACGACAAACAATATTTTTTATCTCGGAAAATAAATTTATTAACGTCAGAGAGCTGGAAAGGTCTAAAAACGATCACTTTCGAGGAATACAAGCGTTTTTAGACATTTTCGTACTTCGCGGACTAAAACTGTATTTTCACGACAAAAAATTATTTTTATTTCTGAAAATCAATTTATTAACTTCAGAAAGCTGAAAAGGTCTAAAAACGATCACTTTCGACGAATACAAGCGTTTTTAGGCATTTTCATACTTCGCGGACTAAAACTGTATTTTTCACGACAAAAAAATATTTTTTATTTCTGAAAATAAAATTGTTAACGTCAGAGAGCTGGAGACATCTAAAATCGATCACTTTCAACGAATACAAGCGTTTTTAGACATTTTCGTACTTGTCGAACTAAAACCGTATTTTTCACGACAAAAAATATTTTTTATCTCTGAAAATCAATTTATTAACGTAAGAGAGCTAGAAACGGCTAAAAACGATCACTTTCAATGAATACAAGCGTTTTTAGACATTTTCGTACTTCTCGTACTAAGACAGTATTTTTCACGACAAAAAATATTTTTTACCTCTGAAAATAAATTTATTAACGTCAGAGAGCTGGAAACGTCTAAAATCGATCACTTTCGACGAATACAAGCGTTATTAGACATTTTCGTACTTCTCGGACTAAAACTGTATTTTTCACGACAAAAAATATTTTTATCTCTAAAAATAAATTTATTAACGTCAGAGAGCTGGAAAGGTCTAAAAACGATCACTTTCGAGGAATACAAGCGTTTTTAGACATTTTCGTACTTCGCGGACTAAAACTGTATTTTCACGACAAAAAATTATTTTTATTTCTGAAAATCAATTTATTAACTTCAGAAAGCTGAAAAGGTCTAAAAACGATCACTTTCGACGAATACAAGCGTTTTTAGGCATTTTCATACTTCGCGGACTAAAACTGTATTTTTCACGACAAAAAAATATTTTTTATCTCTGAAAATAAAATTGTTAACGTCAGAGAGCTGGAGACATCTAAAATCGATAACTTTCAACGAATACAAGCGTTTTTAGACATTTTCGTACTTGTCGAACTAAAACTGTATTTTTCACGACAAAAAATATTTTTTATCTCTGAAAATCAATTTATTAACGTAAGAGAGCTAGAAACGGCTAAAAACGATCACTTTCAATGAATACAAGCGTTTTTAGACATTTTCGTACTTCTCGTACTAAGACAGTATTTTTCACGACAAAAAATATTTTTTACCTCTGAAAATAAATTTATTAACGTCAGAGAGCTGGAAACGTCTAAAATCGATCACTTTCAACGAATACAAGCGTTTTTAGACATTTTCGTACTTCTCGTACTAAAACTGTATTTTCACGACAAAAAATATTTTTATCTCTGAAAATAAAATTATTAACGTCAGAGAGCTGGAAACATCTAAAATCGATCACTTTCGACGAATATAAGCGTATTTAGACATTTTCATACTTCGCGGACTAAAACTGTATTTTCACGACAAAAAATATTTTTATCTCTGAAAATCAATTTATTAACGTCAGAAAGCTGAAAAGGTCTAAAAACGATCACTTTCGACGAATACAAGCGTTTTTAGACATTTTCATACTTCGCGGACTAAAACTGTATTTTTCACGACAAAAATATTTTTTATCTCTAAAAATTAATTTATTAACGTCAGAGAGCTGGAAAGGTCTAAAAACGATCACTTTCGACGAATACAAGCGTTATTAGACATTTTCGTACTTCTCGGACTAAAACTGTATTTTTCACGACAAAAAATATTTTTATCTCTAAAAATAAATTTATTAACGTCAGAGAGCTGGAAAGGTCTAAAAACGATCACTTTCGAGGAATACAAGCGTTTTTAGACATTTTCGTACTTCGCGGACTAAAACTGTATTTTCACGACAAAAAATTATTTTTATTTCTGAAAATCAATTTATTAACTTCAGAAAGCTGAAAAGGTCTAAAATCGATCACTTTCAACGAATACAAGCGTTTTTAGGCATTTTCATACTTCGCGGACTAAAACTGTATTTTTCACGACAAAAAAACATTTTTTATCTCTGAAAATAAAATTGTTAACGTCAGAGAGCTGGAGACGTCTAAAATCGATCACTTTCAACGAATACAAGCGTTTTTAGGCATTTTCATACTTTGCGGACTAAAACTGTATTTTTCACGACAAAAAAATATTTTTTATCTCTGAAAATAAAATTGTTAACGTCAGAGAGCTGGAGACGTCTAAAATCGATCACTTTCAACGAATACAAGCGTTTTTAGACATTTTCGTACTTGTCGAACTAAAATTGTATTTTTCACGACAAAAAATATTTTTTATCTCTGAAAATCAATTTATTAACGTAAGAGAGCTAGAAACGTCTAAAAACGATCACTTTCAATGAATACAAGCGTTTTTAGACATTTTCGTACTTCTCGTACTAAGACAGTATTTTTCAAGACAAAAAAATATTTCTTATCTCTGAAAATAAATGTATTAACGTCAGAAAGCTGGAAAAGTCTGAAATCGATGACTTTCGACGAATACAAGCGTTTTTTGATATTTTCGTACTTCTCGGACTAAAACTGTATTTTTCACGACAAAACATATTTCTTATCTCTGAAAATCAATTTATTAACGTCAGAAAGCTGAAAAGGTCTAAAAACGATCAATTTCGACGAATGCAAGTATTTTTAGACATTTTCATACTTCGCGGACTAAAACTGTATTTTCACGACAAAAATATTTTTATCTCTGAAAATAAAATTATTAACGTCAGAGAGCTGGAAACGTCTAAAATCGATCACTTTCAACGAATGCAAGCGTTTTTAGACATTTTCATACTTCGCGGACTAAAACTGTATTTTCACGACAAAAAATATTTTTATCTCTGAAAATAAAATTATTAACGTCAGAGAGCTGGAAACATCTAAAATCGATCACTTTCGACGAATAAAAGCGTTTTTAGACATTTTCATACTTCGCGGACTAAAACTGTATTTTCACGACAAAAAATATTTTTATCTCTGAAAATCAATTTATTAACGTCAGAAAGCTGAAAAGGTCTAAAAACGATCACTTTCGACGAATACAAGCGTTTTTAGACATTTTCATACTTCGCGGACTAAAACTGTATTTTCACGACAAAAAATATTTTTATTTCTGAAAATCAATTTATTAACGTCAGAAAGCTGGAAAGGTCTAAAAACGATCAATTTCGACGAATGCAAGCGTTTTTAGACATTTTCATACTTCGCGGACTAAAACTGTATTTTTCACGACAAAAAATATTTTTATCTCTGAAAATAAAATTATTAACGTCAGAGAGCTGGAAACGTCTAAAAACGATCACTTTCAATGAATATAAGCGTTTTTAGACATTTTCGTAATTCTCGGACTAAAACTGCATTTTTCAGACAAAAAATATTTTTTATCTCTGAAAATAAATTTATTAACGTCAGAGAGCTGGAAATGTCTAAAACGATCACTTTCAATGAATACAAGCGTTTTTAGACATTTTCGTAATTCTCGTACTAAAACTGTATTTTTCACGACAAAAAAATATTTTTTATCTCTGAAAATCAATTTATTAACGTCAGAAAGCTGGAATCGTCCAAAAACGATCACTTTCAACGAATACAAGCGTTTTTAGACATTTTCGTACTTGTCGAACTAAAACTGTATTTTTCACGACAAACAATATTTTTTATCTCGGAAAATTAATTTATTAACGTCAGAGAGCTGGAAACATCTAAAAACGATCACTTTCAACGAATACACGTGTGTTTAGACATTTTCGTACTTCTCGGACTAAAACTGTATTTTTCACGACAAAACATATTTCTTTTCTCTGAAAATAAATGTATTACCGTCAGAGAGCTGGAATCGTCTAAAAACGATGACTCTCGACGAATACAAGCGTTTTTAGACATTTTCGTACTTCGCGGACTAAAACTGTTGTTTCACGACAAAAAATATTTTTTATCTCTGAAAATAAAGTTATTAAGGTAAGAGAGCTGGAAACGTCTATAAACGATTACTTTCAACAAGTACAAGTGTTTTTAGACATTTTCGTACTTCTCGGACTAAAACTGTATTTTTCACGACAAAAAAATATTTTTTATCTCTGAAAATAAAATTGTTAACGTCAGAGAGCTGGAGACATCTAAAATCGATCACTTTCAACGAATACAAGCGTTTTTAGACATTTTCGTACTTGTCGAACTAAAACTGTATTTTCTACGACAAAAAATATTTTTTATCTCTGCAAATCAATTTATTAACGTCAGAAAGCTGGAAAGGTCTAAAACCGATCACTTTCGATGAGTACAAGCGTTATTAGACATTTTCATACTTCGCGGACTAAGACAGTATTTTTCACGACAAACAATATTTTTTATCTCTGAAAATAAATCTATTAACGTCAGAGAGCTGGAAACATCTACAAATGATCACTTTCAACGAATACACGCGTGCTTACACATTTTCGTACTTCTCGTACTAAAACTGTATTTTTCACGACAAAAAATATTTTTTATCTCTGAAAATCAATTTATCAACGTCAGAAAGCTGGAAAAGTCTGAAATCGATTACTTTCGACGAATACAAGCGTTTTTTGATATTTTCGTACTTCTCGGACTAAAACTGTAATTTTCACGACAAAACATATTTCTTATCTCTGAAAATCAATTTATTAACGTCAGAAAGCTGAAAAGGTCTAAAAACGATCACTTTCGACGAATGCAAGTATTTTTAGACATTTTCATACTTCGCGGACTAAAACTGTATTTTCACGACAAAAAATATTTTTATCTCTGAAAATAAAATTATTAACGTCAGAGAGCTGGAAACGTCTAAAATCGATCACTTTCAACGAATGCAAGCGTTTTTAGACATTTTCATACTTCGCGGACTAAAACTGTATTTTCACGACAAAAAATATTTTTATCTCTGAAAATAAAATTATTAACGTCAGAGAGCTGGACACATCTAAAATCGATCACTTTCGACGAATACAAGCGTTTTTAGACATTTTCATACTTCGCGGACTAAAACTGTATTTTCACGACAAAAAATATTTTTATTTCTGAAAATCAATTTATTAACGTCAGAAAGCTGGAAAGGTCTAAAAACGATCAATTTCGACGAATGCAAGCGTTTTTAGACATTTTCATACTTCGCGGACTAAAACTGTATTTTTCACGACAAAAAATATTTTTATCTCTGAAAATAAAATTATTAACGTCAGAGAGCTGGAAACGTCTAAAAACGATCACTTTCAATGAATATAAGCGTTTTTAGACATTTTCGTAATTCTCGGACTAAAACTGCATTTTTCAGACAAAAAATATTTTTTATCTCTGAAAATAAATTTATTAACGTCAGAGAGCTGGAAATGTCTAAAACGATCACTTTCAATGAATACAAGCGTTTTTAGACATTTTCGTAATTCTCGTACTAAAACTGTATTTTTCACGACAAAAAAATATTTTTTATCTCTGAAAATCAATTTATTAACGTCAGAAAGCTGGAATCGTCCAAAAACGATCACTTTCAACGAATACAAGCGTTTTTAGACATTTTCGTACTTGTCGAACTAAAACTGTATTTTTCACGACAAACAATATTTTTTATCTCGGAAAATTAATTTATTACCGTCAGAGAGCTGGAATCGTCTAAAAACGATGACTCTCGACGAATACAAGCGTTTTTAGACATTTTCGTACTTCGCTGACTAAAACTGTTGTTTCACGACAAAAAATATTTTTTATCTCTGAAAATAAAGTTATTAAGGTAAGAGAGCTGGAAACGTCTATAAACGATTACTTTCAACAAGTACAAGTGTTTTTAGACATTTTCGTACTTCTCGGACTAAAACTGTATTTTTCACGACAAAAAAATATTTTTTATCTCTGAAAATCAATTTATTAACGTCAGAGAGCTGGAAACAACTAAAAACGATCACTTTCAACGAATACACGCGTGCTTACACATTTTCGTACTTCTCGGAATAAAACTGTATTTTTCACGACAAAAAATATTTTTTATCTCTGAAAATAAATGTAATAACGTCAGAAAGCTGGAAAGGACTAAAATCGATGACTTTAGACGAATACATGCGTTTTTTGATATTTTGTACTTTGCGGACTAAAACTGTATTTTACACGACAAAAAATATTTTTTATCCCTTAAAAATAAATTTATTAACGTCAGAGAGCTGGAAACGTCTATAAACGATTACTTTCAACAAGTACAAGCGTTTTTAGACATTTTCGTACTTCGCGGACTAAGACAGTATTTTTCACGACAAACAATATTTTTTATCTCGGAAAATAAATTTATTAACGTCAGAGAGCTGGAAACATCTAAAATCGATCACTTTCAACGAATACACGTGTGTTTAGACATTTTCGTACTTCGCGGACTAAAACTGTATTTTTCACGATAAAAAATATTTTTTATCTCTAAAATTAAATATATTAACGGCAGAGAGCTGGAAAGGTCTAAAACCGATCACTTTTGACGAGTACAAGCGTTTTCAGACATTTTCGTACTTCGCGGACTAAGACAGTATTTTTCACGACAAACAATATTTTTTATCTCGGAAAATAAATTTATTAACGTCAGAGAGCTGGAAAGGTCTAAAAACGATCACTTTCGAGGAATACAAGCGTTTTTAGACATTTTCGTACTTCGCGGACTAAAACTGTATTTTCACGACAAAAAATTATTTTTATTTCTGAAAATCAATTTATTAACTTCAGAAAGCTGAAAAGGTCTAAAAACGATCACTTTCGACGAATACAAGCGTTTTTAGGCATTTTCATACTTCGCGGACTAAAACTGTATTTTTCACGACAAAAAAATATTTTTTATTTCTGAAAATAAAATTGTTAACGTCAGAGAGCTGGAGACATCTAAAATCGATCACTTTCAACGAATACAAGCGTTTTTAGACATTTTCGTACTTGTCGAACTAAAACCGTATTTTTCACGACAAAAAATATTTTTTATCTCTGAAAATCAATTTATTAACGTAAGAGAGCTAGAAACGGCTAAAAACGATCACTTTCAATGAATACAAGCGTTTTTAGACATTTTCGTACTTCTCGTACTAAGACAGTATTTTTCACGACAAAAAATATTTTTTACCTCTGAAAATAAATTTATTAACGTCAGAGAGCTGGAAACGTCTAAAATCGATCACTTTCGACGAATACAAGCGTTATTAGACATTTTCGTACTTCTCGGACTAAAACTGTATTTTTCACGACAAAAAATATTTTTATCTCTAAAAATAAATTTATTAACGTCAGAGAGCTGGAAAGGTCTAAAAACGATCACTTTCGAGGAATACAAGCGTTTTTAGACATTTTCGTACTTCGCGGACTAAAACTGTATTTTCACGACAAAAAATTATTTTTATTTCTGAAAATCAATTTATTAACTTCAGAAAGCTGAAAAGGTCTAAAAACGATCACTTTCGACGAATACAAGCGTTTTTAGGCATTTTCATACTTCGCGGACTAAAACTGTATTTTTCACGACAAAAAAATATTTTTTATCTCTGAAAATAAAATTGTTAACGTCAGAGAGCTGGAGACATCTAAAATCGATAACTTTCAACGAATACAAGCGTTTTTAGACATTTTCGTACTTGTCGAACTAAAACTGTATTTTTCACGACAAAAAATATTTTTTATCTCTGAAAATCAATTTATTAACGTAAGAGAGCTAGAAACGGCTAAAAACGATCACTTTCAATGAATACAAGCGTTTTTAGACATTTTCGTACTTCTCGTACTAAGACAGTATTTTTCACGACAAAAAATATTTTTTACCTCTGAAAATAAATTTATTAACGTCAGAGAGCTGGAAACGTCTAAAATCGATCACTTTCAACGAATACAAGCGTTTTTAGACATTTTCGTACTTCTCGTACTAAAACTGTATTTTCACGACAAAAAATATTTTTATCTCTGAAAATAAAATTATTAACGTCAGAGAGCTGGAAACATCTAAAATCGATCACTTTCGACGAATATAAGCGTATTTAGACATTTTCATACTTCGCGGACTAAAACTGTATTTTCACGACAAAAAATATTTTTATCTCTGAAAATCAATTTATTAACGTCAGAAAGCTGAAAAGGTCTAAAAACGATCACTTTCGACGAATACAAGCGTTTTTAGACATTTTCATACTTCGCGGACTAAAACTGTATTTTTCACGACAAAAATATTTTTTATCTCTAAAAATTAATTTATTAACGTCAGAGAGCTGGAAAGGTCTAAAAACGATCACTTTCGACGAATACAAGCGTTATTAGACATTTTCGTACTTCTCGGACTAAAACTGTATTTTTCACGACAAAAAATATTTTTATCTCTAAAAATAAATTTATTAACGTCAGAGAGCTGGAAAGGTCTAAAAACGATCACTTTCGAGGAATACAAGCGTTTTTAGACATTTTCGTACTTCGCGGACTAAAACTGTATTTTCACGACAAAAAATTATTTTTATTTCTGAAAATCAATTTATTAACTTCAGAAAGCTGAAAAGGTCTAAAATCGATCACTTTCAACGAATACAAGCGTTTTTAGGCATTTTCATACTTCGCGGACTAAAACTGTATTTTTCACGACAAAAAAACATTTTTTATCTCTGAAAATAAAATTGTTAACGTCAGAGAGCTGGAGACGTCTAAAATCGATCACTTTCAACGAATACAAGCGTTTTTAGGCATTTTCATACTTTGCGGACTAAAACTGTATTTTTCACGACAAAAAAATATTTTTTATCTCTGAAAATAAAATTGTTAACGTCAGAGAGCTGGAGACGTCTAAAATCGATCACTTTCAACGAATACAAGCGTTTTTAGACATTTTCGTACTTGTCGAACTAAAATTGTATTTTTCACGACAAAAAATATTTTTTATCTCTGAAAATCAATTTATTAACGTAAGAGAGCTAGAAACGTCTAAAAACGATCACTTTCAATGAATACAAGCGTTTTTAGACATTTTCGTACTTCTCGTACTAAGACAGTATTTTTCAAGACAAAAAAATATTTCTTATCTCTGAAAATAAATGTATTAACGTCAGAAAGCTGGAAAAGTCTGAAATCGATGACTTTCGACGAATACAAGCGTTTTTTGATATTTTCGTACTTCTCGGACTAAAACTGTATTTTTCACGACAAAACATATTTCTTATCTCTGAAAATCAATTTATTAACGTCAGAAAGCTGAAAAGGTCTAAAAACGATCAATTTCGACGAATGCAAGTATTTTTAGACATTTTCATACTTCGCGGACTAAAACTGTATTTTCACGACAAAAATATTTTTATCTCTGAAAATAAAATTATTAACGTCAGAGAGCTGGAAACGTCTAAAATCGATCACTTTCAACGAATGCAAGCGTTTTTAGACATTTTCATACTTCGCGGACTAAAACTGTATTTTCACGACAAAAAATATTTTTATCTCTGAAAATAAAATTATTAACGTCAGAGAGCTGGAAACATCTAAAATCGATCACTTTCGACGAATAAAAGCGTTTTTAGACATTTTCATACTTCGCGGACTAAAACTGTATTTTCACGACAAAAAATATTTTTATCTCTGAAAATCAATTTATTAACGTCAGAAAGCTGAAAAGGTCTAAAAACGATCACTTTCGACGAATACAAGCGTTTTTAGACATTTTCATACTTCGCGGACTAAAACTGTATTTTCACGACAAAAAATATTTTTATTTCTGAAAATCAATTTATTAACGTCAGAAAGCTGGAAAGGTCTAAAAACGATCAATTTCGACGAATGCAAGCGTTTTTAGACATTTTCATACTTCGCGGACTAAAACTGTATTTTTCACGACAAAAAATATTTTTATCTCTGAAAATAAAATTATTAACGTCAGAGAGCTGGAAACGTCTAAAAACGATCACTTTCAATGAATATAAGCGTTTTTAGACATTTTCGTAATTCTCGGACTAAAACTGCATTTTTCAGACAAAAAATATTTTTTATCTCTGAAAATAAATTTATTAACGTCAGAGAGCTGGAAATGTCTAAAACGATCACTTTCAATGAATACAAGCGTTTTTAGACATTTTCGTAATTCTCGTACTAAAACTGTATTTTTCACGACAAAAAAATATTTTTTATCTCTGAAAATCAATTTATTAACGTCAGAAAGCTGGAATCGTCCAAAAACGATCACTTTCAACGAATACAAGCGTTTTTAGACATTTTCGTACTTGTCGAACTAAAACTGTATTTTTCACGACAAACAATATTTTTTATCTCGGAAAATTAATTTATTAACGTCAGAGAGCTGGAAACATCTAAAAACGATCACTTTCAACGAATACACGTGTGTTTAGACATTTTCGTACTTCTCGGACTAAAACTGTATTTTTCACGACAAAACATATTTCTTTTCTCTGAAAATAAATGTATTACCGTCAGAGAGCTGGAATCGTCTAAAAACGATGACTCTCGACGAATACAAGCGTTTTTAGACATTTTCGTACTTCGCGGACTAAAACTGTTGTTTCACGACAAAAAATATTTTTTATCTCTGAAAATAAAGTTATTAAGGTAAGAGAGCTGGAAACGTCTATAAACGATTACTTTCAACAAGTACAAGTGTTTTTAGACATTTTCGTACTTCTCGGACTAAAACTGTATTTTTCACGACAAAAAAATATTTTTTATCTCTGAAAATAAAATTGTTAACGTCAGAGAGCTGGAGACATCTAAAATCGATCACTTTCAACGAATACAAGCGTTTTTAGACATTTTCGTACTTGTCGAACTAAAACTGTATTTTCTACGACAAAAAATATTTTTTATCTCTGCAAATCAATTTATTAACGTCAGAAAGCTGGAAAGGTCTAAAACCGATCACTTTCGATGAGTACAAGCGTTATTAGACATTTTCATACTTCGCGGACTAAGACAGTATTTTTCACGACAAACAATATTTTTTATCTCTGAAAATAAATCTATTAACGTCAGAGAGCTGGAAACATCTACAAATGATCACTTTCAACGAATACACGCGTGCTTACACATTTTCGTACTTCTCGTACTAAAACTGTATTTTTCACGACAAAAAATATTTTTTATCTCTGAAAATCAATTTATCAACGTCAGAAAGCTGGAAAAGTCTGAAATCGATTACTTTCGACGAATACAAGCGTTTTTTGATATTTTCGTACTTCTCGGACTAAAACTGTAATTTTCACGACAAAACATATTTCTTATCTCTGAAAATCAATTTATTAACGTCAGAAAGCTGAAAAGGTCTAAAAACGATCACTTTCGACGAATGCAAGTATTTTTAGACATTTTCATACTTCGCGGACTAAAACTGTATTTTCACGACAAAAAATATTTTTATCTCTGAAAATAAAATTATTAACGTCAGAGAGCTGGAAACGTCTAAAATCGATCACTTTCAACGAATGCAAGCGTTTTTAGACATTTTCATACTTCGCGGACTAAAACTGTATTTTCACGACAAAAAATATTTTTATCTCTGAAAATAAAATTATTAACGTCAGAGAGCTGGACACATCTAAAATCGATCACTTTCGACGAATACAAGCGTTTTTAGACATTTTCATACTTCGCGGACTAAAACTGTATTTTCACGACAAAAAATATTTTTATTTCTGAAAATCAATTTATTAACGTCAGAAAGCTGGAAAGGTCTAAAAACGATCAATTTCGACGAATGCAAGCGTTTTTAGACATTTTCATACTTCGCGGACTAAAACTGTATTTTTCACGACAAAAAATATTTTTATCTCTGAAAATAAAATTATTAACGTCAGAGAGCTGGAAACGTCTAAAAACGATCACTTTCAATGAATATAAGCGTTTTTAGACATTTTCGTAATTCTCGGACTAAAACTGCATTTTTCAGACAAAAAATATTTTTTATCTCTGAAAATAAATTTATTAACGTCAGAGAGCTGGAAATGTCTAAAACGATCACTTTCAATGAATACAAGCGTTTTTAGACATTTTCGTAATTCTCGTACTAAAACTGTATTTTTCACGACAAAAAAATATTTTTTATCTCTGAAAATCAATTTATTAACGTCAGAAAGCTGGAATCGTCCAAAAACGATCACTTTCAACGAATACAAGCGTTTTTAGACATTTTCGTACTTGTCGAACTAAAACTGTATTTTTCACGACAAACAATATTTTTTATCTCGGAAAATTAATTTATTAACGTCAGAGAGCTGGAAACATCTAAAAACGATCACTTTCAACGAATACACGTGTGTTTAGACATTTTCGTACTTCTCGGACTAAAACTGTATTTTTCACGACAAAACATATTTCTTTTCTCTGAAAATAAATGTATTACCGTCAGAGAGCTGGAATCGTCTAAAAACGATGACTCTCGACGAATACAAGCGTTTTTAGACATTTTCGTACTTCGCGGACTAAAACTGTTGTTTCACGACAAAAAATATTTTTTATCTCTGAAAATAAAGTTATTAAGGTAAGAGAGCTGGAAACGTCTATAAACGATTACTTTCAACAAGTACAAGTGTTTTTAGACATTTTCGTACTTCTCGGACTAAAACTGTATTTTTCACGACAAAAAAATATTTTTTATCTCTGAAAATAAAATTGTTAACGTCAGAGAGCTGGAGACATCTAAAATCGATCACTTTCAACGAATACAAGCGTTTTTAGACATTTTCGTACTTGTCGAACTAAAACTGTATTTTCTACGACAAAAAATATTTTTTATCTCTGCAAATCAATTTATTAACGTCAGAAAGCTGGAAAGGTCTAAAACCGATCACTTTCGATGAGTACAAGCGTTATTAGACATTTTCATACTTCGCGGACTAAGACAGTATTTTTCACGACAAACAATATTTTTTATCTCTGAAAATAAATCTATTAACGTCAGAGAGCTGGAAACATCTACAAATGATCACTTTCAACGAATACACGCGTGCTTACACATTTTCGTACTTCTCGTACTAAAACTGTATTTTTCACGACAAAAAATATTTTTTATCTCTGAAAATCAATTTATCAACGTCAGAAAGCTGGAAAAGTCTGAAATCGATGACTTTCGACGAATACAAGCGTTTTTTGATATTTTCGTACTTCTCGGACTAAAACTGTAATTTTCACGACAAAACATATTTCTTATCTCTGAAAATCAATTTATTAACGTCAGAAAGCTGAAAAGGTCTAAAAACGATCACTTTCGACGAATGCAAGTATTTTTAGACATTTTCATACTTCGCGGACTAAAACTGTATTTTCACGACAAAAAATATTTTTATCTCTGAAAATAAAATTATTAACGTCAGAGAGCTGGAAACGTCTAAAATCGATCACTTTCAACGAATGCAAGCGTTTTTAGACATTTTCATACTTCGCGGACTAAAACTGTATTTTCACGACAAAAAATATTTTTATCTCTGAAAATAAAATTATTAACGTCAGAGAGCTGGACACATCTAAAATCGATCACTTTCGACGAATACAAGCGTTTTTAGACATTTTCATACTTCGCGGACTAAAACTGTATTTTCACGACAAAAAATATTTTTATCTCTGAAAATCAATTTATTAACGTCAGAAAGCTGAAAAGGTCTAAAAACGATCACTTTCGACGAATACAAGCGTTTTTAGACATTTTCATACTTCGCGGACTAAAACTGTATTTTCACGACAAAAAATATTTTTATCTCTGAAAGAAAATTATTAACGTCAGAGAGCTGGAAACGTCTAAAATCGAACACTTTCAACGAATGCAAGCGTTTTTAGACATTTTCATACTTCGCGGACTAAAACTGTATTTTCACGACAAAAAATATTTTTATCTCTGAAAATCAATTTATTAACGTCGGAAAGCTGAAAAGGTCTAAAAACGATCACTTTCGACGAATACAAGCGTTTTTAGACATTTTCATACTTCGCGGACGAAAACTGTATTTTCACGACAAAAAAATATTTTTATTTCTGAAAATCACTTTATTAACGTCAGAAAGCTGGAAAGGTCTAAAAACGATCAATTTCGACGAATGCAAGCGTTTTTAGACATTTTCATACTTCGCGGACTAAAACTGTATTTTTCACGACAAAAAATATTTTTATCTCTGAAAATAAAATTATTAACGTCAGAGAGCTGGAAACGTCTAAACACGATCACTTTCAATGAATATAAGCGTTTTTAGACATTTTCGTAATTCTCGGACTAAAACTGCATTTTTCAGACAAAAAATATTTTTTATCTCTGAAAATAAATTTATTAACGTCAGAGAGCTGGAAATGTCTAAAACGATCACTTTCAATGAATACAAGCGTTTTTAGACATTTTCGTAATTCTCGTACTAAAACTGTATTTTTCACGATAAAAAATATTTTTTATCTCTGAAAATCAATTTATTAACGTCAGAAAGCTGGAATCGTCCAAAAACGATCACTTTCAACGAATACAAGCGTTTTTAGACATTTTCGTACTTGTCGAACTAAAACTGTATTTTTCACGACAAACAATATTTTTTATCTCGGAAAATCAATTTATTAACGTCAGACAGCTGGAAACAACTAAAAACGATCACTTTCAACGAATACACGCGTGCTTACACATTTTCGTACTTCTCGGAATAAAACTGTATTTTTCACGACAAAAAATATTTATTATCTCTGAAAATAAATGTAATAACGTCAGAAAGCTGGAAAGGTCTAAAATCGATGACTTTAGACGAATACAAGCGTTTTTTGATATTTTGTACTTTGCGGACTAAAACTGTATTTTACACGACAAAAAATATTTTTTATCCCTTAAAAATAAATTTATTAACGTCAGAGAGCTGGAAAGTCTATAAACGATTACTTTCAACAAGTACAAGCGTTTTTAGACATTTTCGTACTTCGCGGACTAAGACAGTATTTTTCACGACAAACAATATTTTTTATCTCGGAAAATAAATTTATTAACGTCAGAGAGCTGGAAACATCTAAAAACGATCACTTTCAACGAATACACGTGTGTTTAGACATTTTCGTACTTCGCGGACTAAAACTGTATTTTTCACGATAAAAAATATTTTTTATCTCTAAAATTAAATATATTAACGTCAGTGAGCTGGAAAGGTCTAAAACCGATCACTTTTGACGAGTACAAGCGTTTTCAGACATTTTCGTACTTCGCGGACTAAGACAGTATTTTCACGACAAACAATATTTTTTATCTCGGAACATAAATTTATTAACGTCAGAGAGCTGGAAACATATAAAAACGATCACTTTCAACGAATACACGTGTGTTTAGACATTTTCGTACTTCGCGGACTAAAACTGTATTTTTCACGATAAAAAATATTTTTTATCTCTAAAATTAAATATATTAACGTCAGAGAGCTGGAAAGGTCTAAAACCGATCACTTTTGACGAGTACAAGCGTTTTTAGACATTTTCGTACTTCGCGGACTAAAACTGTATTTTCACGACAAAAAATTATTTTTATTTCTGAAAATCAATTTATTAACTTCAGAAAGCTGAAAAGGTCTAAAAACGATCACTTTCGACAAAACAAGCGTTTTTAGGCATTTTCATACTTCGCGGACTAAAACTGTATTTTTCACGACAAAAAAATATTTTTTATCTCTGAAAATAAAATTGTTAACGTCAGAGAGCTGGAGACGTCTAAAATCGATCACTTTCAACGAATACAAGCGTTTTTAGGCATTTTCATACTTTGCGGACTAAAACTCTATTTTTCACGACAAAAAAATATTTTTTATCTCTGAAAATAAAATTGTTAACGTCAGAGAGCTGGAGACGTCTAAAATCGATCACTTTCAACGAATACAAGCGTTTTTAGACATTTTCGTACTTGTCGAACTAAAACTGTATTTTTCACGACAAAAAATATTTTTTATCTCTGAAAATCAATTTATTAACGTAAGAGAGCTAGAAACGTCTAAAAACGATCACTTTCAATGAATACAAGCGTTTTTATACATTTTCGTACTTCTCGTACTAAGACAGTATTTTTCAAGACAAAAAAATATTTCTTATCTCTGAAAATAAATGTATTAACGTCAGAAAGCTGGAAAAGTCTGAAATCGATGACTTTCGACGAATACAAGCGTTTTTTGATATTTTCGTACTTCTCGGACTAAAACTGTATTTTTCACGACAAAACATATTTCTTATCTCTGAAAATCAATTTATTAACGTCAGAAAGCTGAAAAGGTCTAAAAACGATCACTTTCGACGAATGCAAGTATTTTTAGACATTTTCATACTTCGCGGACTAAAACTGTATTTTCACGACAAAAAATATTTTTATCTCTGAAAATAAAATTATTAACGTCAGAGAGCTGGAAACATCTAAAATCGATCACTTTCGACGAATAAAAGCGTTTTTAGACATTTTCATACTTCGCGGACTAAAACTGTATTTTCACGACAAAAAATATTTTTATTTCTGAAAATCAATTTATTAACGTCAGAAAGCTGGAAAGGTCTAAAAACGATCAATTTCGACGAATGCAAGCGTTTTTAGACATTTTCATACTTCGCGGACTAAAACTGTATTTTTCACGACAAAAAATATTTTTATCTCTGAAAATAAAATTATTAACGTCAGAGAGCTGGAAACGTCTAAAAACGATCACTTTCAATGAATATAAGCGTTTTTAGACATTTTCGTAATTCTCGGACTAAAACTGCATTTTTCAGACAAAAAATATTTTTTATCTCTGAAAATAAATTTATTAACGTCAGAGAACTGGAAATGTCTAAAACGATCACTTTCAATGAATACAAGCGTTTTTAGACATTTTCGTAATTCTCGTACTAAAACTGTATTTTTCACGATAAAAAATATTTTTTATCTCTGAAAATCAATTTATTAACGTCAGAAAGCTGGAATCGTCCAAAAACGATCACTTTCAACGAATACAAGCGTTTTTAGACATTTTCGTACTTGTCGAACTAAAACTGTATTTTTCACGACAAACAATATTTTTTATCTCGGAAAATCAATTTATTAACGTCAGACAGCTGGAAACAACTAAAAACGATCACTTTCAACGAATACACGCGTGCTTACACATTTTCGTACTTCTCGGAATAAAACTGTATTTTTCACGACAAAAAATATTTATTATCTCTGAAAATAAATGTAATAACGTCAGAAAGCTGGAAAGGTCTAAAATCGATGACTTTAGACGAATACAAGCGTTTTTTGATATTTTGTACTTCGCGGACTAAGACAGTATTTTTCACGACAAACAATATTTTTTATCTCGGAAAATAAATTTATTAACGTCAGAGAGCTGGAAACATCTAAAAACGATCACTTTCAACGAATACACGTGTGTTTAGACATTTTCGTACTTCGCGGACTAAAACTGTATTTTTCACGATAAAAAATATTTTTTATCTCTAAAATTAAATATATTAACGTCAGTGAGCTGGAAAGGTCTAAAACCGATCACTTTTGACGAGTACAAGCGTTTTCAGACATTTTCGTACTTCGCGGACTAAGACAGTATTTTCACGACAAACAATATTTTTTATCTCGGAAAATAAATTTATTAACGTCAGAGAGCTGGAAACATCTAAAAACGATCACTTTCAACGAATACACGTGTGTTTAGACATTTTCGTACTTCGCGGACTAAAACTGTATTTTTCACGATAAAATATTTTTTATCTCTAAAATTAAATATATTAACGTCAGAGAGCTGGAAAGGTCTAAAACCGATCACTTTTGACGAGTACAAGCGTTTTCAGATATTTTCGTACTTCGCGGACTAAGACAGTATTTTTCACGACAAACAATATTTTTTATCTCGGAAAATAAATTTATTAACGTCAGAGAGCTGGAAAGGTCTAAAAACGATCACTTTCGACGAATACAAGCGTTATTAGACATTTTCGTACTTCTCGGACTAAAACTGTATTTTTCACGACAAAAAATATTTTTATCTCTAAAAATAAATTTATTAACGTCAGAGAGCTGGAAAGGTCTAAAAACGATCACTTTCGAGGAATACAAGCGTTTTTAGACATTTTCGTACTTCGCGGACTAAAACTGTATTTTCACGACAAAAAATTATTTTTATTTCTGAAAATCAATTTATTAACTTCAGAAAGCTGAAAAGGTCTAAAAACGATCACTTTCGACGAATACAAGCGTTTTTAGGCATTTTCATACTTCGCGGACTAAAACTGTATTTTTCACGACAAAAAAATATTTTTTATCTCTGAAAATAAAATTGTTAACGTCAGAGAGCTGGAGACGTCTAAAATCGATCACTTTCAACGAATACAAGCGTTTTTAGACATTTTCGTACTTGTCGAACTAAAACTGTATTTTTCACGACAAAAAATATTTTTTATCTCTGAAAATCAATTTATTAACGTAAGAGAGCTAGAAACGTCTAAAAACGATCACTTTCAATGAATACAAGCGTTTTTAGACATTTTCGTACTTCTCGTACTAAGACAGTATTTTTCAAGACAAAAAAATATTTCTTATCTCTGAAAATAAATGTATTAACGTCAGAAAGCTGGAAAAGTCTGAAATCGATGACTTTCGACGAATACAAGCGTTTTTTGATATTTTCGTACTTCTCGGACTAAAACTGTATTTTTCACGACAAAACATATTTCTTATCTCTGAAAATCAATTTATTAACGTCAGAAAGCTGAAAAGGTCTAAAAACGATCACTTTCGACGAATGCAAGTATTTTTAGACATTTTCATACTTCGCGGACTAAAACTGTATTTTCACGACAAAAAATATTTTTATCTCTGAAAATAAAATTATTAACGTCAGAGAGCTGGAAACATCTAAAATCGATCACTTTCGACGAATAAAAGCGTTTTTAGACATTTTCATACTTCGCGGACTAAAACTGTATTTTCACGACAAAAAATATTTTTATTTCTGAAAATCAATTTATTAACGTCAGAAAGCTGGAAAGGTCTAAAAACGATCAATTTCGACGAATGCAAGCGTTTTTAGACATTTTCATACTTCGCGGACTAAAACTGTATTTTTCACGACAAAAAATATTTTTATCTCTGAAAATAAAATTATTAACGTCAGAGAGCTGGAAACGTCTAAAAACGATCACTTTCAATGAATATAAGCGTTTTTAGACATTTTCGTAATTCTCGGACTAAAACTGCATTTTTCAGACAAAAAATATTTTTTATCTCTGAAAATAAATTTATTAACGTCAGAGAGCTGGAAATGTCTAAAACGATCACTTTCAATGAATACAAGCGTTTTTAGACATTTTCGTAATTCTCGTACTAAAACTGTATTTTTCACGACAAAAAAATATTTTTTATCTCTGAAAATCAATTTATTAACGTCAGAAAGCTGGAATCGTCCAAAAACGATCACTTTCAACGAATACAAGCGTTTTTAGACATTTTCGTACTTGTCGAACTAAAACTGTATTTTTCACGACAAACAATATTTTTTATCTCGGAAAATTAATTTATTAACGTCAGAGAGCTGGAAACATCTAAAAACGATCACTTTCAACGAATACACGTGTGTTTAGACATTTTCGTACTTCTCGGACTAAAACTGTATTTTTCACGACAAAACATATTTCTTTTCTCTGAAAATAAATGTATTACCGTCAGAGAGCTGGAATCGTCTAAAAACGATGACTCTCGACGAATACAAGCGTTTTTAGACATTTTCGTACTTCGCGGACTAAAACTGTTGTTTCACGACAAAAAATATTTTTTATCTCTGAAAATCAATTTATTAACGTCAGAGAGCTGGAAACAACTAAAAACGATCACTTTCAACGAATACACGCGTGCTTACACATTTTTGTACTTCTCGGAATAAAACTGTATTTTTCACGACAAAAAATATTTTTTATCTCTGAAAATAAATGTAATAACGTCAGAAAGCTGGAAAGGTCTAAAATCGATGACTTTAGACGAATACAAGCGTTTTTTGATATTTTGTACTTTGCGGACTAAAACTGTATTTTACACGACAAAAAATATTTTTTATCCCTTAAAAATAAATTTATTAACGTCAGAGAGCTGGAAACGTCTATAAACGATTACTTTCAACAAGTACAAGCGTTTTTAGACATTTTCGTACTTCGCGGACTAAGACAGTATTTTTCACGACAAACAATATTTTTTATCTCGGAAAATAAATTTATTAACGTCAGAGAGCTGGAAACATCTAAAAACGATCACTTTCAACGAATACACGTGTGTTTAGACATTTTCGTACTTCGCGGACTAAAACTGTATTTTTCACGATAAAAAATATTTTTTATCTCTAAAATTAAATATATTAACGTCAGTGAGCTGGAAAGGTCTAAAACCGATCACTTTTGACGAGTACAAGCGTTTTCAGACATTTTCGTACTTCGCGGACTAAGACAGTATTTTCACGACAAACAATATTTTTTATCTCGGAAAATAAATTTATTAACGTCAGAGAGCTGGAAACATCTAAAAACGATCACTTTCAACGAATACACGTGTGTTTAGACATTTTCGTACTTCGCGGACTAAAACTGTATTTTTCACGATAAAAAATATTTTTTATCTCTAAAATTAAATATATGAACGTCAGAGAGCTGGAAAGGTCTAAAACCGATCACTTTTGACGAGTACAAGCGTTTTCAGACATTTTCGTACTTCGCGGACTAAGACAGTATTTTTCACGACAAACAATATTTTTTATCTCGGAAAATAAATTTATTAACGTCAGAGAGCTGGAAACATCTAAAAACGATCACTTTCAACGAATACAAGCGTTTTTAGACATTTTCTTACTTCTCGGACTAAAACTGTATTTTCACGACAAAAAATTATTTTTATTTCTGAAAATCAATTTATTAACTTCAGAAAGCTGAAAAGGTCTAAAAACGATCACTTTCGACGAATACAAGCGTTTTTAGGCATTTTCATACTTCGCGGACTAAAACTGTATTTTTCACGACAAACAAATATTTTTTATCTCTGAAAATAAAATTGTTAACGTCAGAGAGCTGGAGACGTCTAAAATCGATCACTTTCAACGAATACAAGCGTTTTTAGGCATTTTCATACTTCGCGGACTAAAACTGTATTTTTCACGACAAAAAAACATTTTTTATCTCTGAAAATAAAATTGTTAACGTCAGAGAGCTGCAGACGTCTAAAATCGATCACTTTCAACGAATACAAGCGTTTTTAGACATTTTCGTACTTGTCGAACTAAAACTGTATTTTTCACGACAAAAAATATTTTTTATCTCTGAAAATCAATTTATTAACGTAAGAGAGCTAGAAACGTCTAAAAACGATCACTTTCAATGAATACAAGCGTTTTTAGACATTTTCGTACTTCTCGTACTAAGACAGTATTTTTCAAGACAAAAAAATATTTCTTATCTCTGAAAATAAATGTATTAACGTCAGAAAGCTGGAAAAGTCTGAAATCGATGACTTTCGACGAATACAAGCGTTTTTTGATATTTTCGTACTTCTCGGACTAAAACTGTATTTTTCACGACAAAACATATTTCTTATCTCTGAAAATCAATTTATTAACGTCAGAAAGCTGAAAAGGTCTAAAAACGATCACTTTCGACGAATGCAAGTATTTTTAGACATTTTCGTACTTCGCGGACTAAAACTGTATTTTCACGACAAAAAATATTTTTATCTCTGAAAATAAAATTATTAACGTCAGAGAGCTGGAAACGTCTAAAATCGATCACTTTCAACGAATGCAAGCGTTTTTAGACATTTTCATACATCGCGGACTAAAACTGTATTTTCACGACAAAAAATATTTTTATCTCTGAAAATAAAATTATTAACGTCAGAGAGCTGGAAACATCTAAAATCGATCACTTTCGACGAATAAAAGCGTTTTTAGACATTTTCATACTTCGCGGACTAAAACTGTATTTTCACGACAAAAAATATTTTTATCTCTGAAAATCAATTTATTAACGTCAGAAAGCTGAAAAGGTCTAAAAACGATCACTTTCGACGAATACAAGCGTTTTTAGACATTTTCATACTTCGCGGACTAAAACTGTATTTTCACGACAAAAAATATTTTTATTTCTGAAAATCAATTTATTAACGTCAGAAAGCTGGAAAGGTCTAAAAACGATCAATTTCGACGAATGCAAGCGTTTTTAGACATTTTCATACTTCGCGGACTAAAACTGTATTTTTCACGACAAAAAATATTTTTATCTCTGAAAATAAAATTATGAACGTCAGAGAGCTGGAAACGTCTAAAAACGATCACTTTCAATGAATATAAGCGTTTTTAGACATTTTCGTAATTCTCGGACTAAAACTGCATTTTTCAGACAAAAAATATTTTTTAACTCTGAAAATAAATTTATTAACGTCAGAGAGCTGGAAATGTCTAAAACGATCACTTTCAATGAATACAAGCGTTTTTAGACATTTTCGTAATTCTCGTACTAAAACTGTATTTTTCACGACAAAAAAATATTTTTTATCTCTGAAAATCAATTTATTAACGTCAGAAAGCTGGAATCGTCCAAAAACGATCACTTTCAACGAATACAAGCGTTTTTAGACATTTTCGTACTTGTCGAACTAAAACTGTATTTTTCACGACAAACAATATTTTTTATCTCGGAAAATTAATTTATTAACGTCAGAGAGCTGGAAACATCTAAAAACGATCACTTTCAACGAATACACGTGTGTTTAGACATTTTCGTACTTCTCGGACTAAAACTGTATTTTTCACGACAAAACATATTTCTTTTCTCTGAAAATAAATGTATTACCGTCAGAGAGCTGGAATCGTCTAAAAACGATGACTCTCGACGAATACAAGCGTTTTTAGACATTTTCGTACTTCGCGGACTAAAACTGTTGTTTCACGACAAAAAATATTTTTTATCTCTGAAAATAAAGTTATTAAGGTAAGAGAGCTGGAAACGTCTATAAACGATTACTTTCAACAAGTACAAGTGTTTTTAGACATTTTCGTACTTCTCGGACTAAAACTGTATTTTTCACGACAAAAAAATATTTTTTATCTCTGAAAATCAATTTATTAACGTCAGAGAGCTGGAAACAACTAAAAACGATCACTTTCAACGAATACACGCGTGCTTACACATTTTCGTACTTCTCGGAATAAAACTGTATTTTTCACGACAAAAAATATTTTTTATCTCTGAAAATAAATGTAATAACGTCAGAAAGCTGGAAAGGTCTAAAATCGATGACTTTAGACGAATACAAGCGTTTTTTGTTATTTTGTACTTTGTACTTTCGTTTTTAGCCGTTTCCAGCTTTCTGACGTTAATAAATTTATTTTCAGAGATAAAAAATATTTTTTGTTGTGAAAAATGCAATTTTAGTCCGAGAAGTACGAAAATGTCTAAAAACGCTTGTATTTGTCGAAAGTGGTCGTTTTTAGACGTTTCCAGCTTTCTGACCAGAATAAATTTATTTCCAGAGATATAAAATATTTTTTGTCGTGAAAAATACAGTTTTATTTGGAGAAGTACGAAAATGCCTAAAAACGCTCGTATTCGTTGAAAGTGAACGTTTTTATACATTTCCAGCTCTCTGACGTTAATAAATTTATTTTCAGAGATATAAAATATTTTTTCTCGTGAAAAATGCAGTTTTATTCCGAGAAGTACGAAAATGTCTAAAAACGCTTGTATTCGTCGAAAGTGATCGTTTTTAGACGTTTCCAGCTTTCTGACCTGAATAAATTGATTTTCAGAGATAAAAAATATATTTTGTCGTGAAAAATACAGTTTTATTCCGAGAAGTACAAAAATTACTAAAAACGCTCGTATTCGTTGAAAGTGAACGTTTTTAGACATTTAAAGCTCTCTGACGATAATAAATTGATTTTCAGAGATAAAAAATATTTTTTGTCGTGAAAAATGCAGTTTTATTCCGAGAAGTACGAAAATGTCTAAAAACGCTTGTATTCGTCGAAAGTGAATGTTTTTAGACATTTCCAGCTCTCTGACGTTAATAAATTTATTTTCAGAGATAAAAAATATTTTTTGTCGTGAAAAATGCAGTTTTAGTCCGAGAAGTACGAAAATGTATAAAAACGCTTGTATTCGTCGAAAGTGGTCGTTTTTAGACGTTTCCAGCTATCTGACCTGAATAAATTGATTTTCAGAGATAAAAAATATTTTTTGTCGTGAAAAATACAGTTTTATTCCGAGAAGTACAAAAATTACTAAAAACGCTCGTATTCGTTGAAAGTGAACGTATTTAGACATTTCCAGCTCTCTGACGTTAATAAATTTATTTTCAGAGATAAAAAATATTTTTTGTCGTGAAAAATGCAGTTTTAGTCCGAGAAGTACGAAAATGTCTAAAAACGCTTGTATTCGTCGAAAGTGGTCGTTTTTAGACGTTTCCAGCTTTCTGACCTGAATAAATTGATTTTCAGAGATAAAAAATATTTTTTGTCGTGAAAAATACAGTTTTATTCCGAGAAGTACGAAAATGCCTAAAAACGCTCGTATTCGTTGAAAGTGAACGTTTTTATACATTTCCAGCTCTCTGACGATAATAAATTGATTTTCAGAGATAAAAAATATTTTTTGTCGTGAAAAATGCAGTTTTATTCCGAGAAGTACGAAAATGTCTAAAAACGCTTGTATTCGTCGAAAGTGAACGTTTTTAGACATTTCCAGCTCTCTGACGTTAATAAATTTATTTTCAGAGATAAAAAATATTTTTTGTCGTGAAAAATGTAGTTTTAGTCCGAGAAGTACGAAAATGTCTAAAAATGCTTGTATTCGTCGAAAGTGGTCGTTTTTAGACGTTGCCAGCTTTCTGACCTGAATAAATTGATTTTCAGAGATAAAAAATATTTTTTGTCGTGAAAAATACAGTTTTATTCGGAGAAGTACGAAAATGCCTAAAAACGCTCGTATTCGTTGAAAGTGAACGTTTTTATACATTTCCAGCTCTCTGACGATAATAAATTGGTTTTCAGAGTTAAAAAATATTTTTTGTCGTGAAAAATGCAGTTTTATTCCGAGAAGTGCGAAAATGTCTAAAAACGCTTGTATTTGTCGAAAGTGATCGTTTTTAGCCGTTTCCAGCTTTCTGACGTTAATAAATTTATTTTCAGAGATAAAAAAATTTTTTTGTCGTTAAAAATACAATTTTATTCCGAGAAGAACGAAAATGTCTAAAAACGCTCGTATTCGTTGAAAGTGAACGTTTTTAGACATTTCCAGCTCTCTGACGTTAATAAATTTATTTTCAGAGATAAAAATTATTTTTTGTTGTGAAAAATGCAGTTTTAGTCCGAGAAGTACGAAAATGTCTAAAAACGCTTGTATTTGTCGAAAGTGATCGTTTTTAGACGTTTCCAGCTTTCTGACCTGAATAAATTGATTTTCAGAGATAAAAAATATTTTTTGTCGTGAAAAATACAGTTTTATTCCGAGAAGTACAAAAATGACTAAAAACGCTCGTATTCGTCGAAAGTGATCGTTTTTAGCCGTTTCCAGTTTTCTGACGTTAATAAATTTATTTTCAGAGATAAAAAATATTTTTTGGCGTTAAAAATACAGTTTTATTCCGAGAAGAACGAAAATGTCTAAAAACGCTCGTATTCGTTGAAAGTGAACGTTTTTAGACATTTCCAGCTCTCTGACGTTAATAAATTTATTTTCAGAGATAAAAAATATTTATTGTCGTGAAAAATGCAGTTTTAGTCCGAGAAGTACGAAAATGTCTAAAAACGCTTGTATTCGTCGAAAGTGGTCGTTTTTAGACGTTTTCAGCTTTCTGCCCTGAATAAATTTATTATCAGAGATAAAAAATATTTTTTATCGTGAAAAATACAGTTTTATTCCGAGAAGTACAAAAATGACTAAAAACGCTCCTATTCGTTGAAAGTGAACGTTTTTAGACATTTCCAGCTCTCTGACGATAATAAATTGATTTTCAGAGTTAAAAAATATTTTTTGTCGTGAAAAATGCAGTTTTATTCCGAGAAGTACGAAAATGTCTAAAAACGCTTGTATTTGTCGAAAGTGATCGTTTTTAGCCGTTTCCAGCTTTCTGACGTTAATAAATTTATTTTCAGAGATAAAAAATATTTTTTGTTGTGAAAAATGCAATTTTAGTCCGAGAAGTACGAAAATGTCTAAAAACGCTTGTATTTGTCGAAAGTGGTCGTTTTTAGACGTTTCCAGCTTTCTGACCAGAATAAATTTATTTCCAGAGATATAAAATATTTTTTGTCGTGAAAAATACAGTTTTATTTGGAGAAGTACGAAAATGCCTAAAAACGCCCGTATTCGTTGAAAGTGAACGTTTTTATACATTTCCAGCTCTCTGACATTAATAAATTTATTTTCAGAGATATAAAATATTTTTTCTCGTGAAAAATGCAGTTTTATTCCGAGAAGTACGAAAATGTCTAAAAACGCTTGTATTCGTCGAAAGTGATCGTTTTTAGACGTTTCCAGCTTTCTGACCTGAATAAATTGATTTTCAGAGATAAAAAATATATTTTGTCGTGAAAAATACAGTTTTATTCCGAGAAGTACAAAAATTACTAAAAACGCTCGTATTCGTTGAAAGTGAACGTATTTAGACATTTCCAGCTCTCTGACGTTAATAAATTTATTTTCAGAGATAAAAAATATTTTTTGTCGTGAAAAATGCAGTTTTAGTCCGAGAAGTACGAAAATGTCTAAAAACGCTTGTATTCGTCGAAAGTGGTCGTTTTTAGACGTTTCCAGCTTTCTGACCTGAATAAATTGATTTTCAGAGATAAAAAATATTTTTTGTCGTGAAAAATACAGTTTTATTCCGAGAAGTACGAAAATGCCTAAAAACGCTCGTATTCGTTGAAAGTGAACGTTTTTATACATTTCCAGCTCTCTGACGATAATAAATTGATTTTCAGAGATAAAAAATATTTTTTGTCGTGAAAAATGCAGTTTTATTCCGAGAAGTACGAAAATGTCTAAAAACGCTTGTATTCGTCGAAAGTGAACGTTTTTAGACATTTCCAGCTCTCTGACGTTAATAAATTTATTTTCAGAGATAAAAAATATTTTTTGTCGTGAAAAATGTAGTTTTAGTCCGAGAAGTACGAAAATGTCTAAAAATGCTTGTATTCGTCGAAAGTGGTCGTTTTTAGACGTTGCCAGCTTTCTGACCTGAATAAATTGATTTTCAGAGATAAAAAATATTTTTTGTCGTGAAAAATACAGTTTTATTCGGAGAAGTACGAAAATGCCTAAAAACGCTCGTATTCGTTGAAAGTGAACGTTTTTAGACATTTCCAGCTCTCTGACGTTAATAAATTTATTTTCAGAGATAAAAAATATTTATTGTCGTGAAAAATGCAGTTTTAGTCCGAGAAGTACGAAAATGTCTAAAAACGCTTGTATTTGTCGAAAGTGGTCGTTTTTAGACGTGTTCAGCTTTCTGCCCTGAATAAATTGATTATCAGAGATAAAAAATATTTTTTATCGTGAAAAATACAGTTTTATTCCGAGAAGTACAAAAATGACTAAAAACGCTCCTATTCGTTGAAAGTGAACGTTTTTAGACATTTCCAGCTCTCTGACGATAATAAATTGGTTTTCAGAGTTAAAAAATATTTTTTGTCGTGAAAAATGCAGTTTTATTCCGAGAAGTGCGAAAATGTCTAAAAACGCTTGTATTTGTCGAAAGTGATCGTTTTTAGCCGTTTCCAGCTTTCTGACGTTAATAAATTTATTTTCAGAGATAAAAAATTTTTTTTGTCGTTAAAAATACAATTTTATTCCGAGAAGAACGAAAATGTCTAAAAACGCTCGTATTCGTTGAAAGTGAACGTTTTTAGACATTTCCAGCTCTCTGACGTTAATAAATTTATTTTCAGAGATATAAAATATTTTTTGTCGTGAAAAATGCAGTTTTATTCCGAGAAGTACGAAAATGTCTAAAAACGCTTGTATTCGTCGAAAGTTATCGTTTTTAGACGTTTCCAGCTTTCTGACCTGAATAAATTGATTTTCAGAGATAAAAAATATTTTTTGTCGTGAAAAATACAGTTTTATTCGGAGAAGTACGAAAATGCCTAAAAACGCTCGTATTCGTTGAAAGTGAACGTTTTTATACATTTCCAGCTCTCTGACGTTAATAAATTTATTTTCAGAGATATAAAATATTTTTTGTCGTGAAAAATGCAGTTTTATTCCGAGAAGTACGAAAATGTCTAAAAACGCTTGTATTCGTCGAAAGTTATCGTTTTTAGACGTTTCCAGCTTTCTGACCTGAATAAATTGATTTTCAGAGATAAAAAATATTTTTTGTCGTGAAAAATACAGTTTTATTCCGAGAAGTACAAAAATGACTAAAACGCTCGTATTCGTCGAAAGTGATCGTTTTTAGCCGTTTCCAGTTTTCTGACGTTAATAAATTTATTTTCAGAGATAAAAAATATTTTTTGGCGTTAAAAATACAGTTTTATTCCGAGAAGAACGAAAATGTCTAAAAACGCTCGTATTCGTTGAAAGTGAACGTTTTTAGACATTTCCAGCTCTCTGACGTTAATAAATTTATTTTCAGAGATAAAAAATATTTATTGTCGTGAAAAATGCAGTTTTAGTCCGAGAAGTACGAAAATGTCTAAAAACGCTTGTATTCGTCGAAAGTGGTCGTTTTTAGACGTTTTCAGCTTTCTGCCCTGAATAAATTGATTATCAGAGATAAAAAATATTTTTTATCGTGAAAAATACAGTTTTATTCCGAGAAGTACAAAAATGTCTAAAAACGCTTGTATTTGTCGAAAGTGGTCGTTTTTAGACGTTTCCAGCTTTCTGACCAGAATAAATTTATTTCCAGAGATATAAAATATTTTTTGTCGTGAAAAATACAGTTTTATTTGGAGAAGTACGAAAATGCCCAAAAACGCTCGTATTCGTTGAAAGTGAACGTTTTTAGACATTTCCAGCTCTCTGACGATAATAAATTTATTTTCAGAGATAAAAAATATTTTTTGTCGTGAAAAATGCAGTTTTATTCCGAGAAGTACGAAAATGCCTAAAAACGCTCGTATTCGTTGAAAGTGAACGTTTTTATACATTTCCAGCTCTCTGACGATAATAAATTGATTTTCAGAGATAAAAAATATTTTTTGTCGTGAAAAATGCAGTTTTATTCCGAGAAGTACGAAAATGTCTAAAAACGCTTGTATTTGTCGAAAGTGATCGTTTTTAGCCGTTTCCAGCTTTCTGACGTTAATAAATTTATCTTCAGAGATAAAAAATATTTTTTGTTGTGAAAAATGCAATTTTAGTCCGAGAAGTACGAAAATGTCTAAAAACGCTTGTATTTGTCGAAAGTGGTCGTTTTTAGACGTTTCCAGCTTTCTGACCAGAATAAATTTATTTCCAGAGATATAAAATATTTTTTGTCGTGAAAAATACAGTTTTATTTGGAGAAGTACGAAAATGCCTAAAAACGCTCGTATTCGTTGAAAGTGAACGTTTTTATACATTTCCAGCTCTCTGACGTTAATAAATTTATTTTCAGATATATAAAATATTTTTTCTCGTGAAAAATGCAGTTTTATTCCGAGAAGTACGAAAATGTCTAAAAACGCTTGTATTCGTCGAAAGTGATCGTTTTTAGACGTTTCCAGCTTTCTGACCTGAATAAATTGATTTTCAGAGATAAAAAATATATTTTGTCGTGAAAAATACAGTTTTATTCCGAGAAGTACAAAAATTACTAAAAACGCTCGTATTCGTTGAAAGTGAACGTTTTTAGACATTTCCAGCTCTCTGACGATAATAAATTGATTTTCAGAGATAAAAAATATTTTTTGTCGTGAAAAATGCAGTTTTATTCCGAGAAGTACGAAAATGTCTAAAAACGCTTGTATTCGTCGAAAGTGAATGTTTTTAGACATTTCCAGCTCTCTGACGTTAATAAATTTATTTTCAGAGATAAAAAATATTTTTTGTCGTGAAAAATGCAGTTTTAGTCCGAGAAGTACGAAAATGTATAAAAATGCTTGTATTCGTCGAAAGTGGTCGTTTTTAGACGTTTCCAGCTATCTGACCTGAATAAATTGATTTTCAGAGATAAAAAATATTTTTTGTCGTGAAAAATACCGTTTTATTCCGAGAAGTACAAAAATGACTAAAAACGCTCGTATTCGTTGAAAGTGAACGTATTTAGACATTTCCAGCTCTCTGACGTTAATAAATTTATTTTCAGAGATAAAAAATATTTTTTGTCGTGAAAAATGCAGTTTTAGTCCGAGAAGTACGAAAATGTCTAAAAACGCTTGTATTCGTCGAAAGTGGTCGTTTTTAGACGTTTCCTGCTTTCTGACCTGAATAAATTGATTTTCAGAGATAAAAAATATTTTTTGTCGTGAAAAATACAGTTTTATTCCGAGAAGTACGAAAATGCCTAAAAACGCTCGTATTCGTTGAAAGTGAACGTTTTTATACATTTCCAGCTCTCTGACGATAATAAATTGATTTTCAGAGATAAAAAATATTTTTTGTCGTGAAAAATGCAGTTTTATTCCGAGAAGTACGAAAATGTCTAAAAACGCTTGTATTCGTCGAAAGTGAACGTTTTTAGACATTTCCAGCTCTCTGACGTTAATAAATTTATTTTCAGAGATAAAAAATATTTTTTGTCGTGAAAAATGTAGTTTTAGTCCGAGAAGTACGCAAATGTCTAAAAATGCTTGTATTCGTCGAAAGTGGTCGTTTTTAGACGTTGCCAGCTTTCTGACCTGAATAAATTGATTTTCAGAGATAAAAAATATTTTTTGTCGTGAAAAATACAGTTTTATTCGGAGAAGTACGAAAATGCCTAAAAACGCTCGTATTCGTTGAAAGTGAACGTTTTTAGACATTTCCAGCTCTCTGACGTTAATAAATTTATTTTCAGAGATAAAAAATATTTATTGTCGTGAAAAATGCAGTTTTAGTCCGAGAAGTACGAAAATGTCTAAAAACGCTTGTATTTGTCGAAAGTGGTCGTTTTTAGACGTGTTCAGCTTTCTGCCCTGAATAAATTGATTATCAGAGATAAAAAATATTTTTTATCGTGAAAAATACAGTTTTATTCCGAGAAGTACAAAAATGACTAAAAACGCTCCTATTCGTTGAAAGTGAACGTTTTTAGACATTTCCAGCTCTCTGACGATAATAAATTGATTTTCAGAGTTAAAAAATATTTTTTGTCGTGAAAAATGCAGTTTTATTCCGAGAAGTGCGAAAATGTCTAAAAACGCTTGTATTTGTCGAAAGTGATCGTTTTTAGCCGTTTCCAGCTTTCTGACGTTAATAAATTTATTTTCAGAGATAAAAAAAAATTTTGTCGTTAAAAATACAATTTTATTCCGAGAAGAACGAAAATGTCTAAAAACGCTCGTATTCGTTGAAAGTGAACGTTTTTAGACATTTCCAGCTCTCTGACGTTAATAAATTTATTTTCAGAGATAAAAATTATTTTTTGTTGTGAAAAATGCAGTTTTAGTCCGAGAAGTACGAAAATGTCTAAAAACGCTTGTATTTGTCGAAAGTGATCGTTTTTAGACGTTTCCAGCTTTCTGACCAGAATAAATTTATTTCCAGAGATATCAAATATTTTTTGTCGTGAAAAATACAGTTTTATTTGGAGAAGTACGAAAATGCCTAAAAACGCTCGTATTCGTTGAAAGTGAACGTTTTTATACATTTCCAGCTCTCTGACGTTAATAAATTTATTTTCAGAGATATAAAATATTTTTTGTCGTGAAAAATGCAGTTTTATTCCGAGAAGTACGAAAATGTCTAAAAACGCTTGTATTCGTCGAAAGTTATCGTTTTTAGACGTTTCCAGCTTTCTGACCTGAATAAATTGATTTTCAGAGATAAAAAATATTTTTTGTCGTGAAAAATACTGTTTTATTCCGAGAAGTACAAAAATGACTAAAAACGCTCGTATTCGTTGAAAGTGAACGTTTTTAGACATTTCCAGCTCTCTGACGATAATAAATTGATTTTCAGAGATAAAAAATATTTTTTGTCGTGAAAAATGCAGTTTTATTCCGAGAAGTACGAAAATGTCTAAAAACGCTTGTATTCGTCGAAAGTGAATGTTTTTATACATTTCCAGCTCTCTGACGTTAATAAATTTATTTTCAGAGATAAAAAATATTTTTTGTCGTGAAAAATGCAGTTTTAGTCCGAGAAGTACGAAAATGTCTAAAAATGCTTGTATTCGTCGAAAGTGGTCGTTTTTAGACGTTTCCAGCTTTCTGACCTGAATAAATTTATTTTCAGAGATAAAAAATATTTTTTGTCGTGAAAAATGCAGTTTTAGTCCGAGAAGTACGAAAATGTCTAAAAATGCTTGTATTCGTCGAAAGTGGTCGTTTTTAGACGTTTCCAGCTTTCTGACCTAAATAAATTTATTTTCAGAGATAAAAAATATTTTTTGTCGTTAAAAATACAGTTTTATTCCGAGAAGAACGAAAATATCTAAAAACGCTCGTATTCGTTGAAAGTGAACGTTTTTAGACATTTCCAGCTCTCTGACGTTAATAAATTTATTTTCAGAGATAAAAAATATTTATTGTCGTGAAAAATGCAGTTTTAGTCCGAGAAGTACGAAAATGTCTAAAAACGCTTGTATTCGTCGAAAGTGGTCGTTTTTAGACGTTTTCAGCTTTCTGCCCTGAATAAATTGATTATCAGAGATAAAAAATATTTTTTGTCGTGAAAAATACAGTTTTATTCCGAGAAGTACAAAAATGACTAAAAACGCTCCTATTCGTTGAAAGTGAACGTTTTTAGACATTTCCAGCTCTCTGACGATAATAAATTGATTTTCAGAGTTAAAAAATATTTTTTGTCGTGAAAAATGCAGTTTTATTCCGAGAAGTACGAAAATGTGTAAAAACGCTTGTATTTGTCGAAAGTGATCGTTTTTAGCTGTTTCCAGCTTTCTGACGTTAATAAATTTATTTTCAGATATAAAAAATATTTTTTGTCGTTTAAAATACAATTTTATTCCGAGAAGTACGAAAATGTCTAAAAACGCTCGTATTCGTTGAAAGTGAACGTTTTTAGACATTTCCAGCTCTCTGACGTTAATAAATTTATTTTCAGATATAAAAAATATTTTTTGTTGTGAAAAATGCAGTTTTAGTCCGAGAAGTACGAAATTGTCTAAAAACGCTTGTATTTGTCGAAAGTGATCGTTTTTAGACGTTTCCAGCTTTCTGACCAGAATAAATTTATTTCCAGAGATATAAAATATTTTTTGTCGTGAAAAATACAGTTTTATTCGGAGAAGTACGAAAATGCCTAAAAACGCTCGTATTCGTTGAAAGTGAACGTTTTTAGACATTTCCAGCTCTCTGACGATAATAAATTGATTTTCAGAGATAAAAAATATTTTTTGTCGTGAAAAATGCAGTTTTATTCCGAGAAGTACGAAAATGTCTAAAAACGCTTGTATTCGTCGAAAGTGAATGTTTTTATACATTTCCAGCTCTCTGACGTTAATAAATTTATTTTCAGAGATAAAAAATATTTTTTGTCGTGAAAAATGCAGTTTTAGTCCGAGAAGTACGAAAATGTCTAAAAATGCTTGTATTCGTCGAAAGTGGTCGTTTTTAGACGTTTCCAGCTTTCTGACCTGAATAAATTTATTTTCAGAGATAAAAAATATTTTTTGTCGTGAAAAATGCAGTTTTAGTCCGAGAAGTACGAAAATGTCTAAAAATGCTTGTATTCGTCGAAAGTGGTCGTTTTTAGACGTTTCCAGCTTTCTGACCTAAATAAATTTATTTTCAGAGATAAAAAATATTTTTTGTCGTTAAAAATACAGTTTTATTCCGAGAAGAACGAAAATATCTAAAAACGCTCGTATTCGTTGAAAGTGAACGTTTTTAGACATTTCCAGCTCTCTGACGTTAATAAATTTATTTTCAGAGATAAAAAATATTTATTGTCGTGAAAAATGCAGTTTTAGTCCGAGAAGTACGAAAATGTCTAAAAACGCTTGTATTCGTCGAAAGTGGTCGTTTTTAGACGTTTTCAGCTTTCTGCCCTGAATAAATTGATTATCAGAGATAAAAAATATTTTTTGTCGTGAAAAATACAGTTTTATCCGAGAAGTACAAAAATGACTAAAAACGCTCCTATTCGTTGAAAGTGAACGTTTTTAGACATTTCCAGCTCTCTGACGATAATAAATTGATTTTCAGAGTTAAAAAATATTTTTTGTCGTGAAAAATGCAGTTTTATTCCGAGAAGTACGAAAATGTGTAAAAACGCTTGTATTTGTCGAAAGTGATCGTTTTTAGCTGTTTCCAGCTTTCTGACGTTAATAAATTTATTTTCAGATATAAAAAATATTTTTTGTCGTTTAAAATACAATTTTATTCCGAGAAGTACGAAAATGTCTAAAAACGCTCGTATTCGTTGAAAGTGAACGTTTTTAGACATTTCCAGCTCTCTGACGTTAATAAATTTATTTTCAGATATAAAAAATATTTTTTGTTGTGAAAAATGCAGTTTTAGTCCGAGAAGTACGAAATTGTCTAAAAACGCTTGTATTTGTCGAAAGTGATCGTTTTTAGACGTTTCCAGCTTTCTGACCAGAATAAATTTATTTCCAGAGATATAAAATATTTTTTGTCGTGAAAAATACAGTTTTATTCGGAGAAGTACGAAAATGCCTAAAAACGCTCGTATTCGTTGAAAGTGAACGTTTTTAGACATTTCCAGCTCTCTGACGTTAATAAATTTATTTTCAGAGATATAAAATATTTTTTGTCGTGAAAAATGCAGTTTTATTCCGAGAAGTACGAAAATGTCTAAAAACGCTTGTATTCGTCGAAAGTGATCGTTTTTAGACGTTTCCAGCTTTCTGACCTGAATAAATTGATTTTCAGAGATGAAAAATATTTTTTGTCGTGAAAAATACAGTTTTATTCCGAGAAGTACAAAAATGACTAAAAACGCTCGTATTCGTCGAAACTGATCGTTTTTAGCCGTTTCCAGCTTTCTGACGTTAATAAATTTATTTTCAGAGATAAAAATTATTTTTTGTCGTTAAAAATACAGTTTTATTCCGAGAAGAACGAAAATGTCTAAAAACGCTCGTATTCGTTGAAAGTGAACGTTTTTAGACATTTCCAGCTCTCTGACGTTAATAAATTTATTTTCAGAGATAAAAAATATTTTTTGTTGTGAAAAATGCAATTTTAGTCCGAGAAGTACGAAAATGTCTAAAAACGCTTGTATTTGTTGAAAGTGATCGTTTTTAGACGTTTCCAGCTTTCTTACCAGAATAAATTTATTTTCAGAGATATAAAATATTTTTTGTCGTGAAAAATGCAGTTTTATTCCGAGAAGTACGAAAATGTCTAAAAACGCTTGTATTTGTCGAAAGTGGTCGTTTTTAGACGTTTCCAGCTTTCTGACCAGAATAAATTTATTTCCAGAGATATAAAATATTTTTTGTCGTGAAAAATACAGTTTTATTCGGAGAAGTACGAAAATGCCTAAAAACGCTCGTATTCGTTGAAAGTGAACGTTTTTAGACATTTCCAGCTCTCTGACGTTAATAAATTTATTTTCAGATATAAAAAATATTTTTTGTCGTTTAAAATACAATTTTATTCCGAGAAGTACGAAAATGTCTAAAAACGCTCGTATTCGTTGAAAGTGAACGTTTTTAGACATTTCCAGCTCTCTGACGTTAATAAATTTATTTTCAGATATAAAAAATATTTTTTGTTGTGAAAAATGCAGTTTTAGTCCGAGAAGTACGAAATTGTCTAAAAACGCTTGTATTTGTCGAAAGTGATCGTTTTTAGACGTTTCCAGCTTTCTGACCAGAATAAATTTATTTCCAGAGATATAAAATATTTTTTGTCGTGAAAAATACAGTTTTATTCGGAGAAGTACGAAAATGCCTAAAAACGCTCGTATTCGTTGAAAGTGAACGTTTTTAGACATTTCCAGCTCTCTGACGTTAATAAATTTATTTTCAGAGATATAAAATATTTTTTGTCGTGAAAAATGCAGTTTTATTCCGAGAAGTACGAAAATGTCTAAAAACGCTTGTATTCGTCGAAAGTGATCGTTTTTAGACGTTTCCAGCTTTCTGACCTGAATAAATTGATTTTCAGAGATGAAAAATATTTTTTGTCGTGAAAAATACAGTTTTATTCCGAGAAGTACAAAAATGACTAAAAACGCTCGTATTCGTCGAAACTGATCGTTTTTAGCCGTTTCCAGCTTTCTGACGTTAATAAATTTATTTTCAGAGATAAAAATTATTTTTTGTCGTTAAAAATACAGTTTTATTCCGAGAAGAACGAAAATGTCTAAAAACGCTCGTATTCGTTGAAAGTGAACGTTTTTAGACATTTCCAGCTCTCTGACGTTAATAAATTTATTTTCAGAGATAAAAAATATTTTTTGTTGTGAAAAATGCAATTTTAGTCCGAGAAGTACGAAAATGTCTAAAAACGCTTGTATTTGTCGAAAGTGATCGTTTTTAGACGTTTCCAGCTTTCTTACCAGAATAAATTTATTTTCAGAGATATAAAATATTTTTTGTCGTGAAAAATGCAGTTTTATTCCGAGAAGTACGAAAATGTCTAAAAACGCTTGTATTTGTCGAAAGTGGTCGTTTTTAGACGTTTCCAGCTTTCTGACCAGAATAAATTTATTTCCAGAGATATAAAATATTTTTTGTCGTGAAAAATACAGTTTTATTCGGAGAAGTACGAAAATGCCTAAAAACGCTCGTATTCGTTGAAAGTGAACGTTTTTAGACATTTCCAGCTCTCTGACGTTAATAAATTTATTTTCAGAGATAAAAAATATTTATTGTCGTGAAAAATGCAGTTTTAGTCCGAGAAGTACGAAAATGTCTAAAAACGCTTGTATTTGTCGAAAGTGGTCGTTTTTAGACGTGTTCAGCTTTCTGCCCTGAATAAATTGATTATCAGAGATAAAAAATATTTTTTATCGTGAAAAATACAGTTTTATTCCGAGAAGTACAAAAATGACTAAAAACGCTCCTATTCGTTGAAAGTGAACGTTTTTAGACATTTCCAGCTCTCTGACGATAATAAATTGATTTTCAGAGTTAAAAAATATTTTTTGTCGTGAAAAATGCAGTTTTATTCCGAGAAGTGCGAAAATGTCTAAAAACGCTTGTATTTGTCGAAAGTGATCGTTTTTAGCCGTTTCCAGCTTTCTGACGTTAATAAATTTATTTTCAGAGATAAAAAAAAATTTTTGTCGTTAAAAATACAATTTTATTCCGAGAAGAACGAAAATGTCTAAAAACGCTCGTATTCGTTGAAAGTGAACGTTTTTAGACATTTCCAGCTCTCTGACGTTAATAAATTTATTTTCAGAGATAAAAATTATTTTTTGTTGTGAAAAATGCAGTTTTAGTCCGAGAAGTACGAAAATGTCTAAAAACGCTTGTATTCGTCGAAAGTGGTCGTTTTTAGACGTTTCCTGCTTTCTGACCTGAATAAATTGATTTTCAGAGATAAAAAATATTTTTTGTCGTGAAAAATACCGTTTTATTCCGAGAAGTACAAAAATGACTAAAAACGCTCGTATTCGTTGAAAGTGAACGTTTTTATACATTTCCAGCTCTCTGACGATAATAAATTGATTTTCAGAGATAAAAAATATTTTTTGTCGTGAAAAATGCAGTTTTATTCCGAGAAGTACGAAAATGTCTAAAAACGCTTGTATTCGTTGAAAGTGAACGTTTTAGACATTTCCAGCTCTCTGACGTTAATAAATTTATTTTCAGAGATAAAAAATATTTTTTGTCGTGAAAAATGCAGTTTTATTCCGAGAAGTACAAAAATGACTAAAAACGCTCGTATTCGTTGAAAGTGAACGTTTTTATACATTTCCAGCTCTCTGACGTTAATAAATTTATTTTCAGAGATAAAAAATATTTTTTGTCGTGAAAAATGCAGTTTTAGTCCGAGAAGTACGAAAATGTCTAAAAACGCTTGTATTCGTCGAAAGTGGTCGTTTTTAGACGTTTCCTGCTTTCTGACCTGAATAAATTGATTTTCAGAGATAAAAAATATTTTTTGTCGTGAAAAATACAGTTTTATTCCGAGAAGTACGAAAATGCCTAAAAACGCTCGTATTCGTTGAAAGTGAACGTTTTTATACATTTCCAGCTCTCTGACGATAATAAATTGATTTTCAGAGATAAAAAATATTTTTTGTCGTGAAAAATGCAGTTTTATTCCGAGAAGTACGAAAATGTCTAAAAACGCTTGTATTCGTCGAAAGTGAACGTTTTAGACATTTCCAGCACTCTGACGTTAATAAATTTATTTTCAGAGATAAAAAATATTTTTTGTCGTGAAAAATGTAGTTTTAGTCCGAGAAGTACGAAAATGTCTAAAAATGCTTGTATTCGTCGAAAGTGGTCGTTTTTAGACGTTGCCAGCTTTCTGACCTGAATAAATTGATTTTCAGAGATAAAAAATATTTTTTGTCGTGAAAAATACAGTTTTATTCGGAGAAGTACGAAAATGCCTAAAAACGCTCGTATTCGTTGAAAGTGAACGTTTTTAGACATTTCCAGCTCTCTGACGATAATAAATTGATTTTCAGAGTTAAAAAATATTTTTTGTCGTGAAAAATGCAGTTTTATTCCGAGAAGTGCGAAAATGTCTAAAAACGCTTGTATTTGTCGAAAGTGATCGTTTTTAGCCGTTTCCAGCTTTCTGACGTTAATAAATTTATTTTCAGAGATAAAAAAATTTTTTTGTCGTTAAAAATACAATTTTATTCCGAGAAGAACGAAAATGTCTAAAAACGCTCGTATTCGTTGAAAGTGAACGTTTTTAGACATTTCCAGCTCTCTGACGTTAATAAATTTATTTTCAGAGATAAAAATTATTTTTTGTTGTGAAAAATGCAGTTTTAGTCCGAGAAGTACGAAAATGTCTAAAAACGCTTGTATTCGTCGAAAGTGGTCGTTTTTAGACGTTTCCTGCTTTCTGACCTGAATAAATTGATTTTCAGAGATAACAAATATTTTTTGTCGTGAAAAATACCGTTTTATTCCGAGAAGTACAAAAATGACTAAAAACGCTCGTATTCGTTGAAAGTGAACGTTTTTATACATTTCCAGCTCTCTGACGATAATAAATTGATTTTCAGAAAAAAAAAATTTTTTGTCGTGAAAAATGCAGTTTTATTCCGAGAAGTACGAAAATGTCTAAAAACGCTTGTATTCGTTGAAAGTGAACGTTTTAGACATTTCCAGCTCTCTGACGTTAATAAATTGATTTTCAGAGATAAAAAATATTTTTTGTCGTGAAAAATGCAGTTTTATTCCGAGAAGTACAAAAATGACTAAAAACGCTCGTATTCGTTGAAAGTGAACGTTTTTATACATTTCCAGCTCTCTGACGTTAATAAATTTATTTTCAGAGATAAAAAATATTTTTTGTCGTGAAAAATGCAGTTTTAGTCCGAGAAGTACGAAAATGTCTAAAAACGCTTGTATTCGTCGAAAGTGGTCGTTTTTAGACGTTTCCTGCTTTCTGACCTGAATAAATTGATTTTCAGAGATAAAAAATATTTTTTGTCGTGAAAAATACAGTTTTATTCCGAGAAGTACGAAAATGCCTAAAAACGCTCGTATTCGTTGAAAGTGAACGTTTTTATACATTTCCAGCTCTCTGACGATAATAAATTGATTTTCAGAGATAAAAAATATTTTTTGTCGTGAAAAATGCAGTTTTATTCCGAGAAGTACGAAAATGTCTAAAAACGCTTGTATTCGTCGAAAGTGAACGTTTTAGACATTTCCAGCTCTCTGACGTTAATAAATTTATTTTCAGAGATAAAAAATATTTTTTGTCGTGAAAAATGTAATTTTAGTCCGAGAAGTACGAAAATGTCTAAAAATGCTTGTATTCGTCGAAAGTGGTCGTTTTTAGACGTTGCCAGCTTTCTGACCTGAATAAATTGATTTTCAGAGATAAAAAATATTTTTTGTCGTGAAAAATACAGTTTTATTCGGAGAAGTACGAAAATGCCTAAAAACGCTCGTATTCGTTGAAAGTGAACGTTTTTAGACATTTCCAGCTCTCTGACGTTAATAAATTTATTTTCAGAGATAAAAAATATTTATTGTCGTGAAAAATGCAGTTTTATTCCGAGAAGTACGAAAATGCCTAAAAACGCTCGTATTCGTTGAAAGTGAACGTTTTTATACATTTCCAGCTCTCTGACGATAATAAATTGATTTTCAGAGTTAAAAAATATTTTTTGTCGTGAAAAATGCAGTTTTATTCCGAGAAGTGCGAAAATGTCTAAAAACGCTTGTATTTGTCGAAAGTGATCGTTTTTAGCCGTTTCCAGCTTTCTGACGTTAATAAATTTATTTTCAGAGAAAAAAAATTTTTTTTGTCGTTAAAAATACAATTTTATTCCGAGAAGTACGAAAATGTCTAAAAACGCTTGTATTTGTCGAAAGTGGTCGTTTTTAGACGTGTTCAGCTTTCTGCCCTGAATAAATTGATTATCAGAGATAAAAAATATTTTTTATCGTGAAAAATACAGTTTTATTCCGAGAAGTACAAAAATGACTAAAAACGCTCCAATTCGTTGAAAGTGAACGTTTTTAGACATTTCCAGCTCTCTGACGATAATAAATTGATTTTCAGAGTTAAAAAATATTTTTTGTCGTGAAAAATGCAGTTTTATTCCGAGAAGTGCGAAAATGTCTAAAAACGCTTGTATTTGTCGAAAGTGATCGTTTTTAGCCGTTTCCAGCTTTCTGACGTTAATAAATTTATTTTCAGAGATAAAAAAATTTTTTTGTCGTTAAAAATACAATTTTATTCCGAGAAGAACGAAAATGTCTAAAAACGCTCGTATTCGTTGAAAGTGAACGTTTTTAGACATTTCCAGCTCTCTGACGATAATAAATTGATTTTCAGAGATAAAAAATATTTTTTGTCGTGAAAAATGCAGTTTTATTCCGAGAAGTACGAAAATGTCTAAAAACGCTTGTATTCGTCGAAAGTGAATGTTTTTAGACATTTCCAGCTCTCTGACGTTAATAAATTTATTTTCAGAGATAAAAAATATTTTTTGTCGTGAAAAATGCAGTTTTAGTCCGAGAAGTACGAAAATGTATAAAAATGCTTGTATTCGTCGAAAGTGGTCGTTTTTAGACGTTTCCAGCTATCTGACCTGAATAAATTGATTTTCAGAGATAAAAAATATTTTTTGTCGTGAAAAATACCGTTTTATTCCGAGAAGTACAAAAATGACTAAAAACGCTCGTATTCGTTGAAAGTGAACGTATTTAGACATTTCCAGCTCTCTGACGTTAATAAATTTATTTTCAGAGATAAAAAATATTTTTTGTCGTGAAAAATGCAGTTTTAGTCCGAGAAGTACGAAAATGTCTAAAAACGCTTGTATTCGTCGAAAGTGGTCGTTTTTAGACGTTTCCTGCTTTCTGACCTGAATAAATTGATTTTCAGAGATAAAAAATATTTTTTGTCGTGAAAAATACAGTTTTATTCCGAGAAGTACGAAAATGCGTAAAAACGCTCGTATTCGTTGAAAGTGAACGTTTTTATACATTTCCAGCTCTCTGACGATAATAAATTGATTTTCAGAGATAAAAAATATTTGTTGTCGTGAAAAATGCAGTTTTATTCCGAGAAGTACGAAAATGTCTAAAAACGCTTGTATTCGTCGAAAGTGAACGTTTTTAGACATTTCCAGCTCTCTGACGTTAATAAATTGATTTTCAGAGATAAAAAATATTTTTTGTCGTGAAAAATGCAGTTTTATTCCGAGAAGTACGAAAATGTCTAAAAACGCTTGTATTCGTCGAAAGTGGTCGTTTTTAGACGTGTTCAGCTTTCTGCCCTGAATAAATTGATTATCAGAGATAAAAAATATTTTTTATCGTGAAAAATACAGTTTTATTCCGAGAAGTACAAAAATGACTAAAAACGCTCCTATTCGTTGAAAGTGAACGTTTTTAGACATTTCCAGCTCTCTGACGATAATAAATTGATTTTCAGAGTTAAAAAATATTTTTTGTCGTGAAAAATGCAGTTTTATTCCGAGAAGTGCGAAAATGTCTAAAAACGCTTGTATTTGTCGAAAGTGATCGTTTTTAGCCGTTTCCAGCTTTCTGACGTTAATAAATTTATTTTCAGAGATAAAAAATTTTTTTTGTCGTTAAAAATACAATTTTATTCCGAGAAGAACGAAAATGTCTAAAAACGCTCGTATTCGTTGAAAGTGAACGTTTTTAGACATTTCCAGCTCTCTGACGTTAATAAATTTATTTTCAGAGATAAAAATTATTTTTTGTTGTGAAAAATGCAGTTTTAGTCCGAGAAGTACGAAAATGTCTAAAAACGCTTGTATTTGTCGAAAGTGATCGTTTTTAGACGTTTCCAGCTTTCTGACCAGAATAAATTTATTTCCAGAGATATCAAATATTTTTTGTCGTGAAAAATACAGTTTTATTTGGAGAAGTACGAAAATGCCTAAAAACGCTTGTATTCGTTGAAAGTGAACGTTTTAGACATTTCCAGCTCTCTGACGTTAATAAATTGATTTTCAGAGATAAAAAATATTTTTTGTCGTGAAAAATGCAGTTTTATTCCGAGAAGTACAAAAATGACTAAAAACGCTCGTATTCGTTGAAAGTGAACGTTTTTATACATTTCCAGCTCTCTGACGATAATAAATTGATTTTCAGAAAAAAAAAATTTTTTGTCGTGAAAAATGCAGTTTTATTCCGAGAAGTACGAAAATGTCTAAAAACGCTTGTATTCGTTGAAAGTGAACGTTTTAGACATTTCCAGCTCTCTGACGTTAATAAATTGATTTTCAGAGATAAAAAATATTTTTTGTCGTGAAAAATGCAGTTTTATTCCGAGAAGTACAAAAATGACTAAAAACGCTCGTATTCGTTGAAAGTGAACGTTTTTATACATTTCCAGCTCTCTGACGTTAATAAATTTATTTTCAGAGATAAAAAATATTTTTTGTCGTGAAAAATGCAGTTTTAGTCCGAGAAGTACGAAAATGTCTAAAAACGCTTGTATTCGTCGAAAGTGGTCGTTTTTAGACGTTTCCTGCTTTCTGACCTGAATAAATTGATTTTCAGAGATAAAAAATATTTTTTGTCGTGAAAAATACAGTTTTATTCCGAGAAGTACGAAAATGCCTAAAAACGCTCGTATTCGTTGAAAGTGAACGTTTTTATACATTTCCAGCTCTCTGACGATAATAAATTGATTTTCAGAGATAAAAAATATTTTTTGTCGTGAAAAATGCAGTTTTATTCCGAGAAGTACGAAAATGTCTAAAAACGCTTGTATTCGTCGAAAGTGAACGTTTTAGACATTTCCAGCTCTCTGACGTTAATAAATTTATTTTCAGAGATAAAAAATATTTTTTGTCGTGAAAAATGTAGTTTTAGTCCGAGAAGTACGAAAATGTCTAAAAATGCTTGTATTCGTCGAAAGTGGTCGTTTTTAGACGTTGCCAGCTTTCTGACCTGAATAAATTGATTTTCAGAGATAAAAAATATTTTTTGTCGTGAAAAATACAGTTTTATTCGGAGAAGTACGAAAATGCCTAAAAACGCTCGTATTCGTTGAAAGTGAACGTTTTTAGACATTTCCAGCTCTCTGACGTTAATAAATTTATTTTCAGAGATAAAAAATATTTATTGTCGTGAAAAATGCAGTTTTATTCCGAGAAGTACGAAAATGCCTAAAAACGCTCGTATTCGTTGAAAGTGAACGTTTTTATACATTTCCAGCTCTCTGACGATAATAAATTTATTTTCAGAGATAAAAATTATTTTTTGTTGTGAAAAATGCAGTTTTAGTCCGAGAAGTACGAAAATGTCTAAAAACGCTTGTATTTGTCGAAAGTGATCGTTTTTAGACGTTTCCAGCTTTCTGACCAGAATAAATTTATTTCCAGAGATATCAAATATTTTTTGTCGTGAAAAATACAGTTTTATTTGGAGAAGTACGAAAATGCCTAAAAACGCTCGTATTCGTTGAAAGTGAACGTTTTTATACATTTCCAGCTCTCTGACGTTAATAAATTTATTTTCAGAGATATAAAATATTTTTTGTCGTGAAAAATGCAGTTTTATTCCGAGAAGTACGAAAATGTCTAAAAACGCTTGTATTCGTCGAAAGTTATCGTTTTTAGACGTTTCCAGCTTTCTGACCTGAATAAATTGATTTTCAGAGATAAAAAATATTTTTTGTCGTGAAAAATACTGTTTTATTCCGAGAAGTACAAAAATGACTAAAAACGCTCGTATTCGTTGAAAGTGAACGTTTTTAGACATTTCCAGCTCTCTGACGATAATAAATTGATTTTCAGAGATAAAAAATATTTTTTGTCGTGAAAAATGCAGTTTTATTCCGAGAAGTACGAAAATGTCTAAAAACGCTTGTATTCGTCGAAAGTGAATGTTTTTATACATTTCCAGCTCTCTGACGTTAATAAATTTATTTTCAGAGATAAAAAATATTTTTTGTCGTGAAAAATGCAGTTTTAGTCCGAGAAGTACGAAAATGTCTAAAAATGCTTGTATTCGTCGAAAGTGGTGGTTTTTAGACGTTTCCAGCTTTCTGACCTGAATAAATTTATTTTCAGAGATAAAAAATATTTTTTGTCGTGAAAAATGCAGTTTTAGTCCGAGAAGTACGAAAATGTCTAAAAATGCTTGTATTCGTCGAAAGTGGTCGTTTTTAGACGTTTCCAGCTTTCTGACCTAAATAAATTTATTTTCAGAGATAAAAAATATTTTTTGTCGTTAAAAATACAGTTTTATTCCGAGAAGAACGAAAATATCTAAAAACGCTCGTATTCGTTGAAAGTGAACGTTTTTAGACATTTCCAGCTCTCTGACGTTAATAAATTTATTTTCAGAGATAAAAAATATTTATTGTCGTGAAAAATGCAGTTTTAGTCCGAGAAGTACGAAAATGTCTAAAAACGCTTGTATTCGTCGAAAGTGGTCGTTTTTAGACGTTTTCAGCTTTCTGCCCTGAATAAATTGATTATCAGAGATAAAAAATATTTTTTGTCGTGAAAAATACAGTTTTATTCCGAGAAGTACAAAAATGACTAAAAACGCTCCTATTCGTTGAAAGTGAACGTTTTTAGACATTTCCAGCTCTCTGACGATAATAAATTGATTTTCAGAGTTAAAAAATATTTTTTGTCGTGAAAAATGCAGTTTTATTCCGAGAAGTACGAAAATGTGTAAAAACGCTTGTATTTGTCGAAAGTGATCGTTTTTAGCTGTTTCCAGCTTTCTGACGTTAATAAATTTATTTTCAGAGATAAAAAATATTTTTTGTCGTTAAAAATACAATTTTATTCCGAGAAGTACGAAAATGTCTAAAAACGCTCGTATTCGTTGAAAGTGAACGTTTTTAGACATTTCCAGCTCTCTGACGTTAATAAATTTATTTTCAGATATAAAAAATATTTTTTGTTGTGAAAAATGCAGTTTTAGTCCGAGAAGTACGAAATTGTCTAAAAACGCTTGTATTTGTCGAAAGTGATCGTTTTTAGACGTTTCCAGCTTTCTGACCAGAATAAATTTATTTCCAGAGATATAAAATATTTTTTGTCGTGAAAAATACAGTTTTATTCGGAGAAGTACGAAAATGCCTAAAAACGCTCGTATTCGTTGAAAGTGAACGTTTTTAGACATTTCCAGCTCTCTGACGTTAATAAATTTATTTTCAGAGATATAAAATATTTTTGTCGTGAAAAATGCAGTTTTATTCCGAGAAGTACGAAAATGTCTAAAAACGCTTGTATTCGTCGAAAGTGATCGTTTTTAGACGTTTCCAGCTTTCTGACCTGAATAAATTGATTTTCAGAGATGAAAAATATTTTTTGTCGTGAAAAATACAGTTTTATTCCGAGAAGTACAAAAATGACTAAAAACGCTCGTATTCGTCGAAACTGATCGTTTTTAGCCGTTTCCAGCTTTCTGACGTTAATAAATTTATTTTCAGAGATAAAAATTATTTTTTGTCGTGAAAAATACAGTTTTATTCCGAGAAGAACGAAAATGTCTAAAAACGCTCGTATTCGTTGAAAGTGAACGTTTTTAGACATTTCCAGCTCTCTGACGTTAATAAATTTATTTTCAGAGATAAAAAATATTTTTTGTTGTGAAAAATGCAGTTTTAGTCCGAGAAGTACGAAATTGTCTAAAAACGCTTGTATTTGTCGAAAGTGATCGTTTTTAGACGTTTCCAGCTTTCTTACCAGAATAAATTTATTTTCAGAGATATAAAATATTTTTTGTCGTGAAAAATGCAGTTTTATTCCGAGAAGTACGAAAATGTCTAAAAACGCTTGTATTTGTCGAAAGTGGTCGTTTTTAGACGTTTCCAGCTTTCTGACCAGAATAAATTTATTTCCAGAGATATAAAATATTTTTTGTCGTGAAAAATACAGTTTTATTCGGAGAAGTACGAAAATGCCTAAAAACGCTCGTATTCGTTGAAAGTGAACGTTTTTAGACATTTCCAGCTCTCTGACGTTAATAAATTTATTTTCAGAGATAAAAAATATTTATTGTCGTGAAAAATGCAGTTTTAGTCCGAGAAGTACGAAAATGTCTAAAAACGCTTGTATTTGTCGAAAGTGGTCGGTTTTAGACGTGTTCAGCTTTCTGCCCTGAATAAATTGATTATCAGAGATAAAAAATATTTTTTATCGTGAAAAATACAGTTTTATTCCGAGAAGTACAAAAATGACTAAAAAGCTCCTATTCGTTGAAAGTGAACGTTTTTAGACATTTCCAGCTCTCTGACGATAATAAATTGATTTTCAGAGTTAAAAAATATTTTTTGTCGTTAAAAATACAATTTTATTCCGAGAAGAACGAAAATGTCTAAAAACGCTCGTATTCGTTGAAAGTGAACGTTTTTAGACATTTCCAGCTCTCTGACGTTAATAAATTTATTTTCAGAGATAAAAATTATTTTTTGTTGTGAAAAATGCAGTTTTAGTCCGAGAAGTACGAAAATGTCTAAAAACGCTTGTATTTGTCGAAAGTGATCGTTTTTAGACGTTTCCAGCTTTCTGACCAGAATAAATTTATTTCCAGAGATATCAAATATTTTTTGTCGTGAAAAATACAGTTTTATTTGGAGAAGTACGAAAATGCATAAAAACGCTCGTATTCGTTGAAGGTGAACGTTTTTATACATTTCCAGCTCTCTGACGTTAATAAATTTATTTTCAGAGATATAAAATATTTTTTGTCGTGAAAAATGCAGTTTTATTCCGAGAAGTACGAAAATGTCTAAAAACGCTTGTATTCGTCTAAAGTTATCGTTTTTAGACGTTTCCAGCTTTCTGACCTGAATAAATTGATTTTCAGAGATAAAAAATATTTTTTGTCGTGAAAAATACTGTTTTATTCCGAGAAGTACAAAAATGACTAAAAACGCTCGTATTCGTTGAAAGTGAACGTTTTTAGACATTTCCAGCTCTCTGACGATAATAAATTGATTTTCAGAGATAAAAAATATTTTTTGTCGTGAAAAATGCAGTTTTATTCCGAGAAGTACGAAAATGTCTAAAAACGCTTGTATTCGTCGAAAGTGAATGTTTTTATACATTTCCAGCTCTCTGACGTTAATAAATTTATTTTCAGAGATAAAAAATATTTTTTGTCGTGAAAAATGCAGTTTTAGTCCGAGAAGTACGAAAATGTCTAAAAATGCTCGTATTTGTCGAAAGTGGTCGTTTTTAGACGTTTCCAGCTTTCTGACCTGAATAAATTTATTTTCAGAGATAAAAAATATTTTTTGTCGTGAAAAATGCAGTTTTAGTCCGAGAAGTACGAAAATGTCTAGAAATGCTTGTATTCGTCGAAAGTGGTCGTTTTTAGACGTTTCCAGCTTTCTGACCTAAATAAATTTATTTTCAGAGATAAAAAATATTTTTTGTCGTTAAAAATAAAGTTTTATTCCGAGAAGAACGAAAATATCTAAAAACGCTCGTATTCGTTGAAAGTGAACGTTTTTAGACATTTCCAGCTCTCTGACGTTAATAAATTTATTTTCAGAGATAAAAAATATTTATTGTCGTGAAAAATGCAGTTTTAGTCCGAGAAGTACGAAAATGTCTAAAAACGCTTGTATTCGTCGAAAGTGGTCGTTTTTAGACGTTTTCAGCTTTCTGCCCTGAATAAATTGATTATCAGAGATAAAAAATATTTTTTGTCGTGAAAAATACAGTTTTATTCCGAGAAGTACAAAAATGACTAAAAACGCTCCTATTCGTTGAACGTGAACGTTTTTAGACATTTCCAGCTCTCTGACGATAATAAATTGATTTTCAGAGTTAAAAAATATTTTTTGTCGTGAAAAATGCAGTTTTATTCCGAGAAGTACGAAAATGTGTAAAAACGCTTGTATTTGTCGAAAGTGATCGTTTTTAGCTGTTTCCAGCTTTCTGACGTTAATAAATTTATTTTCAGAGATAAAAAATATTTTTTGTCGTTAAAAATACAATTTTATTCGGAGAAGTACGAAAATGCCTAAAAACGCTCGTATTCGTTGAAAGTGAACGTTTTTAGACATTTCCAGCTCTTTGACGTTAATAAATTTATTTTCAGAGATATAAAATATTTTTTGTCTTGAAAAATGCAGTTTTATTCCGAGAAGTACGAAAATGTCTAAAAACGCTTGTATTCGTCGAAAGTGATCGTTTTTAGACGTTTCCAGCTTTCTGACCTGAATAAATTGATTTTCAGAGATGAAAAATATTTTTTGTCGTGAAAAATACAGTTTTATTCCGAGAAGTACAAAAATGACTAAAAACGCTCGTATTCGTCGAAACTGATCGTTTTTAGCCGTTTCCAGCTTTCTGACGTTAATAAATTTATTTTCAGAGATAAAAATTATTTTTTGTCGTTAAAAATACAGTTTTATTCCGAGAAGAACGAAAATGTCTAAAAACGCTCGTATTCGTTGAAAGTGAACGTTTTTAGACATTTCCAGCTCTCTGACGTTAATAAATTTATTTTCAGAAATAAAAAATATTTTTTGTCGTGAAAAATGCAGTTTTAGTCCGAGAAGTACGAAAATGTCTAAAAATGCTTGTATTCGTCGAAAGTGGTCGTTTTTAGACGTTTCCAGCTTTCTGACCTGAATAAATTTATTTTCAGAGATAAAAAATATTTTTTGTCGTGAAAAATGCAGTTTTAGTCCGAGAAGTACGAAAATGTCTAAAAATGCTTGTATTCGTCGAAAGTGGTCGTTTTTAGACGTTTCCAGCTTTCTGACCTAAATAAATTTATTTTCAGAGATAAAAAATATTTTTTGTCGTTAAAAATACAGTTTTATTCCGAGAAGAACGAAAATATCTAAAAACGCTCGTATTCGTTGAAAGTGAACGTTTTTAGACATTTCCAGCTCTCTGACGTTAATAAATTTATTTTCAGAGATAAAAAATATTTATTGTCGTGAAAAATGCAGTTTTAGTCCGAGAAGTACGAAAATGTCTAAAAACGCTTGTATTCGTCGAAAGTGGTCGTTTTTAGACGTTTTCAGCTTTCTGCCCTGAATAAATTGATTATCAGAGATAAAAAATATTTTTTGTCGTGAAAAATACAGTTTTATTCCGAGAAGTACAAAAATGACTAAAAACGCTCCTATTCGTTGAAAGTGAACGTTTTTAGACATTTCCAGCTCTCTGACGATAATAAATTGATTTTCAGAGTTAAAAAATATTTTTTGTCGTGAAAAATGCAGTTTTATTCCGAGAAGTACGAAAATGTGTAAAAACGCTTGTATTTGTCGAAAGTGATCGTTTTTAGCTGTTTCCAGCTTTCTGACGTTAATAAATTTATTTTCAGAGATAAAAAATATTTTTTGTCGTTAAAAATACAATTTTATTCCGAGAAGTACGAAAATGTCTAAAAACGCTCGTATTCGTTGAAAGTGAACGTTTTTAGACATTTCCAGCTCTCTGACGTTAATAAATTTATTTTCAGATATAAAAAATATTTTTTGTTGTGAAAAATGCAGTTTTAGTCCGAGAAGTACGAAATTGTCTAAAAACGCTTGTATTTGTCGAAAGTGATCGTTTTTAGACGTTTCCAGCTTTCTGACCAGAATAAATTTATTTCCAGAGATATAAAATATTTTTTGTCGTGAAAAATACAGTTTTATTCGGAGAAGTACGAAAATGCCTAAAAACGCTCGTATTCGTTGAAAGTGAACGTTTTTAGACATTTCCAGCTCTCTGACGTTAATAAATTTATTTTCAGAGATATAAAATATTTTTGTCGTGAAAAATGCAGTTTTATTCCGAGAAGTACGAAAATGTCTAAAAACGCTTGTATTCGTCGAAAGTGATCGTTTTTAGACGTTTCCAGCTTTCTGACCTGAATAAATTGATTTTCAGAGATGAAAAATATTTTTTGTCGTGAAAAATACAGTTTTATTCCGAGAAGTACAAAAATGACTAAAAACGCTCGTATTCGTCGAAACTGATCGTTTTTAGCCGTTTCCAGCTTTCTGACGTTAATAAATTTATTTTCAGAGATAAAAATTATTTTTTGTCGTTAAAAATACAGTTTTATTCCGAGAAGAACGAAAATGTCTAAAAACGCTCGTATTCGTTGAAAGTGAACGTTTTTAGACATTTCCAGCTCTCTGACGTTAATAAATTTATTTTCAGAGATAAAAAATATTTTTTGTTGTGAAAAATGCAGTTTTAGTCCGAGAAGTACGAAATTGTCTAAAAACGCTTGTATTTGTCGAAAGTGATCGTTTTTAGACGTTTCCAGCTTTCTTACCAGAATAAATTTATTTTCAGAGATATAAAATATTTTTTGTCGTGAAAAATGCAGTTTTATTCCGAGAAGTACGAAAATGTCTAAAAACGCTTGTATTTGTCGAAAGTGGTCGTTTTTAGACGTTTCCAGCTTTCTGACCAGAATAAATTTATTTCCAGAGATATAAAATATTTTTTGTCGTGAAAAATACAGTTTTATTCGGAGAAGTACGAAAATGCCTAAAAACGCTCGTATTCGTTGAAAGTGAACGTTTTTAGACATTTCCAGCTCTCTGACGTTAATAAATTTATTTTCAGAGATAAAAAATATTTATTGTCGTGAAAAATGCAGTTTTAGTCCGAGAAGTACGAAAATGTCTAAAAACGCTTGTATTTGTCGAAAGTGGTCGGTTTTAGACGTGTTCGGCTTTCTGCCCTGAATAAATTGATTATCAGAGATAAAAAATATTTTTTATCGTGAAAAATACAGTTTTATTCCGAGAAGTACAAAAATGACTAAAAAGCTCCTATTCGTTGAAAGTGAACGTTTTTAGACATTTCCAGCTCTCTGACGATAATAAATTGATTTTCAGAGTTAAAAAATATTTTTTGTCGTTAAAAATACAATTTTATTCCGAGAAGAACGAAAATGTCTAAAAACGCTCGTATTCGTTGAAAGTGAACGTTTTTAGACATTTCCAGCTCTCTGACGTTAATAAATTTATTTTCAGAGATAAAAATTATTTTTTGTTGTGAAAAATGCAGTTTTAGTCCGAGAAGTACGAAAATGTCTAAAAACGCTTGTATTTGTCGAAAGTGATCGTTTTTAGACGTTTCCAGCTTTCTGACCAGAATAAATTTATTTCCAGAGATATCAAATATTTTTTGTCGTGAAAAATACAGTTTTATTTGGAGAAGTACGAAAATGCATAAAAACGCTCGTATTCGTTGAAAGTGAACGTTTTTATACATTTCCAGCTCTCTGACGTTAATAAATTTATTTTCAGAGATATAAAATATTTTTTGTCGTGAAAAATGCAGTTTTATTCCGAGAAGTACGAAAATGTCTAAAAACGCTTGTATTCGTCTAAAGTTATCGTTTTTAGACGTTTCCAGCTTTCTGACCTGAATAAATTGATTTTCAGAGATAAAAAATATTTTTTGTCGTGAAAAATACTGTTTTATTCCGAGAAGTACAAAAATGACTAAAAACGCTCGTATTCGTTGAAAGTGAACGTTTTTAGACATTTCCAGCTCTCTGACGATAATAAATTGATTTTCAGAGATAAAAAATATTTTTTGTCGTGAAAAATGCAGTTTTATTCCGAGAAGTACGAAAATGTCTAAAAACGCTTGTATTCGTCGAAAGTGAATGTTTTTATACATTTCCAGCTCTCTGACGTTAATAAATTTATTTTCAGAGATAAAAAATATTTTTTGTCGTGAAAAATGCAGTTTTAGTCCGAGAAGTACGAAAATGTCTAAAAATGCTCGTATTTGTCGAAAGTGGTCGGTTTTAGACGTGTTCGGCTTTCTGCCCTGAATAAATTGATTATCAGAGATAAAAAATATTTTTTATCGTGAAAAATACAGTTTTATTCCGAGAAGTACAAAAATGACTAAAAAGCTCCTATTCGTTGAAAGTGAACGTTTTTAGACATTTCCAGCTCTCTGACGATAATAAATTGATTTTCAGAGTTAAAAAATATTTTTTGTCGTTAAAAATACAATTTTATTCCGAGAAGAACGAAAATGTCTAAAAACGCTCGTATTCGTTGAAAGTGAACGTTTTTAGACATTTCCAGCTCTCTGACGTTAATAAATTTATTTTCAGAGATAAAAATTATTTTTTGTTGTGAAAAATGCAGTTTTAGTCCGAGAAGTACGAAAATGTCTAAAAACGCTTGTATTTGTCGAAAGTGATCGTTTTTAGACGTTTCCAGCTTTCTGACCAGAATAAATTTATTTCCAGAGATATCAAATATTTTTTGTCGTGAAAAATACAGTTTTATTTGGAGAAGTACGAAAATGCATAAAAACGCTCGTATTCGTTGAAAGTGAACGTTTTTATACATTTCCAGCTCTCTGACGTTAATAAATTTATTTTCAGAGATATAAAATATTTTTTGTCGTGAAAAATGCAGTTTTATTCCGAGAAGTACGAAAATGTCTAAAAACGCTTGTATTCGTCTAAAGTTATCGTTTTTAGACGTTTCCAGCTTTCTGACCTGAATAAATTGATTTTCAGAGATAAAAAATATTTTTTGTCGTGAAAAATACTGTTTTATTCCGAGAAGTACAAAAATGACTAAAAACGCTCGTATTCGTTGAAAGTGAACGTTTTTAGACATTTCCAGCTCTCTGACGATAATAAATTGATTTTCAGAGATAAAAAATATTTTTTGTCGTGAAAAATGCAGTTTTATTCCGAGAAGTACGAAAATGTCTAAAAACGCTTGTATTCGTCGAAAGTGAATGTTTTTATACATTTCCAGCTCTCTGACGTTAATAAATTTATTTTCAGAGATAAAAAATATTTTTTGTCGTGAAAAATGCAGTTTTAGTCCGAGAAGTACGAAAATGTCTAAAAATGCTCGTATTTGTTGAAAGTGGTCGTTTTTAGACGTTTCCAGCTTTCTGACCTGAATAAATTTATTTTCAGAGATAAAAAATATTTTTTGTCGTGAAAAATGCAGTTTTAGTCCGAGAAGTACGAAAATGTCTAGAAATGCTTGTATTCGTCGAAAGTGGTCGTTTTTAGACGTTTCCAGCTTTCTGACCTAAATAAATTTATTTTCAGAGATAAAAAATATTTTTTGTCGTTAAAAATAAAGTTTTATTCCGAGAAGAACGAAAATATCTAAAAACGCTCGTATTCGTTGAAAGTGAACGTTTTTAGACATTTCCAGCTCTCTGACGTTAATAAATTTATTTTCAGAGATAAAAAATATTTATTGTCGTGAAAAATGCAGTTTTAGTCCGAGAAGTACGAAAATGTCTAAAAACGCTTGTATTCGTCGAAAGTGGTCGTTTTTAGACGTTTTCAGCTTTCTGCCCTGAATAAATTGATTATCAGAGATAAAAAATATTTTTTGTCGTGAAAAATACAGTTTTATTCCGAGAAGTACAAAAATGACTAAAAACGCTCCTATTCGTTGAACGTGAACGTTTTTAGACATTTCCAGCTCTCTGACGATAATAAATTGATTTTCAGAGTTAAAAAATATTTTTTGTCGTGAAAAATGCAGTTTTATTCCGAGAAGTACGAAAATGTGTAAAAACGCTTGTATTTGTCGAAAGTGATCGTTTTTAGCTGTTTCCAGCTTTCTGACGTTAATAAATTTATTTTCAGAGATAAAAAATATTTTTTGTCGTTAAAAATACAATTTTATTCCGAGAAGTACGAAAATGTCTAAAAACGCTCGTATTCGTTGAAAGTGAACGTTTTTAGACATTTCCAGCTCTCTGACGTTAATAAATTTATTTTCAGATATAAAAAATATTTTTTGTTGTGAAAAATGCAGTTTTAGTCCGAGAAGTACGAAATTGTCTAAAAACGCTTGTATTTGTCGAAAGTGATCGTTTTTAGACGTTTCCAGCTTTCTGACCAGAATAAATTTATTTCCAGAGATATAAAATATTTTTTGTCGTGAAAAATACAGTTTTATTCGGAGAAGTACGAAAATGCCTAAAAACGCTCGTATTCGTTGAAAGTGAACGTTTTTAGACATTTCCAGCTCTTTGACGTTAATAAATTTATTTTCAGAGATATAAAATATTTTTTGTCTTGAAAAATGCAGTTTTATTCCGAGAAGTACAAAAATGACTAAAAACGCTCGTATTCGTCGAAACTGATCGTTTTTAGCCGTTTCCAGCTTTCTGACGTTAATAAATTTATTTTCAGAAATAAAAAATATTTTTTGTCGTGAAAAATGCAGTTTTAGTCCGAGAAGTACGAAAATGTCTAAAAATGCTTGTATTCGTCGAAAGTGGTCGTTTTTAGACGTTTCCAGCTTTCTGACCTGAATAAATTTATTTTCAGAGATAAAAAATATTTTTTGTCGTGAAAAATGCAGTTTTAGTCCGAGAAGTACGAAAATGTCTAAAAATGCTTGTATTCGTCGAAAGTGGTCGTTTTTAGACGTTTCCAGCTTTCTGACCTGAATAAATTTATTTTCAGAGATAAAAAATATTTTTTGTCGTGAAAAATGCAGTTTTAGTCCGAGAAGTACGAAAATGTCTAAAAATGCTTGTATTCGTTGAAAGTGTTCGTTTTTAGACGTTTCCAGCTTTCTGACCTAAATAAATTTATTTTCAGAGATAAAAAATATTTTTTGTCGTTAAAAATACAGTTTTATTCCGAGAAGAACGAAAATATCTAAAAACGCTCGTATTCGTTGAAAGTGAACGTTTTTAGACATTTCCAGCTCTCTGACGTTAATAAATTTATTTTCAGAGATAAAAAATATTTATTGTCGTGGAAAATGCAGTTTTAGTCCGAGAAGTACGAAAATGTCTAAAAACGCTTGTATTCGTCGAAAGTGGTCGTTTTTAGACGTTTTCAGCTTTCTGCCCTGAATAAATTGATTATCAGAGATAAAAAATATTTTTTGTCGTGAAAAATACAGTTTTATTCCGAGAAGTACAAAAAAGACTAAAAACGCTCCTATTCGTTGAAAGTGAACGTTTTTAGACATTTCCAGCTCTCTGACGATAATAAATTGATTTTCAGAGTTAAAAAATATTTTTTGTCGTGAAAAATGCAGTTTTATTCCGAGAAGTACGAAAATGTGTAAAAACGCTTGTATTTGTCGAAAGTGATCGTTTTTAGCTGTTTCCAGCTTTCTGACGTTAATAAATTTATTTTCAGAGATAAAAAATATTTTTTGTCGTTAAAAATACAATTTTATTCCGAGAAGTACGAAAATGTCTAAAAACGCTCGTATTCGTTGAAAGTGAACGTTTTTAGACATTTCCAGCTCTCTGACGTTAATAAATTTATTTTCAGATATAAAAAATATTTTTTGTTGTGAAAAATGCAGTTTTAGTCCGAGAAGTACGAAATTGTCTAAAAACGCTTGTATTTGTCGAAAGTGATCGTTTTTAGACGTTTCCAGCTTTCTGACCAGAATAAATTTATTTCCAGAGATATAAAATATTTTTTGTCGTGAAAAATACAGTTTTATTCGGAGAAGTACGAAAATGCCTAAAAACGCTCGTATTCGTTGAAAGTGAACGTTTTTAGACATTTCCAGCTCTCTGACGTTAATAAATTTATTTTCAAAGATATAAAATATTTTTTGTCGTGAAAAATGCAGTTTTATTCCGAGAAGTACGAAAATGTCTAAAAACGCTTGTATTCGTCGAAAGTGATCGTTTTTAGACGTTTCCAGCTTTCTGACCTGAATAAATTGATTTTCAGAGATGAAAAATATTTTTTGTCGTGAAAAATACAGTTTTATTCCGAGAAGTACAAAAATGACTAAAAACGCTCGTATTCGTCGAAACTGATCGTTTTTAGCCGTTTCCAGCTTTCTGACGTTAATAAATTTATTTTCAGAGATATAAAATATTTTTTGTCGTTAAAAATACAGTTTTATTCCGAGAAGAACGAAAATATCTAAAAACGCTCGTATTCGTTGAAAGTGAACGTTTTTAGACATTTCCAGCTCTCTGACGTTAATAAATTTATTTTCAGAGATAAAAAATATTTATTGTCGTGGAAAATGCAGTTTTAGTCCGAGAAGTACGAAAATGTCTAAAAACGCTTGTATTCGTCGAAAGTGGTCGTTTTTAGACGTTTTCAGCTTTCTGCCCTGAATAAATTGATTATCAGAGATAAAAAATATTTTTTGTCGTGAAAAATACAGTTTTATTCCGAGAAGTACAAAAAAGACTAAAAACGCTCCTATTCGTTGAAAGTGAACGTTTTTAGACATTTCCAGCTCTCTGACGATAATAAATTGATTTTCAGAGTTAAAAAATATTTTTTGTCGTGAAAAATGCAGTTTTATTCCGAGAAGTACGAAAATGTGTAAAAACGCTTGTATTTGTCGAAAGTGATCGTTTTTAGCTGTTTCCAGCTTTCTGACGTTAATAAATTTATTTTCAGAGATAAAAAATATTTTTTGTCGTTAAAAATACAATTTTATTCCGAGAAGTACGAAAATGTCTAAAAACGCTCGTATTCGTTGAAAGTGAACGTTTTTAGACATTTCCAGCTCTCTGACGTTAATAAATTTATTTTCAGATATAAAAAATATTTTTTGTTGTGAAAAATGCAGTTTTAGTCCGAGAAGTACGAAATTGTCTAAAAACGCTTGTATTTGTCGAAAGTGATCGTTTTTAGACGTTTCCAGCTTTCTGACCAGAATAAATTTATTTCCAGAGATACAAAATATTTTTTGTCGTGAAAAATACAGTTTTATTCGGAGAAGTACGAAAATGCCTAAAAACGCTCGTATTCGTTGAAAGTGAACGTTTTTAGACATTTCCAGCTCTCTGACGTTAATAAATTTATTTTCAAAGATATAAAATATTTTTTGTCGTGAAAAATGCAGTTTTATTCCGAGAAGTACGAAAATGTCTAAAAACGCTTGTATTCGTCGAAAGTGATCGTTTTTAGACGTTTCCAGCTTTCTGACCTGAATAAATTGATTTTCAGAGATGAAAAATATTTTTTGTCGTGAAAAATACAGTTTTATTCCGAGAAGTACAAAAATGACTAAAAACGCTCGTATTCGTCGAAACTGATCGTTTTTAGCCGTTTCCAGCTTTCTGACGTTAATAAATTTATTTTCAGAGATATAAAATATTTTTTGTCGTGAAAAATGCAGTTTTATTCCGAGAAGTACGAAAATGTCTAAAAACGCTTGTATTTGTCGAAAGTGGTCGTTTTTAGACGTTTCCAGCTTTCTGACCAGAATAAATTTATTTCCAGAGATATAAAATATTTTTTGTCGTGAAAAATACAGTTTTATTCGGAGAAGTACGAAAATGCCTAAAAACGCTCGTATTCGTTGAAAGTGAACGTTTTTAGACATTTCCAGCTCTCTGACGTTAATAAATTTATTTTCAGAGATAAAAAATATTTATTGTCGTGAAAAATGCAGTTTTAGTCCGAGAAGTACGAAAATGTCTAAAAACGCTTGTATTTGTCGAAAGTGGTCGGTTTTAGACGTGTTCAGCTTTCTGCCCTGAATAAATTGATTATCAGAGATAAAAAATATTTTTTATCGTGAAAAATACAGTTTTATTCCGAGAAGTACAAAAATGACTAAAAAGCTCCTATTCGTTGAAAGTGAACGTTTTTAGACATTTCCAGCTCTCTGACGATAATAAATTGATTTTCAGAGTTAAAAAATATTTTTTGTCGTTAAAAATACAATTTTATTCCGAGAAGAACGAAAATGTCTAAAAACGCTCGTATTCGTTGAAAGTGAACGTTTTTAGACATTTCCAGCTCTCTGACGTTAATAAATTTATTTTCAGAGATAAAAATTATTTTTTGTTGTGAAAAATGCAGTTTTAGTCCGAGAAGTACGAAAATGTCTAAAAACGCTTGTATTTGTCGAAAGTGATCGTTTTTAGACGTTTCCAGCTTTCTGACCAGAATAAATTTATTTCCAGAGATATCAAATATTTTTTGTCGTGAAAAATACAGTTTTATTTGGAGAAGTACGAAAATGCATAAAAACGCTCGTATTCGTTGAAAGTGAACGTTTTTATACATTTCCAGCTCTCTGACGTTAATAAATTTATTTTCAGAGATATAAAATATTTTTTGTCGTGAAAAATGCAGTTTTATTCCGAGAAGTACGAAAATGTCTAAAAACGCTTGTATTCGTCTAAAGTTATCGTTTTTAGACGTTTCCAGCTTTCTGACCTGAATAAATTGATTTTCAGAGATAAAAAATATTTTTTGTCGTGAAAAATACTGTTTTATTCCGAGAAGTACAAAAATGACTAAAAACGCTCGTATTCGTTGAAAGTGAACGTTTTTAGACATTTCCAGCTCTCTGACGATAATAAATTGATTTTCAGAGATAAAAAATATTTTTTGTCGTGAAAAATGCAGTTTTATTCCGAGAAGTACGAAAATGTCTAAAAACGCTTGTATTCGTCGAAAGTGAATGTTTTTATACATTTCCAGCTCTCTGACGTTAATAAATTTATTTTCAGAGATAAAAAATATTTTTTGTCGTGAAAAATGCAGTTTTAGTCCGAGAAGTACGAAAATGTCTAAAAATGCTCGTATTTGTCGAAAGTGGTCGTTTTTAGACGTTTCCAGCTTTCTGACCTGAATAAATTTATTTTCAGAGATAAAAAATATTTTTTGTCGTGAAAAATGCAGTTTTAGTCCGAGAAGTACGAAAATGTCTAGAAATGCTTGTATTCGTCGAAAGTGGTCGTTTTTAGACGTTTCCAGCTTTCTGACCTAAATAAATTTATTTTCAGAGATAAAAAATATTTTTTGTCGTTAAAAATAAAGTTTTATTCCGAGAAGAACGAAAATATCTAAAAACGCTCGTATTCGTTGAAAGTGAACGTTTTTAGACATTTCCAGCTCTCTGACGTTAATAAATTTATTTTCAGAGATAAAAAATATTTATTGTCGTGAAAAATGCAGTTTTAGTCCGAGAAGTACGAAAATGTCTAAAAACGCTTGTATTCGTCGAAAGTGGTCGTTTTTAGACGTTTTCAGCTTTCTGCCCTGAATAAATTGATTATCAGAGATAAAAAATATTTTTTGTCGTGAAAAATACAGTTTTATTCCGAGAAGTACAAAAATGACTAAAAACGCTCCTATTCGTTGAACGTGAACGTTTTTAGACATTTCCAGCTCTCTGACGATAATAAATTGATTTTCAGAGTTAAAAAATATTTTTTGTCGTGAAAAATGCAGTTTTATTCCGAGAAGTACGAAAATGTGTAAAAACGCTTGTATTTGTCGAAAGTGATCGTTTTTAGCTGTTTCCAGCTTTCTGACGTTAATAAATTTATTTTCAGAGATAAAAAATATTTTTTGTCGTTAAAAATACAATTTTATTCCGAGAAGTACGAAAATGTCTAAAAACGCTCGTATTCGTTGAAAGTGAACGTTTTTAGACATTTCCAGCTCTCTGACGTTAATAAATTTATTTTCAGATATAAAAAATATTTTTTGTTGTGAAAAATGCAGTTTTAGTCCGAGAAGTACGAAATTGTCTAAAAACGCTTGTATTTGTCGAAAGTGATCGTTTTTAGACGTTTCCAGCTTTCTGACCAGAATAAATTTATTTCCAGAGATATAAAATATTTTTTGTCGTGAAAAATACAGTTTTATTCGGAGAAGTACGAAAATGCCTAAAAACGCTCGTATTCGTTGAAAGTGAACGTTTTTAGACATTTCCAGCTCTTTGACGTTAATAAATTTATTTTCAGAGATATAAAATATTTTTTGTCTTGAAAAATGCAGTTTTATTCCGAGAAGTACGAAAATGTCTAAAAACGCTTGTATTCGTCGAAAGTGATCGTTTTTAGACGTTTCCAGCTTTCTGACCTGAATAAATTGATTTTCAGAGATGAAAAATATTTTTTGTCGTGAAAAATACAGTTTTATTCCGAGAAGTACAAAAATGACTAAAAACGCTCGTATTCGTCGAAACTGATCGTTTTTAGCCGTTTCCAGCTTTCTGACGTTAATAAATTTATTTTCAGAGATAAAAATTATTTTTTGTCGTTAAAAATACAGTTTTATTCCGAGAAGAACGAAAATGTCTAAAAACGCTCGTATTCGTTGAAAGTGAACGTTTTTAGACATTTCCAGCTCTCTGACGTTAATAAATTTATTTTCAGAAATAAAAAATATTTTTTGTCGTGAAAAATGCAGTTTTAGTCCGAGAAGTACGAAAATGTCTAAAAATGCTTGTATTCGTCGAAAGTGGTCGTTTTTAGACGTTTCCAGCTTTCTGACCTGAATAAATTTATTTTCAGAGATAAAAAATATTTTTTGTCGTGAAAAATGCAGTTTTAGTCCGAGAAGTACGAAAATGTCTAAAAATGCTTGTATTCGTCGAAAGTGGTCGTTTTTAGACGTTTCCAGCTTTCTGACCTGAATAAATTTATTTTCAGAGATAAAAAATATTTTTTGTCGTGAAAAATGCAGTTTTAGTCCGAGAAGTACGAAAATGTCTAAAAATGCTTGTATTCGTTGAAAGTGGTCGTTTTTAGACGTTTCCAGCTTTCTGACCTAAATAAATTTATTTTCAGAGATAAAAAATATTTTTTGTCGTTAAAAATACAGTTTTATTCCGAGAAGAACGAAAATATCTAAAAACGCTCGTATTCGTTGAAAGTGAACGTTTTTAGACATTTCCAGCTCTCTGACGTTAATAAATTTATTTTCAGAGATAAAAAATATTTATTGTCGTGAAAAATGCAGTTTTAGTCCGAGAAGTACGAAAATGTCTAAAAACGCTTGTATTCGTCGAAAGTGGTCGTTTTTAGACGTTTTCAGCTTTCTGCCCTGAATAAATTGATTATCAGAGATAAAAAATATTTTTTGTCGTGAAAAATACAGTTTTATTCCGAGAAGTACAAAAATGACTAAAAACGCTCCTATTCGTTGAACGTGAACGTTTTTAGACATTTCCAGCTCTCTGACGATAATAAATTGATTTTCAGAGTTAAAAAATATTTTTTGTCGTGAAAAATGCAGTTTTATTCCGAGAAGTACGAAAATGTGTAAAAACGCTTGTATTTGTCGAAAGTGATCGTTTTTAGCTGTTTCCAGCTTTCTGACGTTAATAAATTTATTTTCAGAGATAAAAAATATTTTTTGTCGTTAAAAATACAATTTTATTCCGAGAAGTACGAAAATGTCTAAAAACGCTCGTATTCGTTGAAAGTGAACGTTTTTAGACATTTCCAGCTCTCTGACGTTAATAAATTTATTTTCAGATATAAAAAATATTTTTTGTTGTGAAAAATGCAGTTTTAGTCCGAGAAGTACGAAATTGTCTAAAAACGCTTGTATTTGTCGAAAGTGATCGTTTTTAGACGTTTCCAGCTTTCTGACCAGAATAAATTTATTTCCAGAGATATAAAATATTTTTTGTCGTGAAAAATACAGTTTTATTCGGAGAAGTACGAAAATGCCTAAAAACGCTCGTATTCGTTGAAAGTGAACGTTTTTAGACATTTCCAGCTCTTTGACGTTAATAAATTTATTTTCAGAGATATAAAATATTTTTTGTCTTGAAAAATGCAGTTTTATTCCGAGAAGTACGAAAATGTCTAAAAACGCTTGTATTCGTCGAAAGTGATCGTTTTTAGACGTTTCCAGCTTTCTGACCTGAATAAATTGATTTTCAGAGATGAAAAATATTTTTTGTCGTGAAAAATACAGTTTTATTCCGAGAAGTACAAAAATGACTAAAAACGCTCGTATTCGTCGAAACTGATCGTTTTTAGCCGTTTCCAGCTTTCTGACGTTAATAAATTTATTTTCAGAGATAAAAATTATTTTTTGTCGTTAAAAATACAGTTTTATTCCGAGAAGAACGAAAATGTCTAAAAACGCTCGTATTCGTTGAAAGTGAACGTTTTTAGACATTTCCAGCTCTCTGACGTTAATAAATTTATTTTCAGAAATAAAAAATATTTTTTGTCGTGAAAAATGCAGTTTTAGTCCGAGAAGTACGAAAATGTCTAAAAATGCTTGTATTCGTCGAAAGTGGTCGTTTTTAGACGTTTCCAGCTTTCTGACCTGAATAAATTTATTTTCAGAGATAAAAAATATTTTTTGTCGTGAAAAATGCAGTTTTAGTCCGAGAAGTACGAAAATGTCTAAAAATGCTTGTATTCGTCGAAAGTGGTCGTTTTTAGACGTTTCCAGCTTTCTGACCTGAATAAATTTATTTTCAGAGATAAAAAATATTTTTTGTCGTGAAAAATGCAGTTTTAGTCCGAGAAGTACGAAAATGTCTAAAAATGCTTGTATTCGTTGAAAGTGGTCGTTTTTAGACGTTTCCAGCTTTCTGACCTAAATAAATTTATTTTCAGAGATAAAAAATATTTTTTGTCGTTAAAAATACAGTTTTATTCCGAGAAGAACGAAAATATCTAAAAACGCTCGTATTCGTTGAAAGTGAACGTTTTTAGACATTTCCAGCTCTCTGACGTTAATAAATTTATTTTCAGAGATAAAAAATATTTATTGTCGTGGAAAATGCAGTTTTAGTCCGAGAAGTACGAAAATGTCTAAAAACGCTTGTATTCGTCGAAAGTGGTCGTTTTTAGACGTTTTCAGCTTTCTGCCCTGAATAAATTGATTATCAGAGATAAAAAATATTTTTTGTCGTGAAAAATACAGTTTTATTCCGAGAAGTACAAAAATGACTAAAAACGCTCCTATTCGTTGAAAGTGAACGTTTTTAGACATTTCCAGCTCTCTGACGATAATAAATTGATTTTCAGAGTTAAAAAATATTTTTTGTCGTGAAAAATGCAGTTTTATTCCGAGAAGTACGAAAATGTGTAAAAACGCTTGTATTTGTCGAAAGTGATCGTTTTTAGCTGTTTCCAGCTTTCTGACGTTAATAAATTTATTTTCAGAGATAAAAAATATTTTTTGTCGTTAAAAATACAATTTTATTCCGAGAAGTACGAAAATGTCTAAAAACGCTCGTATTCGTTGAAAGTGAACGTTTTTAGACATTTCCAGCTCTCTGACGTTAATAAATTTATTTTCAGATATAAAAAATATTTTTTGTTGTGAAAAATGCAGTTTTAGTCCGAGAAGTACGAAATTGTCTAAAAACGCTTGTATTTGTCGAAAGTGATCGTTTTTAGACGTTTCCAGCTTTCTGACCAGAATAAATTTATTTCCAGAGATATAAAATATTTTTTGTCGTGAAAAATACAGTTTTATTCGGAGAAGTACGAAAATGCTTAAAAACGCTCGTATTCGTTGAAAGTGAACGTTTTTAGACATTTCCAGCTCTCTGACGTTAATAAATTTATTTTCAAAGATATAAAATATTTTTTGTCGTGAAAAATGCAGTTTTATTCCGAGAAGTACGAAAATGTCTAAAAACGCTTGTATTCATCGAAAGTGATCGTTTTTAGACGTTTCCAGCTTTCTGACCTGAATAAATTGATTTTCAGAGATGAAAAATATTTTTTGTCGTGAAAAATACAGTTTTATTCCGAGAAGTACAAAAATGACTAAAAACGCTCGTATTCGTCGAAACTGATCGTTTTTAGCCGTTTCCAGCTTTCTGACGTTAATAAATTTATTTTCAGAGATAAAAATTATTTTTTGTCGTTAAAAATACAGTTTTATTCCGAGAAGAACGAAAATGTCTAAAAACGCTCGTATTCGTTGAAAGTGAACGTTTTTATACATTTCCAGCTATTGATAAAGAAATGCTTGCCATTATTTGGGCTACGAAATACTTTCGACCTTACTTATACGGACGCACATTTACTATTGTAACAGACCACATGCCCCTAATTTGACTTACCTCAATCAAAGAACCAAATTCTAGAGTCTTAAGATGGCGATTAAAACTCGAAGAGTTCGACTACACCATAAAGCACAAAAAGTGTAAACGTAACAAAAATGCAGACGCTTTATCACGTACTCCAAATTTAAATGTTGCCACAACTTCTAAAGATGATTTAACTAACCACTCTCATTTGAAATACATGGAAAACTTCAATAGACAATTATCCGGAAACAATGATGACTAAATTCAGTAACCGTAGAACCCTCAGATATATCTGACCAAAATTTAGATGATGAAGACATAGAAACAATACATAGTAGTGCAGAAGATCCTATATGTACAATCGCTTTATCGGACGATCCTTTGAATTTTTGTGAAAATCAAATTGAATTCATTTTATTAAAAATCAACCCAGCTGATACAAAGTTAGTAAAATTATTCGGAAACTCAAAACAACGCTTCACTGTTCAAATTTCAGAATGTAATTATGAAAATGATTTTCTTAACTTTATAAAGGAATTTATTATACTAAACACTCAGTATTCGTGTAATATCCAAACAGATGAACTGATCAAAAATCAAATCGTTGTTTCAATCAAGATTCAAGACACAGTAGGAAATACTTATGCTAGCTCGTACCGCCCGTACTTTCTAACAGCTTGTTTTGCTTATTAAATGTATATTATCTCGGAAGAGACATGCCAGCGGTACCTATACGGTGATGACTGATTTAACTTGTCCATGATATTAATCACGCTATTTATAGAGCGATTCTTATAACCTGTCAAAGTTTTCTATATTTGTGAATTAACAAAACTGGGAGAAAAAAAGTAATGTACAAATATAATCAATGAATTTACAGAACATTATATTAAGTATTGGTCTTCACATTAAAAATTGGTAAACATTGCAAACGTAAAAATACAGATGTCTCTCTCAGTCTCACCAATGAGCTATATATAAAGACTAGTATATAAGATCATTATTTTTATATACTTTAGAAATTCCACAAGTGATTACACAGAATCCTACAGAATGCGGAATTATACACATTGTTGTTAACACATATAAATAAATGTGTAAGTAAAGAAAAATGTGTTTACAGAAAATTATCAATATAAATAAAAGTTAAAATAGGTAAACATTGCAAGCCTAAATATACAGCTGTCGCAATAATGGAATATATTTTAGAAAATGTCTATTGTAAAAGAAAGATCTTCGATTTGCAAGAAGTTATTCAATTATAATTCATAATTCTTACTAATGGTATTAAATTTCAATATATGCTATACCTAAATGTATAAATCTGTGAAAAACATATAATTATGTCGCGATGGTCTCATTTTGGAACACCAACACGAGCAATTAAGGCTGGGTTAACGGAGAAGAGCCAACGTGATCGCAGTGGCAAAAAGTGGCATTTTTACAGTTTGCTAGTTTTCATAGGTTTGTTCTCGCAGAAATCTCTGATGTAAACATATATATACCAACAATATTGCTTGATACATTTAGGAATTCTGATATTATCGCTGGAGTATCATAATACATACAGTGCAGGAGTGTTTATGAGTATCATATTCAGGGTGTAAACTTCACATTAAATAAATTATATTTAAAGTGCCTTTTGTCACTACAAAAATAAATAAATCCACACATAATTCGTAATATTGCAGTATTTTATTGTATAAAAAATTTGGAAATAATGTACTAAAAATTAAACTTGCCCATTTAGAATTAAAAAAATAAAATCATTTTAGCTTATTCGTTTATTTAAAAAAAGATTCTATAAACGAAAGATATATATTTCAAGGTTTTACTAATGTATATTTTCAAACATTGCTCTCTGTTGAGCCAACCTGTATACAACATTCGAGTGCTCTTCTCAGCAACCTTTTATCTGAAACTAATTCTAAACAGATGCATACGGAAGAATGGTTATTTGTATTTTGATATATTCTATCTTTTTTCGTGAATGTTGTTTGCAAAATAATTATAATTGTGGATGATGAATTATTCTAATTTATTTATTGTAGTTAGTGCTAAATGTGTATAACAAACTTGTTATATACAATTCTCAACATCTGCAGCCCTTACATATATTTCATTAATCTCTTAGCAAGTTCACTATTTTTATATTCCTTTTATATTCTGCTATTTTACCCCACTGAAAATAGTAATATAGAAAGGTTTGGAAAGATTTTCGCATTTAGTGCTATATGTAGTTTTTACTCTTCGAAATATAGTAACCTCACGTATTTCGAATGTTTATTATATGATATTATATCTATATTCTACTGTATAATCATATTCTGTCTGATGTTTTATATTCTGTAACCAATCTATGTATACTCGCACTTGAGTATAGTATAATCGTATACTCAAAACTAGTCGCGTCTTAAAATTATTTTTTTATATTATTTAAATATTATTAAAAAATAGTTGTTTGTATTGCCTGTTTTATTTAATAAAAATTCAACAAATCTGTGTTTTGAATTAGATCCAAGCAAAAAAACAAATGGAAACCCATTTAGAAACAATTGGGCAATATGAATATAATAAGTTTATGGATTGTAAAAGATATTGATATATATTCTCTTTATAATCAAATGTTTAATAAATTGTATTTTCTTTTTTGTCATGAACTCAGCCTACTTCATTCAATATAATTTTTATTTATGGAGAAAAAATCGCAATAAAATCTGAACTAATTTAATGCTTCTAAACATCAGTGGCGGCTCGTGCCATTTCAATCTGGGGGGGCGCATTTCTTAAAAAATAACATAATAGTGAGAAATCTTACCTAAAATGGATGCAAAATGATTAAATTCAATCATTTCTTGAAAGTGAATTCCACTCTTCTATCTTTCATTGATATAACTTTTCCAAAACTTTTTCGTTAAAATTGTAAATATCTCGCACCAAATTTTTATTAATACACATCATCGCCAACACGTTTAAACGATCATTACCCATAGCATTTCGCAAAAAAGTTTCGATTCTTTTAAGTGTTTAAAAACAGCGCTCTGATTCAGCAGTGGTCATCGGGGTTGTTAAAATAATTTTAAGTATTTTTATAGTTTCCGGGAAAGTTTCACTGAGATTATTTTGTAGCCATAATGAAGGAAGATGTGTGGCTCTAATCATTTTATAAAAATTCGGACCCAACTAAATGACTTCTAATTCTGTTTTTAATCTGGTTTTATACGAAAATTGATATGCATGACACACGGTTTCCAAAAGGTCCACTGGAAATTGTTTAGAAAATATTGGCATCGATTTCGTGTTAAATAACTCAGCGGCTTGTAGATGGCCACGATATGAGAATCTGTCCTTCATCTGTGTTATAATTTTTTTTTGTAAATATGTCTTGTAAAACGCCGCGTAATTGTTCGGTTTTGAGCACTCCTTGAATAAGTTTGCGATAAATTTAAATCAGGCAATGGCCTACCTAATTCTTTAATTTTTACTTTGTCCACAAGAGAAAGTCTACATAATTCTATTTTCAATAAAGAACTAACACTATTCATTTTTATTAAATTATTTCTATTAAATATATTCTTGGAGAAACACGTGGCAAAATCGTACATACGTACATATCGTATATACACAGAACAAATGATACTGTCTAATCTGGCTATTCTATGTCAATTCATATACATATATATTTATACTCTGTGTGTGTGTGTGTGTGTGTGTGTATATATATATATACTACTCTCTCTTCTCTCTGAACTTTTCTAAGCCGTTAAATAAGCGCGATAATTTCATACAATAAGTATATATATATATGTATATTCATTAGGTACCATTGTGAGCAAAAGCTTCGAGTTCGAACTTATTTAGATTTGTTTGTTTTGTCATTAGCAGCTGCCACAAACAATCACCATGCTCATTCTATTGACGTCATACGTCTATTCAATATATTTTCCCAGAAAAATATGCGCAGAATATAGTATAAATCGATAAAAAATATTTAATTGTGATATGTATTAAATTTCTTTATAATTTGTACTTGTTAAAAAAGAAAAGAAAAAATCTTTAAATGGACTTCTATTACATAATTTTCTCTTAAGAAATACCATGAATTTAATCCTTACAATCCTGCGTAATCCTTACAATCCTGCTTCACCTTACAATCCTGCTTAATCCTTACAATCTTGCTTAATCCCTACAACCTGCTTAATCCTTACAATCCTGCTTAATCCTTGCAATCCTGCTTAATCCTAATCCAATCCTAATCCTGTGGTCGATCATCGGCATACCCTTACTACTATTGATATATAGATAATATCCCTTTTAGGTTACTTTAATACATTGTTTTCTTTTATTCCAGGCATGTATTTGTAATAGTATATTGAGGTTCCTGTTATATAGCATAAGGAGCAAGCGTTTTGATAATGTTAGTACATTACTTCTATATACATTTGTAATATTACCTAATCATTTCCTAGTAATGTAGAAATTTCATAATACGATCCATATTACTGAAATAATGTTATTTTTGTATACTACATATATGTTTCTATATTTATTGTGATGATATTTTGGTTGTTATAACATTGGTATAAGACATCGTCTATATTTGAATATTAAAAATAACCGAGGATAAAATAATCACTGCACTTTCACTATGTCCCAGTAGCGAAACCAACATGCATTAATGTCCATTTAATACCTGCAATATGGATAAATTGGGTTCCGTAAATAATAAATGTCAATGATTTCCTGAGATAAATGATTACTATAAAATTCTATAAAGCTAAAATTGGTTTTATCTGTTCCAGTATACATTTTCATAAACCTTTAGCATCTTGACTCTCTGGATTTGAAAATCCCCAAAAACGTTCATAAATTATGGCGTCCAATAAGTATCGAATCACTAAAACAGTTGTGTATTTGTAGAAACATCTGTAGTGTCATCTGCCATAATTTCAACAAAGTCAGATCTCTTAATTTCGTTCAAAATTTGAACTCTACAAACTTCAAGCATACAATCCAACAACTCGTTTTGAATACTTTTAGAACTTCCTTTGATAACTTTAGAATCTGCTAAATTCGTCAATACTCTTACTATAGTTAACTAATTCCAAAAATACTCCTTTGTTTTCAGCCGTATCATTTTCGCGGTATCCACGTAATGGAAGTTAACACTTACCACACATTTTTAAATTGTCAATTATTTTACTTAGCGTCCTGAGATTCTTTAGAGCAATTTCATTATAATTACGAATTGCTTGCACATATGCACTAGTTAGAGAAGAAGCAATGTTTGTTCTACCCAGGAGTTGGAAACTCACATAAAAAATTTTATGCGACGCCGATTGTTCGTGAGTTTTTATTTTTGTTTGAAGATCTTTTTAGTCCGTAACACCTTCGTTCGTCCAATTATTGGAATTTGCAGCACCAAACAGTATACACACAAAACAAAAACATGCGTTAGTTTCGTGACAGCCACATAGCCATAAAGTTTTAGTGTAAACACTTTTGTCAAATTTTCGCTGATATGAGGATCTTCCCTTACACAGTTTGATTGTTTGTATTATATTTAAATCGGGAGTCGGACGTCCATTTTCTTTAATATTAATTTTCTCAGTTATGCTTATTGAGTTGAAAACTTCTTTAAATCGCAGACTTTCATTGTGAAAATAATAAGTTTTCTCGAGCATTATACATTCAGTATTTTGTATTTTATTAAAAATATTTAATTTAATCAGTATTTTATTTAAACATCAGTAGTTGTATTCGAGAAGCAAAAGCAGCGTTTGGAAGTAAATAACTATATTAAATTACAATTAATTACAATGTCATGTGTCTATCAAACTGTGCAAAATATTTAGGTTTACATTCGGATGAGGATCTTAGATTCAGCAAACACTTAAATATTATAAATAAACATGCTTTCCTATCTTTGAAAAATCTTTATAACCATCGTCACCACTTAAGTCAAGAACACAAACTGTTATTGTGCGATTCACTAGTCTTATCAAAGTATAATTACTGCGATGTCGTCTATCACTCTTGCATAACAACTAAAGTTGCGAAAAAAATTCAGATTATGCAGAATAATTGTTTGCGTCTTATATTTGGTATTAGAAGGAGAAACCCAATCTCGCATACTTTAAAAATGGCGAATTGGCTGGATATGTCAAGGAGGCGACATTTGCATTTCTGCATATTTGCACATAAAATTATTTTATATAAATGTCCACCCTACCTCTATGACAAAATTTCCTACCGAACGGACATCCATAATTTTAATTTAAGGAACAAAGGAATGATAACGATACCATATCATAAAACTGAAAGGTTCAAAAAGTCGTTTTCGTACAATATCTGTAAATTCGTAAATAATCTTCCAAAGAATGTACAATCCTCGAAAAAATTACGACAATACATCCTAAAGTCAATATAAATTAGCAAAAATCTTAACATAATGAATACTGAAAATAAATGTCAATCTGTAAGCATATTGTTCGAGATATAATAATGTTCCACTATGTAATATAATGTGCCATTAAATTAAAATAAAATAAAATAAAATAAATTAAATTATACTAATATTTGAATATGTCTGTGCCTGTGTGTTTTCTTTATGTTGTAATCTTACCCGAAAAAAATTATATCCTTATATTTATACTCCAAATTACTCAATGAAATAATAATACTAATAATCTTTTTTGGCACAATTAGATAATTCCCTACTTACTTTAATACTGGAGTATACTTTTCAAAATTCGGTATTGTTTTCGCGATTAACTTCGCTGTGTCTGAATTCTCGTCCATGAAGAATCCGAAGCGCATTACCTCTTTAGGATAGTCATTGGCCAATGACATGACTTCTATGCGTTTAAATGCATCAAACACCATTGCTATATGAGTAGAAATTTCTTCGCGTTCTGCGGACAAGTGCGGACCAGCAAGATGTTTGAAAATTGCCCATGAAAATAGAAATGGAAACTCTAATTACATATTGGTCTAGTTAAGCGGATTATTTGGCAAAAGCAGTTTATTTTAAATTTTCAAAACAAATTTTATACTTTCATATATAAGATGGAGTTCCCACTATTGCATTGGAATCTCAGTAAAGAATAATTGTTGAAATCTACAAAAAGGACTTAACTTTAAGGCTGCGCTAAAGGTACAGAAAAAATTTCAGAGATAATTTTGAGAAAACGACTGGGAATATGCCAACAATATTTTGTGGCTATATTTCCAATTACTGTATCTAGGGAATAGGCGGCTCAGTTTTTCAAAAAAAAAATTTTTTGGAAAAAAAAATTTTTTAACTGCCTTTTAATTTGGTTTGGAATTTTTAAAGTATTGCGTTCTCTTAAGATGGAATCAATAAGATCAATCCTTTTTGTAAGTTATTATTATCTTTTAAAATAAAAGAGATATTATCCCTTAAATTTAAGATGGTAATATTTCAGAGATAATTTTGAGAAAACGACTGGGAATATGCCAACAATATTTTGTGGCTATATTTTCAATTATGGTAGCTACGGAAAAGGCGTCTCACTTTTTTGAAAAAAAAATTATTATTATTAATTCTTTTTTGAAAATACATTTGTAAAATATTTTATAAAATTTTAAAAGATGGGTGAACTTGGCAATTATTCACAATGTCGTTAATTTCATATAACTCAGAATTATCTCCACAAATAATGGAGATATTATCCTTCAAACTTAACATTGTAATTTTTATATATATATATATAAGACAATCCAATCGGTGTAGTTCAGCATTTTAGTGATAGATGGCATTATTTTTTATAGTGATTGGAGTGTATGTTTGTGCGCCGATCGGTACGAATATATAGTATATACTATATAGTATATACCGTACATGTGTACGACTTGCAACTCAAGCAGACTTTATCAAGGTTGAAAAATGAGAGGTAATATTTGTATGTTTAGAGGCGATTAAATTAGTTCAGCTTTTATTGCGTTTTTTTGCATAAATAAAAATTATTTGAATGTGTAGGCTGAGTTCGTGACAAAAAAGAGATTACAATTTATTAAATTTTTTATTATAGAGGAATATATCTGAATATCTTTTATAATTCATAAACTTATTATTTTCATATTGCCCAATTGTTTCGAAATGGTTTCCATTTGTTTTTTTTTCTTGGAACTAATGCGAAACATAGCTAACAGATTTGTTGAATTTTTGTTAAATAAAATAGGCAATACAAACAACTACTTTGTTTTGATGCCATGAAAAAATATTTTTATTGACGCGACTAATTTTGAGCAATACTCATTTTCAAGTTTGTTTAAGTATATACTCCTTCGTTCCCGTTCTTCGGTGTATGCTTGTTCACTGCTTGGCAATGCAAGATTATATTGTAACAACTTCCGCGTGAAAATAGATAAGTAGTTAGGGCTTAAATTTCGACTCTTAACTTACGCTAGTTCATATCTTCAAAGATTTCGTATTTGGTATTTAATGGTGCGAAGGCGAATTTTAATTACAATTATTCAGTGTAAATAGCCTCTCTGTTGTTTTCTATGTATATAAATCATTCAAGTTTTTTATTTAAAATTCCATATTTTACATGCATTTAATATGAATGTTGCAATTGATAAATACTGAATTATATTAATGAATTGTCGCATACATGAATTGAACATAATTCTTCAAATCTGTACCAAAGATGTAATATTTGACAACTATGCGTTGGCTCGGTAACTGAATATAATCTGGAAATATTAATATTTTTTTGTTGATTATCCGAACTTTTCACCGAACTATCCCGTTAAAAACCGAAAGAAAATGCAAACACCGCATGTACCGCAGTGGCTTTTGTATTAACTGGATTATATAATAAATGCATTCAAGCAGGACTTATCCTTGATAACAAATGTTTTAACACAACCACAATCTATAGATAACCAACAGAGTGCAGCACTTCCTGGCCTATGAATTTTTGGAAATGTGATTCCCCTCTGATTCCCTCTATTATATGGACTTGCAATGTCTATATATACATTGTCATTGACAAGAATATTTACAGCAATATTACAGTAAGTCAAATAATTTACAATGTATTAAGTCTAACTGGTCGTTAATGATGTTGCGATTGGGATTTTTGATAGCTATATATATTTCTAAGCATTCGAGATAATTCAATTTATTACTCTTAGCAGCTACATGGCGAATAGATAAACTATAATATCACCAAGTAAGCCTTAAACACATCAATTTTCTTCTTATAATTTCACTTGATAATGGACGATAGTCCGAAACATGTCGTTGTAATATATAAATTTTATAAATAAATTTATATTTCCTATTGTGATATGAAAACATAGTTTTAATTCCTCCCGTGTTTAAACTACCTGTGTTTGCTAAACCGGACCGATCTGAAGGAGTTAACAGATGTTATGGTTCTGATAAAATAAAGATATTCCCATTTGATGAATATACGAATATAATATATTTTATATAAAAATATAAAATATAAAAAATGTTAGATGGAAACTCCTTTCTGTGATTAAGGATTAATTGTAAAATCGTCACTACGGCGTTAAATAATTGTACAAAACATCACCAAAAAACACAAAGCACTTATTTTTATAAAATTATATTTGAATTATAATTATAATGAAATATAAATTATTAACGTCACTTAAATTAAAGTATTATATATATATATATATATATATATATACATATCATTATATATATATATATATAATTTCAAAAAATGATCACTACGGTGTTAAATATTAGTATAGAATATCACCCAAATACCTTAACTTAAAGCATTAAGTAGCTAGATGTACATTTCAAGGGCTATGCCCCCATCTTCGGATTTTATAAAATAATTGGAGCCACACATATTCCTTCATTATTGCTACAAAATAATCTCAGTGAAACTTTCCCGGAAACTATAAAAATACTTAAAATTATTTTAACAACCCCGATGACCACTGCTGAATCAGAGCGTTGTTTTTAAACACTTAAAAGAATCGAGACTTTTTTGCGAAATGCTATGGGTAATGATCGTTTAAACGTGTTGGCGATGATGTGTATTAATAAACATTAGGTGCGAGATATTTACAATTTTAACGAAAAAGTTTTGGAAAAGTTATATCAATGAAAGATAGAAGAGTGGAATTCACTTTCAAGAAATGATTGAAATTAATCATTTTGCATCCATTTTAGGTAAGATTTCTCACTATTATGTTATTTTTTAAGAAATGCGCCCCTCCAGATTGAAATGGCACGAGCCGCCACTGATGTTTAGAGGCATTAAATTAGTTCAGATTTTATTGCGATTTTTTCTCCATAAATAAAAATCATATTGAATGAAGTAGGCTGAGTTCATGACAAAAAAGAGAATACAATTTATTAAACATTTGATTATAAAGAGAATATATATCAATATCTTTTATAATCCATAAACTTATTATATTCATGTTGCCCAATTGTTTCTAAATGGGTTTCCATTTGTTTTTTTGCTTGGATCTAATTCAAAACACAGATTTGTTGAATTTTTATTAAATAAAACAGGCAATACAAACAACTATTTTTTAATAATATTTAAATAATATTAAAAAATAATTTTAAGACGCGACTAGTTTTGAGTATACGATTATAGTACTATTATAGTACTATTATATACTATTATGGTACTATTTTATATACTCAAGTGCGAGTATACATAGATTGGTTACAGAATGTAAAACATCAGACAGAATATGATTATACCGTAGAATATAGATATAGTATCATATAATAAACATTCGAAGTACGTGAGTTTACAATATGTCGAAGAGTAAAAACTACATATAGCACTAAATGCGAAAATCTTTCCAAACCTTTCTATATTACTATTTTCAGTGGGGTAAAATATCAAGGAATATAAAAAGGAATATAAAAATAGTGAACTTGCTAAGAGATTAATGAAATATATGTAAGGGCTGCAGATGTTGAGAATTGTATATAACAAGTTTGTTATACATATTTAGCACTAACTAAAATAAATAAATTAGAATAATTCATCATCCACAATTATAATTATTTTGCAAACAACATTCACGAAAAAAGATAGAATATATCAAAATACAAATAACCATTCTTCCGTATGCATCTGCTTAGAATTAGTTACAGATAAAAGGTTGCTCAGAAGAGCACTCGAATGTTGTATACAGGCTGGCTCAAGAGACAGCCATGTTTGAAAATATACATTAGTAAAACCTTGAAATATATATCTTTCGTTTATAGAATCTTTTTTTAAATAAACGAATAAGCTAAAATGATTTTATTTTTTTTATTCTAAATGGGCAAGTCTAATTTTTAGTACATTATTTCCAAATTTTTTATACAATAAAATACTGCAATATTACGAATTATGTGTGGATTTATTTATTTTTGTAGTGACAAAAGGCACTTTAAATATAATTTATTTAATGTGATAGTTTACACCCTGTATATGATGCTCATAAACACTCCTGCACTGTATGTATTATGATACTCCAGCGATAATAGAATTCCTAATTGTATCAAGCAACATTGTTGGTATATATATGTTTACATCAGAGATTTCTGCGAGAACAAACCTATGAAAAATAGAAAACTGTAAAAATGCCAATTTTTGCCACTGCGATCACGTTGGCTCTGCTCCGTTAACCCAGCCTTAATTGCTCGTGTTGGTGTTCTAAAATGAGACCATCGCGACATAATTATATGTTTTTCACACATTTATACATTTAGGTATAGCATTTATTGAAATTCAATACCATTAGTAAGAATTATGAATTATAATTGTATAACTTCTTGCAAATCGAAGATCAATTAGATAGACTTTTACAATGGACATTTTCTAAAATATATCCCATTATTGCGACAGCTGTATATTTAGGCTTACAATGTTTACCTATTTTAACTTTTATTTATATCGATAATTTTCTGTAAACACATTTTTCTTTACTTACACATTTATTTATATATGTTAACAACAATGTGTATAATTCCGCATTCTGTAGGATTCTGTGTAATCACTTGTGGAATTTGTAAAGTATATAAAAATAATGATCTTATATACTAGTCTTTATATATGGCTCATTGGTGAGACTGAGAGAGACATCTGTATTTTCAGGTTTGCAATGTTTACCTATTTTTAATGTGAAGACCAATACTTAATATAATGTTCTGTAAATTCATTGATTATATTTGTACATTTCTTTTTTTCTCCCAGTTTTGTTAAATCACAAATATAGAAAACTTTGACAGGTTATAAGAATCGCTCTATAAATATCGTGATTAATATCATGGACAAGTTAAATCAGTCATCAGCGTATAGGTACCGCTGGCATGTCTCTTCCGAGATAATATACATTTAATAAGCAAAACAGCTGTTAGAAAGTACGGGCAGTACGAGCTAGCATAAGTATTTCCTGCTGTGTCTTGAATCTTGATTGAAACAACGATTTAATTTTTGATCAGTTCATCTGTTTGGATATAACACGAATACTGAGTGTTTAGTATAATAAATTCCTTTATAAAGTTAAGAAAATCATTTTCATAATTACATTCTGAAATTTGAGCAGTGAAGCGTTGTTTTGAGTTTCCGAATAATTTTACTAACTTTGTATCAGCTGGGTTGATTTTTAATAAAATGAATTCAATTTGATTTTCACAAAAATTCAAAGGATCGTCCGATAAAGCGATTGTGCATATAAGATCTTCTGCACTACTATGTATTGTTTCTATGTCTTCATCATCTAAATTTTGGTCAGATATATCTGAGGGTTCTACGGTTACTGAATTTAGTCATCATTGTTTCCGGATAATTGTCTATTGAAGTTTTCCATGTAATTCAAATGAGAGTGGTTAGTTAAATCATCTTTAGAAGTTGTGGCAACATTTAAATTTGGAATACGTGATAAAGCGTCGAGCTTAGGGGCAATTTAATATCTTTTTTTATTATTTATTATTAACTGTAAGCACAAGAAATTTTGGAAAAAAAATGGATCCAAAAATGAAAAAATAATTTGTAGAATAAATGACACTGTTTTTCTTATGTCATATAAAGGTAAAATTATACGCGATCTAAGTTGAGAAATGTACAAACTGAGCTTATGGCTAAATTCTCTCTCAACTCTTTTTTGTTATAATTTACTTCATAATACATGTCATTACTATGTCGATTACAAGTTGTCATTACAAGTTCCTAATTTCTTCCCTGTTGGAAGCGCAATTTGGTATTTTAGAAAGTAGACGAGTATGGTAACTGGCAATCTCCATTAAAATAATGCTATTTTGCGGTAACGATGGCAACAATTTGTCTTTGAACCATGATTCAATTTAATCCATATTATCAGATATATGTTACAAAAATAGAAATAATGCAGAAATTTTTTTAAAATTTTGTTTGTAACAAGCTGAATATTGAAAATAATATTTATTTATCTACATGTTGTAATCTGCAAATGCTAACCTTAGAACAAAGGAGAATTATTAATGATTTATGCTTCTTATTTAAGATTGTTAATGGGCTTATAGATTGTTCATCTATTTTATTGAATATTAATTTTATTCCTCATTGTTACCCCATGAGACAACCGGATCTGTTTCGCGCTCCACACTGTAACACTAATGCTTCCACAAACTCCGGAATGGTGAGAATAATAAACACCTTTAATAATATAAATAAAACTTCAAATATAAATATTTTTGATATAACTGCTGTAAAATTTCGTAATAGCATTAAGCGTTGTGTGTGAGGTAATCATAATATAATTTGGGGTCATTGTATTTTGGTTTCATTATGTTTAAATTTATAATAGTTATCCTAGCATTTAATTTTATATATATGTTTATATATAGGTATTTTATCTATTATGTCAAGACTCTGTTTTGGGCTTCAAGCATGTTTGTAGTCTTTATGAATTAAAAAAAAAAAAAATAATAATAACGCTTCTCATTTCCGTATTGATTGATTTTTTCTAAGTAATTTTTTCGCCATGTTGTCAGCCTTGCGGAATTCATAATGTTTGCCCTTTTATCGAGAGCTCTACAATAAAAATTCATTTGTTTTAGATAGAATTATAAGCTAGTGTCACAGCAACGAACCCCGTCTCTTCATGTAGCTTATGGTTCAAAGAACCCATAGTTCGAATAATTTTACTTGCGTACATTTCGTACACTGTTCTTCAAATTACATCCAGGTCAAAGTTGTCAACGCATCTGCTACGGCCGACATCTTTCCGCGTCTTTCCACTCCAGTAGTGGGTTTCTGCCGGTTATAGCTCAGGAAGAGGCAGAGGTATAGAGAGGCTACCGATTGCAAATTTAGATTTTGTGGAATACAATGTGGATGGGACTAGTTGTATTAAGATGCATGGAACATTATTACTATCATTAGTACGCAGTATAGTATGTGGTCCAAGTGGTTGCGGTTAAACGAATGCAATGCTTTCTCTACTCTTTGACAAGAATGGTTTCAAATTCAAAAATGTATATGAATATTAAAAGTCACTATATCAGCCCAAATATATGATGCTAGCTGAAATATATTTGAAAATTGCGTCTGTAATTCCGTTGCACAAAATTGGAAGTATTAATGACGTAGCAAATTTCCGCCCAATCTCAATATTGCCAACGTTTTCTAAAATATTTGAAAAGCTGCTTAAGGGTCAGATTGTTGAGAACTTTGAAACCAATAGGTTGCTGAATAACCAACAATTCGGATTTCGTGTGGGCAGAAATACTACTGATGCAATTGCCAATTTTGTTAAATTCACTCTGGATTGCTTTGAAACTGGCAACTTTTCCATGTCCATGTTCTGTGATCTAAGCAAGACATTTGATTGCATCTCACATGAAGTCTTGTTGTGAAAACTCTAGAAATATATAACTTCAGTAAAAGATTTATTAATATAACACGCTCTTATCTATCCAACCGATTTCAAATTCTAAGTCATAATAACAAAATCTCTTCTAAGTCACTAATTTCTATAGGTGTCCCTCAAGGTTCCATGTGTCCAAAATGGGTCCAATTTTGTTCCTAATTTATATTAATGACATGCCGAATGATTTTAGCGACATTGTAGACTTCAACAGTATGTTTTTGCGGATGACACAACATTAAGTTTTAAGGCCCCTGAACAGCATGATATTATGAACCAAACAATTGCCTTGGAAAGTAAAATAAATAATTGGTTTTTAGCAAATAAATTATTATTGAACAAAACCAAAACCAATAAGATGATTTTCACTCTAAGGCATTTAGATGAAGCTAATATAAATAGTCATGCTAGTGTTAAATTTCTGGGGGTGTATTTAGACCCTACTCTAAAGTGGGATGTGCACTGCTCCTGTTTATCTTTAAAATTAAGAAAATCAAAATATCTATTAAAGAACTTTTCAGAGCACGTTTCGACTTTAGTCTTGAAGTCAGCTTTTCATGGACTCGTTCAGTGCCACTTATCTTAAGCTATCTTGTTGTGGGGGGGGTGTGCCTCTCAAAAACGACGTGCGTTTTTGCGTTGCAGCGACGTGCTGTCAGGGTTGTTGATGGTCTGGCATACAGGGATGACTGCCTCAAAATTTTTCAAAATTGAACATTCTAACTGTGCTCGCTCTCTCTATATATGAATGTTTACTACATATTAAAAAATATTATCTAGATTCCGTAATGCACTCAAATGTACATGAATACGGCACAAGAGGTAACGAACACATAATAATTCCGCGTTACCGATTAACTAAGGCACAAAACGGTCCGAATTATTGGTGCGTCAAATTTTTCAACCATCTGCCTCGTAACATAAGCTCTCTTGAATTAGCCGCTTTTAAATTATCAATTAGAAAAATATTAGCAAGCAATCCTCTATACAATACGCAAGAGTTTTTCGAACTTTTATAATACTGGTTTTCATTACCTGTACAATCGTTACTTTAATGTTGTATGCGCCTATATATATTCTAAATTGTATTTTGACTTACGCATTTTCATTTTTATTTCCATGCTTTATTGTTTTCACACTGAATTTTCTGTATTTTGTATCACATGGTATTTTGACTTATTTTTCACTAATTATCTTATATTCTAAAATTGTATTTTGACTTGAACATGTCCATGTTTGCTTATTAACCTATACTACATTTTTAACTTTACTATTATTTTATTTTGTATATACTGTAGTTTAAATATTACTGTTGTGACATGGTTAAATCACGTCTATATACATATTTATACGTCTGTGATATGCTGAGTAAAGATTATTATTATTATTATTATTAATATTAGGTGAAATAAATAGTATGGACTACTTTCCCTGTAAAGAAAATGTTGAGATTGTAAAACCGGAGCAAGCGAGGCAGGACAGTATGATTTTGTTTGATGATATTAAATGTGATAAACAAGAAGCAGTTCGGGATTTTTGCCTGGGTAGACATAAGTCCATCGATTGTTCTTACTTATGTCAAACATATTTCCGTATTCCTAAGCAGCTGATACGTGATAATGCAAATGTGATTTTAATTTTTCAACAAGATATACTATTTTATTTAGTTTTTATCTTGTGCTACTGAAGATGGGGGCATAGCCTTCGAAATGCGCATCTAGCTACTTAATATATTAAGTAGGTATTTAGGTGATATTCTATATTATTATTTAATACCGTAGTGATAATTTTTAAAATATTGTTGTAACTACATACACATACAATAACAACCCCGAGTACCTGTATTATTTGGTATTGGGATTGTATGTTCGACGGTAAAAGTAGTCGAGTTTAGCTCCTCGAAGAGACCAGTCGCAAATTGTAATTTAATAAATAAAACTATTCTTAACATGTGTAATTGATAACACAACAATGGTGGCAGCGGTAAAATCCAGAATCTTCGAAGGCGTAGGATTATGGGGCTATACTTGCACAAATAACTAATTCTACTAAAAGTGGACGATCAGCTATCAACAAATAAAAATAAAACAAATAAAATACAATAAAAGTGAAAATTACAAACAAACAAAATTTATAATCACGAAGATAACCATCACATAGAACGAGAACAGAACGAGAACAGAACGAGAACAGAACGAGAACATAACGAGAACATAACGAGAACATAACGAGAACAGAACGAGAACAGAACGAGAACATAACGAGAACATAACGAGAACAGAACGAGAACATAACGAGAGCAGAACAAGAATAGAAGACCCGGGGCCCATCGATCAACAGAACTACAACAAGAAACATAAACAAGGATTCATTAATGTAAGTTACAGCTAATTAATTATAAATGTATATGCGTACAAATAATTTGTGATTAGCTAATGTACAACTATAGTTTAAGGTCCAAAACAAAATCAGCTATTAGTAAAACACAATCAAATACAATGAGTACCCCAGCCGGTAGTAGCCAAAATAAAAACCAAAGCCCATCTCATTCTTTAAAACACTATTAGATTATTTAAAACCATTCAGCGGTGACAAATCTGATAATTATATGTGTTTTATTAAAAATTGCGAACGAGTTCTTTCGCTTGCGGAAGGTACGCAGAAAATTGCGACGCTGCATGCAATTATTTTGAAATTAAGCGGAAAAGCAGAAACTAAATTACAACATCGCGATTTCAAAACATTTGATGAATTAAAAACGTTTTTAGATAGATTTTACGGTGAATCGCTTTCGCTTGCAGAGTGTAATATCCAATTTTCATCTTGCAAGCAAAATCACAACGAAAACGTAGATGATTATTTTTGTCGATTAGAAAATTCGTTGTTTAAACTAATTAATATTACTGCGGAAAGAAACGAGTCCGAAGTATATTTAAAAACATACAATAATAATTTATACGCGCAAGCACTAAGCATTTTCATTTTAGGATTACGGTTAGAGCTACAAACTAACGTACGTTTGCAAAACCCGAATTCATTAGATGCTTTAGCTTATGCTTTAGCAGTAAAAGAAGAAAATATTATAAAATCACAGGAACTACATCGTAGTATTACGCACTATGTAAATCAATGCATACATTGTGATAAAACGAACCACAATTCAAATTCTTGTTTTTTTAGAAATAATTCGAACCCAAACTCATCACAATCCAGCCGAAATGAAAGTTGTTATCATCCAAATAATAACAGTAACTTTTGTACATTCTGTAGAATACCAGGACATAATATTTCAATTTGTAGGCAAATTAAATTAGAAATGTCGCAATATCAAACCTGCTCAAATAATTTTCAAGGACAATTAAATTACGCAAATAATCAATTTAGATATCAGACACCACATAATAACTTTCCGTCAAACTTCAATAATAATAACAATCGAATTATCCAAGATAACAGAAATAACAATGCATATTACGATAATAACAGCAGACACCATAGTTTCCGTCCTAATTTTAACAACAATAACAGATATTTCCATCAAAACAATAATAGTAGCAGTGGATATAATAATACTAACAGGCAAGATTTTAATCGTTTCACTAACAATAATTCATATAGCGGGGTTAGAAATCAACCAAATACTAGCCAACGAGTTATATATAATAACAATCGTCAAAATTCTATACGTCAATTGTCGCAGAATGATGGTAGATTTGTTAACCATTACATGCCAACTCAAATTACCAACACAGATCCCATTTACACCAATGAATATCTAAATCGCACTACCAATACACATTCAAATAGTAATCAGAATCGCAGTACTTCGGGAAACGATGTACAGATTCCACAGAACAGGCCCACTGCGGAATCTCAGCTGTAACTAGTAAGAGGGCTACTTCATTAATAAATATTCACTGCAATTCCCAAAACAAAGATAGTATTCTTCCTTTCCTTAGATTAGATACCAACGTACGGAAAAATAAAAGTGTAACATTCTTAATTGATACCGGCGTGGAATGTTCTATTATAAAATCAAACATCCTAAAATCAGAAGCAAAATTAGATGATGAAAAATTAACCATGACAGGTATTTGTGGCAAATTAGAATCTTTAGGAACATGCATGATAAGCGTGAAATTAACTGATAGTGATTATGTATCCCATAAATTTCATGTACTACCTTATACAATAGATTCCAGATACGATGCAATTTTGGGCATGGACTTTCTTTTAAAATACAATTGCGTAATCAGTACTATAAATATCACTATTAACGGCATAAAAATATTTTTCAAACCAACGACAAATGAAGATGTCCATAATATTGAGCTTTCCTTAAGCACAGACAAAAGTTCTGTAAATAACAATAATTATAGTCCCATTGAAACTATAAACAGTTCAATTACATATACTAATGATACGTCGGGAGAAAATAAAATCTGTATACCAGCACGCAGTGAATACATCGCTAACGCTAAATGTTTAAATAGTAACTCGGATACGGAGGACATTTGTAGGCCACACACAATAAATTCGGATTTGTATATAAGTTCATGCTTTACAAAGAATGAAAAGGGAAAATGCATTATAAGTATCTTAAACATTTCAGAAAATAACATGATAATTGACATTCCAAAGGTTACAATCGACCCTATGGATCATAAATCTATAATGACTGTAAATGCATTTCATATCAGCAAATCGGAAGTAAATGGTAACCGTATAGCGAAAGTAATAAATTCGCTTGATTTAAATCACTTAAATTCAGAAGAGAGTGGACGTATTATTGATATTTGTGAAGGATATAGCGATATATTTTTCCTAGAAACGGACAAATTAACTTGCACAGATGCTATTACTCAGAAAATTTATTTACAAACAAACACAGTACCGGTTAACACAAAGCAATATAGATGACCGTATAAGCAATTAGATATAATCAGAGAACAGACACAACAAATGTTAGAAGACGGAATCATCGAAAATAGTTGCAGTCCTTGGAATTCTCCAATTATTATCGCTCCTAAGCGCCCAGGACCAAACGGTGAATCTAGATATAGAGTTGTAATAGATTATAGAAACGTAAATAGTAAATGCCAGGGAGACTCCTACTCCCTTCCGTGTATTAGCACGATACTTGATCAACTAGGACAGTCAAATTATTTTACAACACTTGACTTGAGTAATGGGTTCTATCAAATTCCTCTTGATGAAAGCAGTCGCGAGATTACCGCTTTTAGCACACCTGACGGGCATTTCCAGTTTAAACGGGCACCCATGGGACTAAAAGGGGCACCAGCCTGTTTTCAGAGGTTGATAAATACAGCGCTTAGCGGACTCGTAGGGTTAAAGTGTTGGGGCTATTTGGACGATATCTGTGTTTATGGCAAAAGTTTACAAGACCATAATAACAAATTAGTATCTGTATTTGAGCGTCTTAGCAAATATAATTTAAAATTACAGCCAGAAAAATGCAATTTCTTGAGGAAAGAAGTAGTGTACCTAGGACACGTTATTACCGATAAAGGCATCAAACCAAATCCAGCAAAAACAGTAGGTGTAGATAGTTTCCCAACCCCGATCAATGCAAAACAATTAAAATCATTCCTTGGGTTAGCTTCCTATTATAGGAGATTTATAAAAGATTTTGCAAAGATCGCCGCCCCAATGAATAGCTTACTAAAAAAGGAAGTAAAGTATCGGTGGACTGATGTGTGCGATAAGGCTTTTAATACATTAAAGGCCACACTCACATCGTCTCCACTATTACAATACCCTGAACTTGAGAAGCCTTATATATTAACGGTGGACGCAAGTGGAAATGGAATAGGCGCAATTTTAAGTCAAAAGCATACTGGCCAATTACCAATAGCGTATGCGAGTAGAACATTAAATAGCGCAGAGAAATCATATTCCACTACCGAAAGGGAGATGCTTGGGTTGACCTGGGGAATTTCTCATTTTAGACCGTATCTATATGGAAACAAATTTACAGTAATTACAGACCACAAACCATTATTAGGATCTAAGAAATTCACAGACGTAAGTTTGAGATTAACTAAAATGCGGTTGAAATTAGAGTGCTATGATTTCGATATACTGTATAGACCGGGAAATCAAATAGCTAATGCAGATTGTTTATCACGGATCCCTACACTCACCGAACCTTCCATTGTAAACAAGTCAACCAAATTTAGTAGATCACAAAACATAAATACCTTACATATGCATTCTAATGAAGTACTTGAAGAAGCTAACAATAAAATACTAACTAATAGTTTCAACCATATTAATGTAACTGGTGTCACTCGTGTAAATACAATATTCGATAGTTACGATGATTTTAAAAAACATAAATCAAATAATATCATAATAAACAATAGCATATAGAAACTAATGAAAATATCGTAGACATATCAACAGAATATACACCTGTAATATTATTCTCAAAGGATTTTAGCATAACTAATAATGTTATCAAATATTTTAATGATGAGCATGACATAATTAACAGCGTTAAAAATGAAATAAACAACGTAGGAGATATATCTTTCAACAAAAATTGTAATTTTAATTACATTGCTTTGATTACTAGCGAAACTTATTTATCAAAAATTAATTTACCTGATATATATTCTTACATAATTAAAATAAAAAATATTTGTGTAAGTAATAATATAGATAAAATTAAAATAAATCGATTCGGCTTAATAAGGAAGAATAAATGGCCAATCGTTAGGTTCATGTTTAGGTATATTTTTAAAGATACTAATATAACAGTAAGGATAGGCTCAGCAAAAACTATTCTCACAAAAGATCAAATACAGCGAATAATTACAGAATATCATGCCACAATATTAGGTGCACATCAAGGTGTCGATCGTACTTTTAAACGTATAAGTATGATGTGAAAATGGCCAAATATGCATGCAAATATTTCAGATTACATTAAATTATGTACTCAATATCAAATCAATAAATCATGTAGGAAAACCAAAGCTCCGTTACAAATAACACAAACATCTTCAAAATGTCTGGAAAAATGCTTTTTGGACATTGTAGGTCCATTACCAGAAACAGATAAAAGAAATAAGTATATTTTAACGTTTATGGACGATTTAACAAAATTTATAGAAGCAGTACCCTTACAAAATACGGACGCTGCCACTGTAGCAGATGCCCTAGTTAGAAATATTATTTGCAAATTTGGAATACCAGAACAAATTGTAACGGACCAGGGTACTAATTTTCTGTCGGAGATTTTTAAGAATGTTTGCAAGTTATTTAAAATAAGGAAACTACAAACAACGGCTTTTCATCCGCAGTCAAACGGCGCACTTGAGAGAAGCCATAAAACTTTAGGTGAATTTTTACGCAATTTCATAAGTAATGATCAAACTAATTGGGATTCTTTAATTCATTTCCATGTTTTTGCCTATAATACCACTCCTCATACTTCAACAAACTTTACACAACATGAACTTGTTTTTGGCGTGTCGCCTAATTTACCCTTACCTATAGTAAGTGAGCCAGAAATTACCTATTCATACGATGATTATGTTGCGGACTTAAAATTATAACTGCAACGAAGTAGACAGTTAGCGAAAAATAATATTATAAAGCATAAAAATACATCCAAGCAACAACATGACAAAAATCTCAATATAGCAATATTTAAAGTAGGTGATAAAGTTTTACTGAATGACGAAACTGTAAGGCGTGGAAGAAGCGCCAAGTTTAGTCCGAAATGGAATGGACCTTATGAAATTATCTCTGAAGACTCTGAAGTAAATTTTACAATTCTAAAAGGCAATAAACATTATAAAACTCACTGCAATCGTCTAAAACGATTTTATGACCAGATCGACAAGGGTATATACTGCGGCATTCGTCAGAGATTCCTTGTTATATATTTATCAATACGTATATTAAGCAAGTTTAGCGATACGACTATTTTCCTTTAAGGCACGAATTAAAAACATTGATTAATCTAATTACCTTATTTAGACTTATCAATTGTTATATATTTATCAATACGTTTATTAAGCAAGGTTAGCGATACGACTATTTTCTTTTAAGGCACGAATTAAAACATTGATTAATCTAATTACCTTATTTAGAATTATCAATTTACTATTGTTAAATTAATTACTTTATTTAGACTTAGCAAATACTATAAAAGTATTTGACTCCACAAGAAATGTAACCATTTAGTACACAGACTTTAACATTGTCAGTTATTCTGTGGTTCCCTTATATATAAAATTGAATATAAAATATATATTGTAATCCATGAAATAAAATAAAGTTTTTCTTAAGTTTAAAAAGAGAAAACTTAAGTGGCGCAGTCAGTAGAATTTTTTGAAGGAAACCAAAACACTAATATTGGTTTAGGTCCTTTTGTCTCTACAATTAATCAAAAATAGAACATCATAAACGCATAACTTAAAAAGTTGTTCCTGTCATTCATCGAGCTTATTATCAAACATCTGTTCCAACTGTGGTCCAATTCCTGGAAGGAGAACAAAAATCGTCAAATTCCTTGGGTGAGATCGACAGTGAGTCCAGAATCAACAAAGAAGAGAAGGAGTCGATTGGTGAAGACAACAGCGAACGTTAATCAAGAAGAAAGAAAAAAAAGGAATCTAATGAAGATAATAATAATTTTTATGTAAGTCAAATATTGTTCACAATTTTATTGCTTTATATATATGGATGATGGTAATAATTTAGATAATTTAAATATTGAACCTCACGATTTTGAGAATATCGAATAATTTAATAAATATAAATCAAAAAACGTTAATCCAACAATACGTCAACAAGTTGGTCAACTCATGCAACAACAACAACCTAGATTCAATCAAAATAATAATTTTCAAAACAATTACCGAAATCCTCAAAATCAATTTCAAGCTAACAATCAAAATTCATTTAATCAAAGAAAATTTAATACCCCTTATAATTTTAATAATAATTTTCAAAGACCATTTCAACAACAACCATTTTTTAACAATCAAAATCATAATTTCAATAATAATTTCAGACAACCAAATGTTTTTAAACCTAATAATAATAATAATAGGAGATTTCCACCTCCTATACCAATGGAAGTAAATAGCGGTAACATCAGACACACTAATAATTTCAATCATAATAATACTCGTTTTCATCATAATCAACATCCAATTCCAATGGAAACGTCTACATTTAATACAAGACGTCATAACCTCCATTATCAAGATGTTCAACCATCAACATCTAATGACCAGAATCAAAATGATGATAACCTTGAAATAAATAAATCAGAAAATTTTCCGTTAGTTTTTCAAAGAAACTTCCCGAGATAGTCTTACATAATTCAAATGTATCATCTCTACCATATATTATTATACCAGAAACAAATTCCAAATTCATGTTAGACACAGGTTCTACGAAAACTTTAATAAATCCAAACTTAGCAGAAAAACATTATTCAAATCTAATTGAAGACGATCCTTTTATAATTCGTACAGCTCATAAAACAACTTCACATGGTTATAGTTTAACCAAACCAATTTCAAAAAATTTTAATAACACTATGTTTCATAAATTTCACTTATTTAATTTCAATCCTAATTATGATGGATTAATAGGAGTCGATTTATTACAAAAATTAAATGCAAAAATCGATTTAGAGAATAATTCATTAGTTACACCTTTTGCAAATATACCTTTATATTTAGAAAATCAGCAAATCACAATTAAAATTTCACCTAGATGTGCGCAAATTGTTCAAGTTCCCGTAGATAAAAACATTAATTATGGCTACATAAATTATATTAATTTTGAGAGAGGATTAGAAATGCCATCAGCACTAGTAAAAATTGAAAATCAAATGGCTACCAGTGTCATAACAAATTCTACAGATATTGAACGTACGATAATATTTAAAGATTCAATTTTAATTGAAGAATTAGATCCATTAGAAAAAATAAATATCAATCATATTACAAATTCATTTATTCCAAACAGAGAATATGATAATTTACTAAAACAAAATTTAAGAAACATACGCTTACAGCATACTAATTCTGAGGAAAATGATCAAATACGACAATTATGTTATAATTATAGAGATATATTTTATTGTGAAAAATTGCCTTTATCTTTTAATAATCAAATAAAACACCAAATAAACTTATCAGATAATACACCTATTTTTACAAAAACATATAGGTATCCTAATATTCACAAACAAGAAGTTTCAAAACAAATCAATACTATGTTATCTCAAAATATTATTAGACAATCAATTTCCCCATGGTCAAGTCCTGTATGGATAGTTCCAAAAAAATTAGACGCCAGCGGAAAAAAGAAGTGGCGTATGGTCATCGATTACAGAAAATTAAATGAAAAAACAATTAATGATAAGTATCCTCTACCCAACATTATTGATATCCTTGATAAATTAGGAAAAAGTCAATATTTTACAACACTAGATTTAACTTCCGGCTTCCATCAAGTCCAAATGGAAGAAAAAGATATTGAAAAAACTGCTTTTAATACTGAAAACGGTCATTATGAATTTAATAGAATGCCGTTTGGTTTAAAAAATGCCCCTTCCACTTTCCAGAGAGTTATGGACAATATCTTACGAGGGTTGCAAAATGAAATATGTAGTGTATATTTGGACGATGTTATTATTTTTTCAACATCTCTTCAAGAACACATTTCAAGATTAAAAGAAGTTTTTGAACGTTTAAGATTGTCAAATTTCAAAATTCAACTAGATAAGAGTGAATTTTTAAGAAAAGAAGTTGCTTATTTAGGACACATTATTACCCCTGAAGGTGTAAAGCCAAACCCTGATAAAATTTCAGCCATTACTAAATTTCCCATTCCAACTACTCAAAAGGAAATTAAAAGTTTCTTAGGATTAATTGGTTATTATCGTAAATTTATCCAAGACTTCGCTAAATTAACTAAACCCATAACACAATGTTTAAAGAAAGGAAAGAAAGTAGAACATTCAGTCGAATTTATTGCAAGTTTTGAAAAATGTAAAGAAATGTTAGTTAATGATCCAATTTTGCAATATCCAGATTTTAAGAAACCTTTTGTTTTAACTACAGATGCATCAAATTTAGCCATAGGTGCAGTCTTAAGTCAAGGAAGTCCACCTAATGATTTGCCAGTTTCATATGCTTCGCGTACACTTAACGAAAGTGAAACTAAATATTCTACTATAGAGAAAGAATTACTCGCTATTGTTTGGGCAACTAAATTCTTTAGACCATATTTATACGGTAGAAAGTTTACCATATACACAGATCACAGACCATTGCAGTGGCTGTTTTCTTTAAAAGACCCTCATTCGAAATTAGCCCGTTGGAGATTACGGTTAGAAGAGTTTGATTATGAAGTCATATATAAAAAGGGTAGTTTAAATACAAATGCAGACGCTTTATCAAGAGTTGAAATTAATCCAACCGAATTATTGGACATAGATACTGCTTCAATAATTGTAAATTTAGATGATGATGATATAGATCAAATGCTTGAAAATATTTGTGAAAATACTGAAATCCCAAATACCCCAGAAATTCGAGATTTAATAAGATATATTGATAATAATATTGATAATACAGTTCATACAAATATTAATATTGAACCTAATCAAAGCATACCAATTTCAGAAGATACTATCAATAATAAACCTAGACAAATATTTATTACGACAGTTTTGACAAATCCAAAACAACCAATGGTAGAAAATCAAGAAGGAAAAGTTATTATTAAAGCCTATATTAGTCAAGATCAGAATGAAGAAGAAATATTGAGCTTGTTAAAATCTTATACAGAACCTAAAATTACAACTCATTTGTTTATTGATACCGAAAAAATGTATAAAGATATTTGTGGTACATATGTCAACCACTTTTCAAATAATGGACCTATTTTAATACGATGTTTAAAGAAAACACGGAATATTAATGATATAGAAGAACAAATAAATTTAATTATCAACCACCATGAAGGAAAGACTAATCACCGTGGTATTAATGAAACCTTAGCAAGATTAAGAAAAGATTATTATTGGAAAAATATGAAAGATAGTATTAGTAATTATATAAATAATTGTGATTTTTGTAAAAAAGCAAAATATGAACGAAATCAGCCAAGTATTCCTATGGTACTTACTGAAACCCCTGGAAAACCTTTTGAAAAATTACATGTAGATACCTTTACTATTGAAGGAAATAATTTTGTTACAATTATAGACGCTTTCTCAAAAATAGGTCAAGCTTATAATATAGTTTCCAAAAATGCTGTAGAAATTGCAGATAAATTACTTCATTATTTTCAACATTATGGAGTACCCTCAAATATTACAATGGATGGAGGAAGCGAATTCAATAATGAATGTGTAAAACAATTGTTACAAATGCATAAAATAATTTTTCATATAACAACCCCTAAACATCCAGAATCTAATGGACTTATTGAGCGATTACATTCCACAATTATTGAACATTTTAGAATACTAAGACAAACTTCAAAAGTATCCCCTATTCATTTAATGAAATATACAATTATTGCATATAACAATACGATACATTCTGTTACAGGATATACTCCACTAGAAATATTATTAGGACATACCGAAAGTAGAAATCCTTATGATTTATTTTATAATTTTAATTATTTTCAAGAATATTGTTTAAATCATAAAAATAAAATGAAAACTACTTATAAACTAATTCAAGAAAAAATGATAGAAAAAAAAGAACGATTATTAAATCAAAGAAATAATCTATCTGATGTAAATAGATTTAAAATTAATGATACAGTGTATGAAAAGAATGTTTCTAGAAATAAGACAAACAAAAAATATGAAGGTCCTTTTACAATTATGGAATTATTACCAAATAATACATGCATGATAAAAGATCATAATGACATTTTACGGAAAGTACATCTTAGTAATTTGAGATTTCCTCCAATTGTTTCAGATCCCTCTTCGTCGGAATAATGTCTACTAAATTAAATATTACTAAAATTATAAATAATCCTGGTTTATTACCATGCAAATTAGGAACTACTAAAATAATATCTGATACTTGGACTCTTGTACAAGTATTTGATTTAAATAAATTAAAAACTGAGTTTGAACAATTAAAAGTAAATTTTATAAATATTAAAGAAATATATGACAATACTAATGTCACGTTATCAATTCAAAATGATTCACATAATTACATTTATTTAATACAACATTTAAATGAGGAAATACAACAAACGTTTTTACAAATTTCTCCAGTAATTTCACGTCGAAAGAAAAGAGGAATAATTAATGGATTAGGTAGTATTATAAAAGCAATCACAGGTAATTTAGATCAAGAAGACGCTATCAAATTGAATAATGAAATTGAAAATTTAAAGGTTAATCAAGTGAAATATATTAACTCACAAAAGCAACAAATAAGCCTTACTTCTGAAGCAATTACAAAATTCAATAATACTATTCATAAATTATCAAGCAATCAAGAGAATCTTAAATCAAAAATACTCCAATTAGAAGTAACAATACATCAAAGTAATGCAAAAGAATTAATTACGTTATCAGTAAATACTGTATTTATTCAACTAATTGCAGCTTTAAATTCAATATTAAGATTATTGGAAAAAGTACAAACCGCTATTACATTTGCAAAATTAAATATAATGCACCCATCAATTATTGATCCGGTACATTTAATTAATGAATTAATCAAAATACAAAACCAATTAAATGAGAAATCATTACCATTGCAACCAGAATTGAATACAATTATACCTTTTGAAAATCTTATAAATATAAGAGCTTATGTTTTAAATACCAAAATCACATTTCTATTAGATATTCCAATCGTAGAAAATATTGATTATAATTATTACCATTTATATCCATTACCCATTTCAAGAAATGAACATTCATATGAAATAATAATACCAAAGTCAAAATATTTGTTATTAAGTGAACAATATTATGCTTCAATAAATAAACCATGTAAAGAAATTATCCCAGGAAAAATGTTATGTAATTCATTAAACACTTTTTCAATAAATAAAGAAGCACCATGTGAAATACAATTACTTACAGTAACTGGAAATTATAATAATTGCATATCAAGTAATTTCTTAATGAATAAAGAAAAAATTCAAAAGTTAGAACGAAATATTTGGATTGCAGTACTTCCTAATAAAACTAAAATCCATATAAATTGTAATAAAGAAAAAGAAAATAAAGAATTGTCTGGAACTTATACAATGCAAATCCCAAAAAATTGTTATATTGATATAAAAGGTATTAGAATTGAAGCTCATGAAGAGAAAATAACTACTAAAATTGTTCAGATTCCAGAATTAAACTTTAATCATATTAAAACAACTGATACACCAACTTTAGGTACATTGTATTTGGAAGATATAAATTTAGATGATACACAAATTATTAAAGAAAATTTGCATAAATTATCATTAGATTTAGATAAAAATGTTAATGTTAATATACTACGAATCCCTAGTTTATGGACTATAATTATCTATTTAATTTTAATATGTATTGGATTTTTTATATTGTATAAATATCGTATATTGTTGTCACCTAAAACCCTGAAAACTAAACATCATGCAGTGTCCCAGGAGGAACCCATAAGCCTGGATACAATTCGAATTACTGCTCATTAAAATATTTTAAAATAAAGTTAAAAAATATTGTCATTCATCAGTTTTCAAATTAATTACCCAGTCTTTGTTTTAATGGGGAGGTGTTATATATTTATCAATACGTATATTAAGCAAGTTTAGCGATACGACTATTTTCCTTTAAGGCACGAATTAAAAACATTGATTAATCTAATTACCTTATTTAGAATTATCAATTTACTATTGTTAAATTAATTACTTTATTTAGACTTAGCAAATACTATAAAAGTATTTGACTCCACAAGAAATGTAACCATTTAGTACACAGACTTTAACATTGTCAGTTATTCTGTGGTTCCCTTATATATAAAATTGAATATAAAATATATATTGTAATCCATGAAATAAAATAAAGTTTTTCTTAAGTTTAAAAAGAGAAAACTTAAGTCGCAGTATATACCCTTGTCGATCTAGTCATAAAATTGTTTTAGACGATTACAGTGAGTTTTATAATGTTTATTGCCTTTTAGAATTGTAAAATTTACTTCAGAGTCTGTTATATATTTATCAATACGTATATTAAGCAGGTTCAGCGATAAGACTATTTTCTTTTAAGGCACGAATTAAAAACATTGATTAATCTAATTACCTTATTTAGAATTATCAATTTCCTATTGTTAAATTAATTACCTTATTTAGACTTAGCAAATACTATAAAAGTATTTGACTCCACAAGAAATGTAACCATTTAGTACACAGACTTTAACATTGTCAGTTATTCTGTGGTTCCCTTATATAAAAAGTTGAATATATAATATATTGTAAACCATGAAATAAAATAAAGTTTTTCTTAAGTTTAAAGAGAGAAAACTTAAGTGGCGCAGTCGGTAGAATTTTTTGAAGGAAACCAAAACACTAATATTGGTTTAGGTCCTTTTGTCTCTACAATTAATCAAAAATAGAACATCATAAGCGCATAACTTAAAAAGTTGTTCCTGTCATTCATCGAGCTTATTATCAAACATCTGTTCCAACTGTGGTCCAATTCTTGGAAGGAGAACAAAAATCGTCAAATTCCTTGGGTGAGATCGACAGTGAGTCCAGAATCAACAAAGAAGAGAAGGAGTCGATTGGTGAAGACAACAGCGAACGTTAATCAAGAAAAAAAAAAAAAAAGAGAATTTAATGAAGATAATAATAATTTTTATGTAAGTCAAATATTGTTCACAATTTTATTGCTTTATATATATGGATGATGATAATGATTTAGATAGTTTAAATATTGAACCTCACGATTTGAGAATATTGAATAATTTAATAAATATAAATCAAAATATTTTAAATAACATGGCTACTTTAAGAGATCAATTAGAAACCATTTCAAATTACGATGGTAATGCTATCACAATTGCAACATTCATCACAAACTGTGAAGATATTTTACATCAACTAGCTAGAAATCCCAATAACCCTGAAAATCGTAACTTTAATTCATTTTTATTACGTCATATAAAAAATAAATTAGTTGGAAGAGCAGCCCAAATCGTTGCTATCAGACATATAAACACTTGGGATGATTTAAAAAAGCTTTTATTAATAACTTTTGGAGACCAACGAGATGAAGATTCTCTTGTTAATGATATGTTAATGTTAACTCAAAATGGCAACGAATCCGCCATAGCTTTTGGTGAACGCTGCCAAGATATAAGAAGCTTATTAATTGCAAAATGTTCATATGAAGAACCCATTGCAGAAATTCGAAATGCAAAAATAATATTATATAATAATTTAGCACTAAAAACATTCATGAGAGGACTCAAAGAATCTATGAGTTTAGTAGTTAGATGTAGGGACCCAGATACTCTGGAAGAAGGCATTAAAATTGTCTTAGAAGAAGAAAATCTCAACTATAATCGGAACAAGAAACAAAATATTAATTCAATTCACTCCAACGCAAACGTTAATCCAACAATACGTCAACAAGTTGGTCAACTCATGCAACAACAACAACCTAGATTCAATCAAAATAATAATTTTCAAAACAATTACCGAAATCCTCAAAATCAATTTCAAGCTAACAATCAAAATTCATTTAATCAAAGAAAATTTAATACCCCTTATAATTTTAATAATAATTTTCAAAGACCATTTCAACAACAACCATTTTTTAACAATCAAAATCATAATTTCAATAATAATTTCAGACAACCAAATGTTTTTAAACCTAATAATAATAATAATAGGAGATTTCCACCTCCTATACCAATGGAAGTAAATAGCGGTAACATCAGACACACTAATAATTTCAATCATAATAATACTCGTTTTCATCATAATCAACATCCAATTCCAATGGAAACGTCTACATTTAATACAAGACGTCATAACCTCCATTATCAAGATGTTCAACCATCAACATCTAATGACCAGAATCAAAATGATGATAACCTTGAAATAAATAAATCAGAAAATTTTCCGTTAGTTTTTCAAAGAAACTTCCCGAGATAGTCTTACATAATTCAAATGTATCATCTCTACCATATATTATTATACCAGAAACAAATTCCAAATTATTACCATTTATATCCATTACCCATTTCAAGAAATGAACATTCATATGAAATAATAATACCCAAGTCAAAATATTTGTTATTAAGTGAACAATATTATGCTTCAATAAATAAACCATGTAAAGAAATTATCCCAGGAAAAATGTTATGTAATTCATTAAACACTTTTTCAATAAATAAAGAAGCACCATGTGAAATACAATTACTTACAGTAACTGGAAATTATAATAATTGCATATCAAGTAATTTCTTAATGAATAAAGAAAAAATTCAAAAGTTAGAACGAAATATTTGGATTGCAGTACTTCCTAATAAAACTAAAATCCATATAAATTGTAATAAAGAAAAAGAAAATAAAGAATTGTCTGGAACTTATACAATGCAAATCCCAAAAAATTGTTATATTGATATAAAAGGTATTAGAATTGAAGCTCATGAAGAAAAAATACCTACTAAAATTGTTCAGATTCCAGAATTAAATTTTAATCATATTAAAACAACTGATACACCAACTTTAGGTACATTGTATTTGGAAGATATAAATTTAGATGATACACAAATTATTAAAGAAAATTTGCATAAATTATCATTAGATTTAGATAAAAATGTTAATGTTAATATACTACGAATCCCTAGTTTATGGACTATAATTATCTATTTAATTTTAATATGTATTGGATTTTTTATATTGTATAAATATCGTATATTGTTGTCACCTAAAACCCTGAAAACTAAACATCATGCAGTGTCCCAGGAGGAACCCATAAGCCTGGATACAATTCGAATTACTGCTCATTAAAATATTTTAAAATAAAGTTAAAAAATATTGTCATTCATCAGTTTTCAAATTAATTACCCAGTCTTTGTTTTAATGGGGAGGTGTTATATATTTATCAATACGTATATTAAGCAGGTTCAGCGATAAGACTATTTTCTTTTAAGGCACGAATTAAAAACATTGATTAATCTAATTACCTTATTTAGAATTATCAATTGTTATATATTTATCAATACGTTTATTAAGCAAGGTTAGCGATACGACTATTTTCTTTTAAGGCACGAATTAAAACATTGATTAATCTAATTACCTTATTTAGAATTATCAATTTACTATTGTTAAATTAATTACCTTATTTAGACTTAGCAAATACTATAAAAGTATTTGACTCCACAAGAAATGTAACCATTTAGTACACAGACTTTAACATTGTCAGTTATTCTGTGGTTCCCTTATATAAAAAGTTGAATATATAATATATTGTAAACCATGAAATAAAATAAAGTTTTTCTTAAGTTTAAAGAGAGAAAACTTAAGTAGTCTTCAGAGATAATTTCATAAGGTCCTATCCATTTCGGACTAAGCTTGGCGCTTCTTCCACGCCTTACAGTTTCGTCATTCAGTAAAACTTTATCACCTACTTTAAATATTGCTATATTGAGATTTTTGTCATGTTGTTGCTTGGATGTATTTTTATGCTTTATAATATTATTTTTCGCTAACTGTCTACTTCGTTGCAGTTTTAATTTTAAGTCCGCAACATAATCATCGTATGAATAGGTAATTTCTGGCTCACTTACTATAGGTAAGGGTAAATTAGGCGACACGCCAAAAACAAGTTCATGTGGTGTAAAGTTTGTTGAAGTATGAGGAGTGGTATTATAGGCAAAAACATGGAAATGAATTAAAGAATCCCAATTAGTTTGATCATTACATATGAAATTGCGTAAAAATTCACCTAAAGTTTTGTGGCTTCTCTCAAGTGCGCCGTTTGACTGCGGATGAAAAGCCGTTGTTTGTAGTTTCCTTATTTTAAATAACTTGCAAACATTCTTAAAAATCTTCGACAGAAAATTAGTACCCTGGTCCGTTACAATTTGCTCTGGTATTCCAAATTTGCAAATAATATTGCTAACTAGGGCATCTAGAATACAATATATTTTTTAGAATACAATATAGTCATATGTAATAATAATAATAATAATAATAAGTTATTATAATATATGCTTATAGCATTGTTTATTATACTATTTTAAGGCCATATGGAAGTACAGATGCCCGTTCATACACGGGCAATCTAAATATGTGCCATTTTCACTTTAGGAAATCTTGATTTTAAATATACTGAATGATTCTTATTTCATGTAATTACCAATTCGAAAATAAATGATTTATTATTATTATTAACTTATTTCACTTTTAGTACCTATATATGAAATATGTAGTAATGTATTTTCGAGTTGTCGCTGAGGAGCTACATAGAAGTATGCTGCAACGACTAATATATATTTCTAATCAAAACTATGACATTTATATGTAGCAATAACTTATTCAGTGTAAGGCTTCAGCTACATATCTAAGAACTTACGCATGTAAACTGCAACGATGCCTGCATAGAGCTTTCTCAGATATATAACATTGCAATATGCTTCATGTGAAAGATTCTCAGCGATATATTTTTGAAGCATACATAGCAACGTTTCATTGGAAGATTTCAAATCCATTAAAGACAAGTCCATAGCGTAGTAAGTAGGCGAATTTATTCGCAACGTTCTACACTAATTTTAGCACTGAAATAAAATAAAATATAAATAAAATGAACTGAAACTACAAACTACATCCATTGCAATTTTTGTATCTCTATTTTATTGCATAATCATTCAAACTGTATTGAATTACAATTGCATGTCTATTTGTGCATAGCGTCGCTTAATTATAGGTTTAACTTGCTTTACTTCTTTAAAACATCTTTAATTTAAAGATGCTCTGAATTAATTGCGCATGATTTAGATGTGTGAGAAGTTACTTGAATACCTTTTCTTCACATCGTTGATATTTCTTGTAATAAGCGTCATTCTTGTCACATTCTCTACCGTTAGTATCGTCAGAATCATCAGAATCATATTTATTTGATGTTGACTTATTTATTTGATAGTATATCAATCACGATTCGTGACACAGGTATTTTATTTAGTTTTACTTGTGCTACTGAAGATGGGCGCATAGCGCTTGAAATGTACATCTAGCTACTTAATGCTTGTTACGGTATTCGGGTGATATTCTATATTATAATTTAACACCGTGGTGATAATTTTTTAAATTAGATATAATAGTTCTAATAGTCTTGCTAATTTTCTAGCAAGACTATTAGCAAGATTTGATTGATTGCAATAAAAAATATAGTATCTATAAAATATCTTGTTCTAGTTGTCCTAAAGTATATATAGGACAAACACGTAGACCAATTGAAACTAGATTTAAGGAGCATTTATCTCATTTCTGTTAAATAGAAAACATAAAAGTGCTGTAGCCGAGCATATTTTTGAATCAGGTCATCCTATTCAAATTAATTATTATATATATATATAATTAATAATTAATATCTTAGTAAACGCTATCAAAGGTCTTTTAATCAGTATATGTTATATAAAATATTTTAATCTTACCCGAAAAATTTTATATCCTTATATTTAGCCTCTAATTTGCTAATACTCAATGAAATAATACTACTAATAATCTTTTTTGGCAGAATTAGATAATTACCTACTTACTTTAATACTGGAGTATACTTTTAAAATTTCGGTACTGTTTTCGCGATTAACTTCGTTGTGTCTGCATTCTCGTCCGTGAAGAATCCGTAGCGCCTTACCTATTTATGATAGTCATTGGCCAATGCCATGACTTCTATGCGTTTAAATGCATCAAACACCATTGCTATATGAGGAGGAATTTCTTCGCGTTCAGCGGACAAGTGCGGACCAGCGAAAATTGCCTATGAAAAGAGAAATGGAAACTCTAATACATCTTGGTCTAGTTAAGTGGATTCTTTGGCAAGTTAATTGTATAAATAATAATAAGACTGACGACGTAGATGTAAAAACTTTAATTAAACTGACTAACAAAATGGCACTACGCATATTTTGGAAAAATTTAAATAATCCCTTAGGAGACTACATTACTACACGTATCCGCTAACCCGCTATCTTTAAACGAAGTGGTACATATATTAACAAACGATTTTCATGCGAATGACAAGAGAATATTTGACAAACAAAAGGTCGGTTTAAACAAAAATAATAACCAAAACAAATATCCTACTTTTTCACAAAAATATCATTCATATTCACATAAACCACCACCACACATGAATTAAAATAATTTTAATCCATAACAACAAAAACACAACTTTAATCAAAAAAATACTACAGGTATAAATGTATTTAAACCCGACAAAAATTTTATCCTACACAAACCGATTCCTATGTCTGTTTCTACCAGAAATACTTCTTCACTACCCAATAATCATCATAATTTCCGTAGAGAAGAATTGTATAATAATGAAAATACAGAAAATTGTTATGAAGAATATTCCGAACAAGATTTCGAATCATTCTATAATCCCACAACTAATATTGACGACCACCATTTTTTTAGAAGAAGAAGCCCCGAAAGAATCGGAAACCACATAGAATTACTAAATATCGATAACAACCCTTCACAACTTCCATATATTAATATACCTTTTAAGGATTTTTCTTTAAAATGTCTAATCGACACCGGATCAACTAAATCTTTTATTAATCCTAAAATCTCTAAACAATTTTTCACGAAATTCACAAAAAATGATCCATTTGTTATCAGCACTGCTCACGGTACTACAACTGAAAAACATAGTATTTCATTCCATGCCCACCAATATTTCAAGTATATAAATCCGTATGTAAATTCCACATTTTCCAATTTCACACAAATATTTCGACTGTCTATTAGGCCTTGATAATTTACAACGGAACCTCATGACCAAGGTTTAGACGATAGCGACAATATCACTATACACACAAATCCCGAAAATCCTATATCATCAATTCAAATTTCAGAGAATCCATTAAATTTCTCAAAAAACCAAATTTCATTTAGTTAGAGAGTCCGCAATCCTAAAGATTGGTTGGAAACAGCACGCCATGCCGATCTATCCTGAGCTAATCCCTTCATCTCCCTATAGCTATTCATCTCAACGTCTTCAACTATCTGAGTCACATACTCCAATCTAGGTCTACCTACCCCTCTCTTTCCCAACACTCTACCTTCTATGATCAATTGCATAATCCCCCCATGCCTAAGAATATGCCCTACTAATCTGTCTCTCCTACGCTGTAACACTCTCCAAATACTTCTCTTCTCCCCTACTAACTCTAGTACAGCTTCATTTGTTACTTTATCTTCCCAACCAATCCTCATCATCCTCCTATAACACCACATTTCGAATGCTTGTAATCTACGCTTCTCTTCCTTTCCTATAGTCCACGCCTCACACCCGTACAGTGCTACACTCCAAACATATACCTTCAGTAATCTTTTTCTAATACCCAAGTCAATATTTGATCTTAAAATCTGTTCTTTTTCTACGAATGCCTTCCTACCCTGTGCTATCCTACACTTTATATCTACCTTGCTTCGATTATCTTTTGTGATTCTACTGCCTAAATAACAAAAATCTGACACTTCTTCGATTCTATTATCTCCTATTGTGATCCTCATTTTTCTACTGCATTCCTTTTTGTCACACCTCATCACTTTAGTTTTACCTATATTTATTTTCATGTTAAAATCCCTAGTCAATACTGCCTGCATACCATTCAATACCCTTTCTAATTTCTTTTCGCTTTCTTCCAATATAGCTATATCGTCGGCGAATCTCAGCATATATATTTTCTCTCCCTGTACATTCACACCTACACTATACTCTTCTTTTACTTTGTTTATTGCATCTTCTATATATAGATTAAATAATAACGGTGAGAGTGTACATCCCTGCCGAACTCCCTTCCTTATTTTTGTTACCTCTTCTTCCCCCTCAATTCTAACTAAGGCAGTTTGGTGTTTATATAAATTAAAAATTATTCTCCTATCTTTATAATCTATACCCGCTTCTTTTAAAATTCTAAACATTATGTCCCAATCTACATTATCAAATGCCTTTTCTAAGTCTACAAAAGCTATGCAAGTTACCTTTCCTACCCTCTTTCTTTTTTCTACTACCGTTCTTAGTGCTAGAATCGCCTCTCTCGTCCCTCTGTTTTTCCTAAAACCAAACTGATCTTCTCCTAGCCTTTCCTCTACTTTATTTTCTAATCTCCTATAAATAATCTTTAACAATATCTTCGATGCATGTGATAGTAGACTAATGGTACTATAGTTCTCACACAAATTAGCTCCTATTTTCTTCGGCATTGTTACTATTCTACTACGCTGAAAATCCTGTGGTACTTCTCCCTTCTCATATATTTTACAAACTAACCTGTATAATCGCTCCTGCATTTTTTCCCCTGCGTGTTTTATTAATTCGGCTGGTATCATATCATATAAATTTCATTTAAATCAATAAAATTATGTCCTTCTGAACCATTAATCAAAAAACTATTCAACACCTCCAAACAAGAATTATAGTTCAAATTTCAGAAAACAATGTCATAGAAGATACAATTAAGTTCCTTAGAGATTTCATTGTCCCAAATATTCCTTACGCATGTCATCTTGAAACCGTAGATCTATATTTTAAAACTAAATAAAATAATCCAACATAAAGTTAATTCAAATATAAATTTTAAAAGATGCTTAACTATTTTAGAAGATATTGAAAACATTGAAGAACAACAAACTTCAATAAAAAATTACCACGGAGGAAAGAGTGATCACCGTGGAATTACAGAAAATCTTCAAAAGTTATCAAACAAAATATATTTCCCAAATATGCAAAAAGCCATCAAAAATTACATCAATAATTGTGAAATCTGTAAAGTCGTAAAATACGATAAAAAACCTCTAAAATTGAAATTCAATCTTACTCCTACTCCAACCAAACCATTTTGCATTGTACATATAGACGTACTAAAATACGAAAATAACAAAGTTCATTTCTGTAGCCCACACCATCCAGCTAGTAATGGATTAATCGAGAAATTTCATTGCACTCTTCTTGAACAGATAAATCTATTAAACAATCGAGAACAATTTAAAAATGACACAATCAATCTAAAAATGTTGTATGCTTTAATTGTATATAATAACACTACACATTCCTCAACAAAATTAACACCTTTTAACATTTTAAATTTCGATATGCATGAAATAGTCGATATCGATTTAGAACAACAATTAATTAATGATTACGTTGATGTTCACAAAGAAAAAATCAAAATATTCCACAAATATATTAATTCTAAATTATTAGGACATAAAGAAAAAGTCATAAATAAGTTGAACAAAAATGGAGAAGATGTACCAGATCTATCAGACACAGTCTATGTAAAAAGTAACTTTAGATCAAAACAACGTAATAAATATAAAAAATAAAAAGTTATTACCAAAATTCTAAGAAGAAAACCTTCGAACCTGATATAAATAAATCCAAAACAGGTCGTAAATTTCATAAATTACATATGGCCAATGTTAAGAGACCTATTAAAAATCCTCTTCCTATTCCAGGTACCTCACTCTCTTCTCCTGGACTTTTCAGTCAACCTATGGACAACTCAACATAACTAGTAATTCTGGAATATTACCCATCAAACTAAGCACCGCCAAATTACAAATAAACACGCATACATTTGTTCATTTCTTAAATATAACACCATTAATTTCAGAATACGAAATAGTTTTAAATCAATTAAATAATATACGTAAAGTAACAGAAAAACATGAAATATATTCTATCGCTTTAAATAATTATAACAAAATAATTAACCATATAACTTCTATCATTGAAGAAAAATTTAAATTCTCTAATTGTAATTCTATTCGAACTAAAAGAGGTTTGATAGATGGCATTGGTACAATTATTAAACAATTGACCGGAAATCTCGATTCAAACGATGGTACTCAAATTCAAAATTCTCTTGACATTCTCAAGAAAACCTAAAATAATCTAGCTAAACAAATCAATAATCAATATTCAATAAATAATGAAATATGACAATATGACAAAATTTAACGAAACCCTAGAAAAAGTCAAACACAACGAATACGCACTTTTACTAAAAATAAATACACTTGAAAAAACTATAACAAAAACATCTAATTCCACAATTTCATTTGCAAAAGAAATTCTAAACCAAATACTGCATTTATTAAACATTATCTTTAGCATAACACAAGATATAGGGAACTCATTTGAATTCTGTCAAGCTGGTATAGTACACCCTATTATAATTACAAATAATGAACTATTAAATGAATTAAAGAAAATACACCCTTTCTATCAAACAAAATTACCATTTGAGATTTCTTCAAAAATATTGCTAATTATAAAATATTAATTAAACTCACCTGTATACTAAAAAACAGTGAAATCATTTATACACAATCAATACCAATTTTTGAAATAATAAAATACGAATTAGTATACTTGCTACCAATACCTAATAAGAATTTTGAAATAACTATACCCAATAATAAATACGTGCTTATGTCTGATGATAGAATAATTCCATTTACTGATATTTGTGATCTCGTAAACAACCAATATTTTTGCACACAACAATGAAAAACATACCATAGCACAACATGTGAAGAAAGCATTTTTAAGAACAAAATATCCCATAATTGTTCTCAATTCCAACTGAAACCACAAAAGATATTGGAATACATTCCGGAAGCCTTTCAAATATTTAGGGGTTTTCCCAGTACCTGTATTACTCCAAACTAATTGCAAAAATTCAGTCACAAACAAAGATATCAATGGTATCTTTCTATTCAGCAATGAAAACAACTGCCAATACACAATTGAAATACAATTATTAATTTTCATTGAAACTACATCAGGACAACTATTAGTATTGGAAAATTTCCACGCTACCATGGAAAATCCAGTAATCCTACCAACAATTAAACTAGAATCCATCCAATTATCAAAATTAAGTAATAACATGGCACCAATGTAAATATTAGAAACTACAAATCAACTAAATACCTGGCACCTTTCTGGAACGATTGTATTATACATTGCACTGCTAACTGCATTTATATTAATAAAATACAAGAAGAACAAGAACAACCACAAAGATATGAATCTACAAGCCATCCTAATAGATATAGGCTTATAATCTCGCCGGAGTCTCGATCTACAGGATGGAGAAATAATATTTAGTATATACACTATAATACCACTTCTATATTGTATAAATAATGTTTAGTCTACTTTATATTTAGTCTACTTTAATACAACTGCCACATTGCATCCCCAATGTACACTATGTCTATTGTCTTAACTCAACCCTCGATAAAAGTCACGTTATATAAAGAAACTAAGACAGATCTAACTCATTCTATTGATTCTCTTCACAGAGAAAGCACTAACCTAGACTTACGTGTTGTATGTAATAAAAACAAATAAATATAGTTTTAAAAAAACATAATTTGCGTTATTACAAATATAATTTACGTCAATACATGCGTCATATAGATTTAAATTGATGTTCTAGTTATAAAAATTCTATAATCTGCACTATAAGTCGAATCTTATGCTAATATCATTTATTATATTATCAAGCAGTTGTCTGTAAATTAGCTGCATTCAAATTTCGATATGAATAAATACGTTTAAAAATTCATAAAATTTAAACAATACAAATAAATATAGAATATCACCCAAATACCGTAACAAGCATTAAGGCTGCGCTAAAGGTACAGAAAAAATTTCAGTGATAATTTTGAGAAAACGACTAGGAATATGCAAACAATATTTTGTGGCTATATTTCCAATTATGGTATTTAGGGAATAGGCGGCTCACTTTTTTGAAAAAATTATTATTATTATTAATTCTTTTTTGAAAAATACATTTTTAAAATATTTAGTAAAATTTTAAAAAGTGGGGATACTTGATAATTATTCACAAATTCGTTAATTTCTTATAACTAAGAAATATCTCAACAAATAAGGGAGATATTATCCTTAAAACTTAACATTGTAATTTTTATATATAGAAGACAATCCAGTCGGTGTAGTACAGAATTTTAGTGGTAGATGGCATTATTTTTAGATAGGCAACTCAAGCAGAATTGATCAAGGATTGAAATATGATAGGATAATATTTGTATGTTTAGAGGCGATTAAATTAGTTCAGCTTTTATTGCGTTTTTTTGCATAAATAAAAATTATATGAATGAGTAGGCTGAGTTCATGACAAAAAAGAGAAACAATTTATTAAACCTTTTATTATAAAGGAAATATATATCACTATCTTTTATAATCCATAAACTTATTATATTCATATTGCCGAATTGTTTCTAAATGGATTTCCATTCGTTTTTTTTTCTTGGATCTAATTCAAAACATAGATAACAGATTTGTTGAATTTTTGTTAAATAAAATAGGCAATATAAACAACTACTTTGTTTTGAAAAAAAAAATTTTTTCATGACACGACTAGTTTTGAGTATACGCTTATACTATACTCAAGTGCGAGTATAGGTAATAATAACAAATATTTCATTTACATTCTAAATATTTACATTACATTTGCGAGTATTAGGTAATTATAATTGGGTTAATTAGGCAATGAAAAAATACTTGAAAGTTTAAATTGTATTATTATTATTAATTCAAGTGTATTTACAAAACTGAACACATTTATTTTATTTTTATTTTTTAATTTATCGACAAATATTTAAAATCTGGGGTATAATTTGTTACGCTAGCCCGCAATAATTCTTTTAGATGCTGATTTGTTAGTTGTGAACGTTGTTTTGATTTCACAAATTTCATAGTCGAGTAAAGAGATTCACAGGAATAAGTTCTCCCAAAAATCGAAAGAATGCGGCTTGCAGCCTTCCTTAATTGTGGGTATTTTGTTTCCGGTACTGATGCCCAAAATTCATTGATGGAGTTAGCTGCGAGAGGTTAAGTAGAGCTGGGTCTTCCTTCATATCTAGTAATTCTATTTCCGCTGTTGCTTTTTCGAAAAGTATAATACTGGATATAGAAAACCCATCTTTAACAACGTCAATTGACAAAGGATTTAAATAAAAATCAAGAGTTGTCTTAAATTCTTTGAATTCTTCAAATCTGTTATTATTCTGTTATTATTCATATCTGCACTGATTTTTTTAAGGCGGGGAAAATGCGCTAATGTTCTATTTTTAATGTCTTTTTGAAAAAGTTGTAATTTAGTATGAAAACTAAATATTATTTGATAGAGATCCGGTATTGTCTTATCTTTTCCTTGCAGTCTTAAATTGAGCGTCTGCAAATGTTGCATTGTATCAGTAAGAAACATTAAATCTTGTAACCAGTGATCATTATTCAATTGTGGTTACGATTTGTCCTTTTGTTGCAAAAATATCTTGATAGGTTCAAGCAAATCTACAAATCTATTTAATACATTGGAACTAGATAACCACCTTACAATACAATAAAAATTAATATCATTTGGAAATTCTTCGTCTTCCAATTCTTCCAGAAAATTTTTAAATTGGCGGTGAGTTTTTGCACTTGTTCGCATGTAATTTACGATCTGTAGATGTCATCACATCGGGATATTTGAAATATTTAGCAATAAGTTGTTCATGATGAATGATACAGTGTACAGCAATGAAAGGCGGAATTTTGCTATCCGTTTTTAAAGTCCAATGAGACCAACATTTTTGCCAAGCATTGCTGGAGCTCCATCAGTCGCAATACTAATAAGCTTTTGGTACTTCAAAAAAGTGAAGTACTAAATCTAATGAGTTTTTTATATCGACACCACGAGTTGATTCCCTGAGGGCCACTAAATCTAATAATTTCTCTTTTACAATTAATTCAGATTAAAGAAAGCGTATGAAAACGGCCAATTGAGGTACATCTGTGATATCTGTTGATTCGTCGAGTGCTAAGCTAAATGCGACACAGTTTTTTAAATCATTTTTTAAATTACTTTCCAGATATGAATTAATTTCCGTTATTCGTCGTTCAGTTGTATGCCTTGATAACGGAATTTCCGAAATATTTTTGTGCAATTTTACATTACTCGGATCTAAAATTTTTACAACTTCTTACACTAGCTTATAATTCTATCTAAAACAAATGAATTTTCATTTTAGAGCTCTCGATAAAGGGGCAAACCTTATGAATTCCGCAAGGCTGACAACATGGCGAAAAAATTACTTAGAAAAAATCAATCAATACGGAAATGAGAAGCGTTATTATTATTATTTTTTTTTTTTATTCATAAAGACTGCAAACATGCTTGAAGCCCAAAACAGAGTCTTGAAATAATAGACAAAATACCTATATATAAACATATGTATATATGTTATATATATATATATATAATATGTATATATAAAATTAAATGCTAAGATAACTATTATAAATTTAAACATAATGAAACCAAAATACAATGACCCCAAATTATATTATGTTTACCTCTCACACAACGCTTAATGCTATTACGAAATTTTACAGCAGTTATATTAAAAATATTTATATTTGAAGTTTTATTTATATTATTAAAAGTGTTTATTATTCTCACCATTCCGGAGTTTGTGGAAGCATCAGTGTTGCAGTGTGGAGCACGAAACAGATCCGGTTGTCTCATGGGGTAACAACGAGGAATAAAATTAATATTCAATAAAATAGATGAACAATCTATAAGCCCATTAACAATCTTAAATAAGAAGCATAAATCATTAATAATTCTCCTTTGTTCTAAGGTTAGCATTTGCAGATTACAACATGTAGATAAATAATAATTATTTTCAATATTCAGCTTGTTACAAACAAAATTTTAAAAAAATTTCTGCATTATTTCTATTTTTGTAACATATATCTGATAATATGGATTAAATTGAATCATGGTTCAAAGACAAATTGTTGCCATAGTTACCGCAAAATAGCATTATTTTAATGGAGATTGCCAGTTACCATACTCGTCTACTTTCGAAAATACCAAATTGCGCTTCCAACAAGGAAGAAATTAGGAACTTGTAATGACAACTTGTAATCGACATAGTAATGACATGTATTATGAAGTAAATTATAACAAAAAAGAGTTGAGAGAGAATTTAGCCATAAGCTCAGTTTGTACATTTCTCAACTTAGATCGCGTATAATTTTACCTTTATATGACATAAGAAAAACAGTGTCATTTATTCTACAAATTATTTTTTCATTTTTGGATCCATTTTTTTTTCAAAATTTCTTGTGCTTACAGTTAATAATAAATAATAAAAAAAGATATTAAATTGCCCCTAAGCTCGCCGTTTTTGGAAGAGAGTTTTAATTAGTTGGAAAATTGCTGCTAAACATAGGCATTTAGCTCATTTCAGATTAAATAGAAAAGATAAAAGTGTTGTAGCCGAGCATATATTTGAATTGGGTCATCTTATTGAAATTATTTCAATTATAACACTTTTAACAAATTCACCCATTTTACAGTACCCTAATTTCAATCTACCCTTCGTACTAACCACCGACGCCAGCAATTACGCTATCGGCGCCGTATTTTCACAAGGACCTATTGGATCTGGCCTTCCAATTGCGTACGCTTCACGAACATTAAGCGAACACGAGATCAACTACTCTGCTATTGATAAAGAAATGCTTGCCATTATTTGGGCTACCAAATACTTTCGACCTTACTTATACGGACGCACATTTACTATTGTAACAGACCGAATGCCCCTAATTTGGCTTACCTCAATCAAAGAACCAAATTCTAGAGTCTTAAGATGGCGATTAAAACTCGAAGAGTTCGACTACACCATAAATCACAAAAAGTGTAAACTTAACAAAAATGCAGACGCTTTATCACGTATTCCAAATTTAAATGTTGCCACAACTTCTAAAGATGATTTAACTAACCACTCTCATTTGAAATACATGGAAAACTTCAATAGACAATTATCCGGAAACAATGATGACTAAATTCAGTAACCGTAGAACCCTCAGATATATCTGACCAAAATCTAGATGATGAAGACATAGAAACAATACATAGTAGTGCAGAAGATCCTATATGTACAATCGCTTTATCGGACGATCCTTTGAATTTTTGTGAAAATCAAATTGAATTCATTTTATTAAAAATCAACCCAGCTGATACAAAGTTAGTAAAATTATTCGGAAACTCAAAACAACGCTTCACTGTTCAAATTTCAGAATGTAATTATGAAAATGATTTTCTTAACTTTATAAAGGAATTTATTATACTAAACACTCAGTATTCGTGTAATATCCAAACAGATGAACTGATCAAAAATTAAATCGTTGTTTCAATCAAGATTCAAGACACAGCAGGAAATACTTATGCTAGATCGTACTGCCCGTACTTTCTAACAGCTTGTTTTGCTTATTAAATGTATATTATCTCGGAAGAGACATGCCAGCGGTACCTATACGGTGATGACTGATTTAACTTGTCCATGATATTAATCACGCTATTTATATAGCGATTCTTATAACCTGTCAAAGTTTTCTATATTTGTGAATTAACAAAACTGGGAGAAAAAAAGAAATGTACAAATATAATCAATGTATTTACAGAACATTATATTATGTATTGGTCTTCACATTAAAAATAGGTAAACATTGCAAACGTAAAAATACAGATGTATCTCTCAGTCTCACCAATGAGCCATATATAAAGACTAGTATATAAGATCATTATTTTTATATACTTTACAAATTCCACAAGTGATTACACAGAATCCTACAGAATGCGGAATTATACACATTGTTGTTAACATATATAAATAAATGTGTAAGTAAAGAAAAATGTGTTTACAGAAAATTATCGATATAAATAAAAGTTAAAATAGGTAAACATTGTAAGCCTAAATATACAGCTGTCGCAATAATGGAATATATTTTAGAAAATGTCTATTGTAAAAGAAAGATCTTCGATTTGCAAGAAGTTATTCAATTATAATTCATAATTCTTAGTCAAAGGTAGGCAGGACATGGAAAGGTAGGCAGGACATGGAGGATAAATCAGCATACTTTAAAGTTAATACTTATATGATTAGAAATATGATATAAAGTTAAAATAGAAAATAAGATACATGAAATAAACAGATTCACTATTACATCAAATAAAATGTGTATGTTATCTTATATTATATTTGTAAATTATTACTAACTAGTCTAATACCTTCTAGGAAAATCTTAATGTTAAACATATATAATTAAATATATTATCTAGAACAGATATTATATTTCACATTAACGAGGTTTATAAAATCCTGACGTCAAATAATTTGTGATTTGTTTATTATTTTTTTATTATTTTTTATTTTTTCATGGAAATGAAGTATAGATATACCAATACGAAACATTGATAAATAGGGGAATATAATGGAATTTTAATGATCTTTCTGTTTAATTGTATGTGCTTTCCTAAATTCCGACTATTTTTCGATTTCCTTACTAATGAGAGGCTTACAGAGAGGCTTAACCAAAATACAGCATTTGGTCACTTGTTATATATTTATCAATACGTTTATTAAGCAAGGTTAGCGATACGACTATTTTCTTTTAAGGCACGAATTAAAACATTGATTAATCTAATTACCTTATTTAGAATTATCAATTTACTATTGTTAAATTAATTACTTTATTTAGACTTAGCAAATACTATAAAAGTATTTGACTCCACAAGAAATGTAACCATTTAGTACACAGACTTTAACATTGTCAGTTATTCTGTGGTTCCCTTATATATAAAATTGAATATAAAATATATATTGTAATCCATGAAATAAAATAAAGTTTTTCTTAAGTTTAAAAAGAGAAAACTTAAGTGGCGCAGTCAGTAGGATTTTTGAAGGAAACCAAAACACTAATATTGGTTTAGGTCCTTTTGTCTCTACAATTAATCAAAAATAGAACATCATAAACGCATAACTTAAAAAGTTGTTCCTGTCATTCATCGAGCTTATTATCAAACATCTGTTCCAACTGTGGTCCAATTCCTGGAAGGAGAACAAAAATCGTCAAATTCCTTGGGTGAGATCGACAGTGAGTCCAGAATCAACAAAGAAGAGAAGGAGTCGATTGGTGAAGACAACAGCGAACGTTAATCAAGAAGAAAGAAAAAAAAAAGGAATCTAATGAAGATAATAATAATTTTTATGTAAGTCAAATATTGTTCACAATTTTATTGCTTTATATATATGGATGATGGTAATAATTTAGATAATTTAAATATTGAACCTCACGATTTTGAGAATATCGAATAATTTAATAAATATAAATCAAAAAAATTTTTAAATAACATGGCTACTTTAAGAGATCAATTAGAAACCATTTCAAATTACGATGGTAATGCTATCACAATTGCAACATTCATCACAAACTGTGAAGATATTTTACATCAACTAGCTAGAAATCCCGATAACCCTGAAAATCGTAATTTTAATTCATTTTTATTACGTCATATAAAAAATAAATTAGTTGGAAGAGCAGCCCAAATCGTTGCTATCAGACATATAAACACTTGGGATGATTTAAAAATGCTTTTATTAATAACTTTTGGAGACCAGCGAGATGAAGATTCTCTTGTTAATGATATGTTAATGTTAACTCAAAATGGCAATGAATCCGCCATAGCTTTTGGTGAACGCTGCCAAGATATAAGAAGCTTATTAATTGCAAAATGTTCATATGAAGAACCCATTGCAGAAATTCGAAATGCAAAAATAATATTATATAATAATTTAGCACTGAAAACATTCATGAGAGGACTCAAAGAATCTATGAGTTTAGTAGTTAGATGTAGGGACCCAGATACTCTGGAAGAAGGCATTAAAATTGTCTTAGAAGAAGAAAATCTCAACTATAATCGGAACAAAAAACAAAATATTAATTCAATTCACTCCAACGCAAACGTTAATCCAACAATACGTCAACAAGTTGGTCAACTCATGCAACAACAACAACCTAGATTCAATCAAAATAATAATTTTCAAAACAATTACCGAAATCCTCAAAATCAATTTCAAGCTAACAATCAAAATTCATTTAATCAAAGAAGATTTAATACCCCTTATAATTTTAATAATAATTTTCAAAGACCATTTCAACAACAACCATTTTTTAACAATCAAAATCATAATTTCAATAAAAATTTCAGACAACCAAATGTTTTTAAACCTAATAATAATAATAGGAGATTTCCACCTCCTATACCAATGGAAGTAAATAGCGGTAACATCAGACACACTAATAATTCCAATCATAATAATACTCGTTTTCATCATAATCAACATCCAATTCCAATGGAAACGTCTACATTTAATACAAGACGTCATAACCTCCATTATCAAGATGTTCAACCATCAACATCTAATGACCAGAATCAAAATGATGATAACCTTGAAATAAATAAATCAGAAAATTTTCCGTTAGTTTTTCAAAGAAACTTCCCGAGATAGTCTTACATAATTCAAATGTATCATCTCTACCATATATTATTATACCAGAAACTAATTCCAAATTCATGTTAGACACAGGTTCTACGAAAACTTTAATAAATCCAAACTTAGCAGAAAAACATTATTCAAATCTAATTGAAGACGATCCTTTTATAATTCGTACAGCTCATAAAACAACTTCACATGGTTATAGTTTAACCAAACCAATTTCAAAAATTTTTAATAACACTATGTTTCATAAATTTCACTTATTTAATTTCAATCCTAATTATGATGGATTAATAGGAGTCGATTTATTACAAAAATTAAATGCAAAAATCGATTTAGAGAATAATTCATTAGTTACACCTTTTGCAAATATACCTTTATATTTAGAAAATCAGCAAATCACAATTAAAATTTCACCTAGATGTGCGCAAATTGTTCAAGTTCCCGTAGATAAAAACATTAATTATGGCTACATAAATTATATTAATTTTGAGAGAGGATTAGAAATGCCATCAGCACTAGTAAAAATTGAAAATCAAATGGCTACCAGTGTCATAACAAATTCTACAGATATTGAACGTACGATAATATTTAAAGATTCAATTTTAATTGAAGAATTAGATCCATTAGAAAAAATAAATATCAATCATATTACAAATTCATTTATTCCAAACAGAGAATATGATAATTTACTAAAACAAAATTTAAGAAACATACGCTTACAGCATACTAATTCTGAGGAAAATGATCAAATACGACAATTATGTTATAATTATAGAGATATATTTTATTGTGAAGAATTGCCTTTATCTTTTAATAATCAAATAAAACACCAAATAAACTTATCAGATAATACACCTATTTTTACAACAACATATAGGTATCCTAATATTCACAAACAAGAAGTTTCAAAACAAATCAATACTATGTTATCTCAAAATATTATTAGACAATCAATTTCCCCATGGTCAAGTCCTGTATGGATAGTTCCAAAAAAATTAGACGCCAGCGGAAAAAAGAAGTGGCGTATGGTCATCGATTACAGAAAATTAAATGAAAAAACAATTAATGATAAGTATCCTCTACCCAACATTATTGATATCCTTGATAAATTAGGAAAAAGTCAATATTTTACAACACTAGATTTAACTTCCGGCTTCCATCAAGTCGAAATGGAAGAAAAACATATTGAAAAAACTGCTTTTAATACTGAAAACGGTCATTATGAATTTAATAGAATGCCGTTTGGTTTAAAAAATGCCCCTTCCACTTTCCAGAGAGTTATGGACAATATCTTACGAGGGTTGCAAAATGAAATATGTAGTGTATATTTGGACGATGTTATTATTTTTTCAACATCTCTTCAAGAACACATTTCAAGATTAAAAGAAGTTTTTGAACGTTTAAGATTGTCAAATTTCAAAATTCAACTAGATAAGAGTGAATTTTTAAGAAAAGAAGTTGCTTATTTAGGACACATTATTACACATTATTTATAGAGAGGCGATTCTAGCACTAAGAACGGTAGTAGAAAAAAGAAAGAGGGTAGGAAAGGTAACTTGCATAGCTTTTGTAGACTTAGAAAAGGCATTTGATAATGTAGATTGGGACATAATGTTTAGAATTTTAAAAGAAACGGGTATAGATTATAAGGATAGGAGAATAATTTTTAATTTATATAAACACCAAACTGCCTTAGTTAGAATTGAGGGGGAAGAAGAGGTAGCAAAAATAAGGAAGGGAGTTCGGCAGGGATGTACACTCTCACCGTTATTATTTAATCTATATATAGAAGATGCAATAAACAAAGTAAAAGAAGAGTATAGTGTAGGTGTTAATGTACAGGGAGAGAAAATATATATGCTGAGATTCGCCGACGATATAGCTATATTGGAAGAAAGCGAAAAGAATTTAGAAAGGGTATTGAATGGTATGCAGGCAGTATTGACTAGGGATTTTAACATGAAAATAAATATAGGTAAAACTAAAGTGATGAGGTGTGACAAAAAGGAATGCAGTAGAAAAATGAGGATCTCAATAGGAGATAATAGAATCGAAGAAGTGTCAGATTTTTGTTATTTAGGCAGTAGAATCACAAAAGATAATCGAAGCAAGGTAGATATAAAGTGTAGGATAGCACAGGGTAGGAAGGCATTCGTAGAAAAAGAACAGATTTTAAGATCAAATATTGACTTGGGTATTAGAAAAAGATTACTGAAGGTATATGTTTGGAGTGTAGCACTGTACGGGTGTGAGGCGTGGACTATAGGAAAGGAAGAGAAGCGTAGATTAGAAGCACTTGAAATGTGGTGTTATAGGAGGATGATGAGGATTGGTTGGGAAGATAAAGTAACAAATGAAGCTGTACTAGAGTTAGTAGGGGAGAAGAGAAGTATCTGGAGAGTGTTACAGCGTAGGAGAGACAGATTAGTAGGGCATATCCTTAGACATGGGGGGATTATGCAATTGATCATAGAAGGTAGAGTGGAGGGAAAGAGAGGGGTAGGTAGGCCTAGATTGGAGTATGTGAGTCAGATAGTTGAAGACGTTGAGATGAATAGCTATAGGGAGATGAAGGGATTAGCTCAGGATAGATCGGCATGGCGTGCTGTTTCCAACCAATCTTTAGGATTGCGGACTCTTTAACTAAATTACCCCTGAAGGTGTAAAGCCAAACCCTGATAAAATTTCAGCCATTACTAAATTTCCCATTCCAACTACTCAAAAGGAAATTAAAAGTTTCTTAGGATTAATTGGTTATTATCGTAAATTTATCCAAGACTTCGCTAAATTAACTAAACCCATAACACAATGTTTAAAGAAAGGAAAGAAAGTAGAACATTCAGTCGAATTTATTGCAAGTTTTGAAAAATGTAAAGAAATGTTAGTTAATGATCCAATTTTGCAATATCCAGATTTTAAGAAACCTTTTGTTTTAACTACAGATGCATCAAATTTAGCCATAGGTGCAGTCTTAAGTCAAGGAAGTCCACCTAATGATTTGCCAGTTTCATATGCTTCGCGTACACTTAACGAAAGTGAAACTAAATATTCTACTATAGAGAAAGAATTACTCGCTATTGTTTGGGCAACTAAATTCTTTAGACCATATTTATACGGTAGAAAGTTTACCATATACACAGATCACAGACCATTGCAGTGGCTGTTTTCTTTAAAAGACCCTCATTCGAAATTAGCCCGTTGGAGATTACGGTTAGAAGAGTTTGATTATGAAGTCATATATAAAAAGGGTAGTTTAAATACAAATGCAGACGCTTTATCAAGAGTTGAAATTAATCCAACCGAATTATTGGACATAGATACTGCTTCAATAATTGTAAATTTAGATGATGATGATATAGATCAAATGCTTGAAAATATTTGTGAAAATACTGAAATCCCAAATACCCCAGAAATTCGAGATTTAATAAGATATATTGATAATAATATTGATAATACAGTTCATACAAATATTAATATTGAACCTAATCAAAGCATACCAATTTCAGAAGATACTATCAATAATAAACCTAGACAAATATTTATTACGACAGTTTTGACAAATCCAAAACAACCAATGGTAGAAAATCAAGAAGGAAAAGTTATTATTAAAGCCTATATTAGTCAAGATCAGAATGAAGAAGAAATATTGAGCTTGTTAAAATCTTATACAGAACCTAAAATTACAACTCATTTGTTTATTGATACCGAAAAAATGTATAAAGATATTTGTGGTACATATGTCAACCACTTTTCAAATAATGGACCTATTTTAATACGATGTTTAAAGAAAACACGGAATATTAATGATATAGAAGAACAAATAAATTTAATTATCAACCACCATGAAGGAAAGACTAATCACCGTGGTATTAATGAAACCTTAGCAAGATTAAGAAAAGATTATTATTGGAAAAATATGAAAGATAGTATTAGTAATTATATAAATAATTGTGATTTTTGTAAAAAAGCAAAATATGAACGAAATCAGCCAAGTATTCCTATGGTACTTACTGAAACCCCTGGAAAACCTTTTGAAAAATTACATGTAGATACCTTTACTATTGAAGGAAATAATTTTGTTACAATTATAGACGCTTTCTCAAAAATAGGTCAAGCTTATAATATAGTTTCCAAAAATGCTGTAGAAATTGCAGATAAATTACTTCATTATTTTCAACATTATGGAGTACCCTCAAATATTACAATGGATGGAGGAAGCGAATTCAATAATGAATGTGTAAAACAATTGTTACAAATGCATAAAATAATTTTTCATATAACAACCCCTAAACATCCAGAATCTAATGGACTTATTGAGCGATTACATTCCACAATTATTGAACATTTTAGAATACTAAGACAAACTTCAAAAGTATCCCCTATTCATTTAATGAAATATACAATTATTGCATATAACAATACGATACATTCTGTTACAGGATATACTCCACTAGAAATATTATTAGGACATACCGAAAGTAGAAATCCTTATGATTTATTTTATAATTTTAATTATTTTCAAGAATATTGTTTAAATCATAAAAATAAAATGAAAACTACTTATAAACTAATTCAAGAAAAAATGATAGAAAAAAAAGAACGATTATTAAATCAAAGAAATAATCTATCTGATGTAAATAGATTTAAAATTAATGATACAGTGTATGAAAAGAATGTTTCTAGAAATAAGACAAACAAAAAATATGAAGGTCCTTTTACAATTATGGAATTATTACCAAATAATACATGCATGATAAAAGATCATAATGACATTTTACGGAAAGTACATCTTAGTAATTTGAGATTTCCTCCAATTGTTTCAGATCCCTCTTCGTCGGAATAATGTCTACTAAATTAAATATTACTAAAATTATAAATAATCCTGGTTTATTACCATGCAAATTAGGAACTACTAAAATAATATCTGATACTTGGACTCTTGTACAAGTATTTGATTTAAATAAATTAAAAACTGAGTTTGAACAATTAAAAGTAAATTTTATAAATATTAAAGAAATATATGACAATACTAATGTCACGTTATCAATTCAAAATGATTCACATAATTACATTTATTTAATACAACATTTAAATGAGGAAATACAACAAACGTTTTTACAAATTTCTCCAGTAATTTCACGTCGAGAGAAAAGAGGAATAATTAATGGATTAGGTAGTATTATAAAAGCAATCACAGGTAATTTAGATCAAGAAGACGCTATCAAATTGAATAATGAAATTGAAAATTTAAAGGTTAATCAAGTGAAATATATTAACTCACAAAAGCAACAAATAAGCCTTACTTCTGAAGCAATTACAAAATTCAATAATACTATTCATAAATTATCAAGCAATCAAGAGAATCTTAAATCAAAAATACTCCAATTAGAAGTAACAATACATCAAAGTAATGCAAAAGAATTAATTACGTTATCAGTAAATACTGTATTTATTCAACTAATTGCAGCTTTAAATTCAATATTAAGATTATTGGAAAAAGTACAAACCGCTATTACATTTGCAAAATTAAATATAATGCACCCATCAATTATTGATCCGGTACATTTAATTAATGAATTAATCAAAATACAAAACCAATTAAATGAGAAATCATTACCATTGCAACCAGAATTGAATACAATTATACCTTTTGAAAATCTTATAAATATAAGAGCTTATGTTTTAAATACCAAAATCACATTTCTATTAGATATTCCAATCGTAGAAAATATTGATTATAATTATTACCATTTATATCCATTACCCATTTCAAGAAATGAACATTCATATGAAATAATAATACCAAAGTCAAAATATTTGTTATTAAGTGAACAATATTATGCTTCAATAAATAAACCATGTAAAGAAATTATCCCAGGAAAAATGTTATGTAATTCATTAAACACTTTTTCAATAAATAAAGAAGCACCATGTGAAATACAATTACTTACAGTAACTGGAAATTATAATAATTGCATATCAAGTAATTTCTTAATGAATAAAGAAAAAATTCAAAAGTTAGAACGAAATATTTGGATTGCAGTACTTCCTAATAAAACTAAAATCCATATAAATTGTAATAAAGAAAAAGAAAATAAAGAATTGTCTGGAACTTATACAATGCAAATCCCAAAAAATTGTTATATTGATATAAAAGGTATTAGAATTGAAGCTCATGAAGAGAAAATAACTACTAAAATTGTTCAGATTCCAGAATTAAACTTTAATCATATTAAAACAACTGATACACCAACTTTAGGTACATTGTATTTGGAAGATATAAATTTAGATGATACACAAATTATTAAAGAAAATTTGCATAAATTATCATTAGATTTAGATAAAAATGTTAATGTTAATATACTACGAATCCCTAGTTTATGGACTATAATTATCTATTTAATTTTAATATGTATTGGATTTTTTATATTGTATAAATATCGTATATTGTTGTCACCTAAAACCCTGAAAACTAAACATCATGCAGTGTCCCAGGAGGAACCCATAAGCCTGGATACAATTCGAATTACTGCTCATTAAAATATTTTAAAATAAAGTTAAAAAATATTGTCATTCATCAGTTTTCAAATTAATTACCCAGTCTTTGTTTTAATGGGGAGGTGTTATATATTTATCAATACGTATATTAAGCAAGTTTAGCGATACGACTATTTTCCTTTAAGGCACGAATTAAAAACATTGATTAATCTAATTACCTTATTTAGAATTATCAATTTACTATTGTTAAATTAATTACTTTATTTAGACTTAGCAAATACTATAAAAGTATTTGACTCCACAAGAAATGTAACCATTTAGTACACAGACTTTAACATTGTCAGTTATTCTGTGGTTCCCTTATATATAAAATTGAATATAAAATATATATTGTAATCCATGAAATAAAATAAAGTTTTTCTTAAGTTTAAAAAGAGAAAACTTAAGTCGCAGTATATACCCTTGTCGATCTAGTCATAAAATTGTTTTAGACGATTACAGTGAGTTTTATAATGTTTATTGCCTTTTAGAATTGTAAAATTTACTTCAGAGTCTGTTATATATTTATCAATACGTATATTAAGCAGGTTCAGCGATAAGACTATTTTCTTTTAAGGCACGAATTAAAAACATTGATTAATCTAATTACCTTATTTAGAATTATCAATTTCCTATTGTTAAATTAATTACCTTATTTAGACTTAGCAAATACTATAAAAGTATTTGACTCCACAAGAAATGTAACCATTTAGTACACAGACTTTAACATTGTCAGTTATTCTGTGGTTCCCTTATATAAAAAGTTGAATATATAATATATTGTAAACCATGAAATAAAATAAAGTTTTTCTTAAGTTTAAAGAGAGAAAACTTAAGTGGCGCAGTCGGTAGAATTTTTTGAAGGAAACCAAAACACTAATATTGGTTTAGGTCCTTTTGTCTCTACAATTAATCAAAAATAGAACATCATAAGCGCATAACTTAAAAAGTTGTTCCTGTCATTCATCGAGCTTATTATCAAACATCTGTTCCAACTGTGGTCCAATTCTTGGAAGGAGAACAAAAATCGTCAAATTCCTTGGGTGAGATCGACAGTGAGTCCAGAATCAACAAAGAAGAGAAGGAGTCGATTGGTGAAGACAACAGCGAACGTTAATCAAGAAAAAAAAAAAAAAAGAGAATTTAATGAAGATAATAATAATTTTTATGTAAGTCAAATATTGTTCACAATTTTATTGCTTTATATATATGGATGATGATAATGATTTAGATAGTTTAAATATTGAACCTCACGATTTGAGAATATTGAATAATTTAATAAATATAAATCAAAATATTTTAAATAACATGGCTACTTTAAGAGATCAATTAGAAACCATTTCAAATTACGATGGTAATGCTATCACAATTGCAACATTCATCACAAACTGTGAAGATATTTTACATCAACTAGCTAGAAATCCCAATAACCCTGAAAATCGTAACTTTAATTCATTTTTATTACGTCATATAAAAAATAAATTAGTTGGAAGAGCAGCCCAAATCGTTGCTATCAGACATATAAACACTTGGGATGATTTAAAAAAGCTTTTATTAATAACTTTTGGAGACCAACGAGATGAAGATTCTCTTGTTAATGATATGTTAATGTTAACTCAAAATGGCAACGAATCCGCCATAGCTTTTGGTGAACGCTGCCAAGATATAAGAAGCTTATTAATTGCAAAATGTTCATATGAAGAACCCATTGCAGAAATTCGAAATGCAAAAATAATATTATATAATAATTTAGCACTAAAAACATTCATGAGAGGACTCAAAGAATCTATGAGTTTAGTAGTTAGATGTAGGGACCCAGATACTCTGGAAGAAGGCATTAAAATTGTCTTAGAAGAAGAAAATCTCAACTATAATCGGAACAAGAAACAAAATATTAATTCAATTCACTCCAACGCAAACGTTAATCCAACAATACGTCAACAAGTTGGTCAACTCATGCAACAACAACAACCTAGATTCAATCAAAATAATAATTTTCAAAACAATTACCGAAATCCTCAAAATCAATTTCAAGCTAACAATCAAAATTCATTTAATCAAAGAAAATTTAATACCCCTTATAATTTTAATAATAATTTTCAAAGACCATTTCAACAACAACCATTTTTTAACAATCAAAATCATAATTTCAATAATAATTTCAGACAACCAAATGTTTTTAAACCTAATAATAATAATAATAGGAGATTTCCACCTCCTATACCAATGGAAGTAAATAGCGGTAACATCAGACACACTAATAATTTCAATCATAATAATACTCGTTTTCATCATAATCAACATCCAATTCCAATGGAAACGTCTACATTTAATACAAGACGTCATAACCTCCATTATCAAGATGTTCAACCATCAACATCTAATGACCAGAATCAAAATGATGATAACCTTGAAATAAATAAATCAGAAAATTTTCCGTTAGTTTTTCAAAGAAACTTCCCGAGATAGTCTTACATAATTCAAATGTATCATCTCTACCATATATTATTATACCAGAAACAAATTCCAAATTATTACCATTTATATCCATTACCCATTTCAAGAAATGAACATTCATATGAAATAATAATACCCAAGTCAAAATATTTGTTATTAAGTGAACAATATTATGCTTCAATAAATAAACCATGTAAAGAAATTATCCCAGGAAAAATGTTATGTAATTCATTAAACACTTTTTCAATAAATAAAGAAGCACCATGTGAAATACAATTACTTACAGTAACTGGAAATTATAATAATTGCATATCAAGTAATTTCTTAATGAATAAAGAAAAAATTCAAAAGTTAGAACGAAATATTTGGATTGCAGTACTTCCTAATAAAACTAAAATCCATATAAATTGTAATAAAGAAAAAGAAAATAAAGAATTGTCTGGAACTTATACAATGCAAATCCCAAAAAATTGTTATATTGATATAAAAGGTATTAGAATTGAAGCTCATGAAGAAAAAATACCTACTAAAATTGTTCAGATTCCAGAATTAAATTTTAATCATATTAAAACAACTGATACACCAACTTTAGGTACATTGTATTTGGAAGATATAAATTTAGATGATACACAAATTATTAAAGAAAATTTGCATAAATTATCATTAGATTTAGATAAAAATGTTAATGTTAATATACTACGAATCCCTAGTTTATGGACTATAATTATCTATTTAATTTTAATATGTATTGGATTTTTTATATTGTATAAATATCGTATATTGTTGTCACCTAAAACCCTGAAAACTAAACATCATGCAGTGTCCCAGGAGGAACCCATAAGCCTGGATACAATTCGAATTACTGCTCATTAAAATATTTTAAAATAAAGTTAAAAAATATTGTCATTCATCAGTTTTCAAATTAATTACCCAGTCTTTGTTTTAATGGGGAGGTGTTATATATTTATCAATACGTATATTAAGCAGGTTCAGCGATAAGACTATTTTCTTTTAAGGCACGAATTAAAAACATTGATTAATCTAATTACCTTATTTAGAATTATCAATTGTTATATATTTATCAATACGTTTATTAAGCAAGGTTAGCGATACGACTATTTTCTTTTAAGGCACGAATTAAAACATTGATTAATCTAATTACCTTATTTAGAATTATCAATTTACTATTGTTAAATTAATTACCTTATTTAGACTTAGCAAATACTATAAAAGTATTTGACTCCACAAGAAATGTAACCATTTAGTACACAGACTTTAACATTGTCAGTTATTCTGTGGTTCCCTTATATAAAAAGTTGAATATATAATATATTGTAAACCATGAAATAAAATAAAGTTTTTCTTAAGTTTAAAGAGAGAAAACTTAAGTAGTCTTCAGAGATAATTTCATAAGGTCCTATCCATTTCGGACTAAGCTTGGCGCTTCTTCCACGCCTTACAGTTTCGTCATTCAGTAAAACTTTATCACCTACTTTAAATATTGCTATATTGAGATTTTTGTCATGTTGTTGCTTGGATGTATTTTTATGCTTTATAATATTATTTTTCGCTAACTGTCTACTTCGTTGCAGTTTTAATTTTAAGTCCGCAACATAATCATCGTATGAATAGGTAATTTCTGGCTCACTTACTATAGGTAAGGGTAAATTAGGCGACACGCCAAAAACAAGTTCATGTGGTGTAAAGTTTGTTGAAGTATGAGGAGTGGTATTATAGGCAAAAACATGGAAATGAATTAAAGAATCCCAATTAGTTTGATCATTACATATGAAATTGCGTAAAAATTCACCTAAAGTTTTGTGGCTTCTCTCAAGTGCGCCGTTTGACTGCGACAATTGACGTATAGAATTTTGACGATTGTTATTATATATAACTCGTTGGCTAGTATTTGGTTGATTTCTAACCCCGCTATATGAATTATTGTTAGTGAAACGATTAAAATCTTGCCTGTTAGTATTATTATATCCACTGCTACTATTATTGTTTTGATGGAAATATCTGTTATTGTTGTTAAAATTACGACGGAAACTATGGTGTCTGCTGTTATTATCGTAATATCCATTGTTATTTCTGTTATCTTGGATAATTCGATTGTTATTATTATTGAAGTTTGACGGAAAGTTATTATGTGGTGTCTGATATCTAAATTGATTATTTGCGTAATTTAATTGTCCTTGAAAATTATTTGAGCAGGTTTGATATTGCGACATTTCTAATTTAATTTGCCTACAAATTGAAATATTATGTCCTGGTATTCTACAGAATGTACAAAAGTTACTGTTATTATTTGGATGATAACAACTTTCATTTCGGCTGGATTGTGATGAGTTTGGGTTCGAATTATTTCTAAAAAAACAAGAATTTGAATTGTGGTTCGTTTTACCACAATGTATGCATTGATTTACATAGTGCGTAATACTACGATGTAGTTCCTGTGATTTTATAATATTTTCTTCTTTTACTGCTAAAGCATAGGCGTCATCTAATGAATTCGGGTTTTGCAAACGTACGTTAGTTTGTAGCTCTAACCGTAATCCTAAAATAAAAATGCTTAGTGCTTGCGCGTATAAATTATTATTGTATGTTTTTAAATATACTTCGGACTCGTTTCTTTCCGCAGTAATATTAATTAGTTTAAACAACGAATTTTCTAATCGACAAAAATAATCATCTACGTTTTCGTTGTGATTTTGCTTGCAAGATGAAAATTGGATATTACACTCTGCAAGCGAAAGCGATTCACCGTAAAATCTATCTAAAAACGTTTTTAATTCATCAAATGTTTTGAAATCGCGATGTTGTATTTTAGTTTCTGCTTTTCCGCTTAATTTCAAAATAATTGCATGCAGCGTCGCAATTTTCTGCGTACCTTCCGCAAGCGAAAGAACTCGTTCGCAATTTTTAATAAAACACATATAATTATCAGATTTGTCACCGCTGAATGGTTTTAAATAATCTAATAGTGTTTTTAAAGAATGAGATGGGCTTTGGTTTTTATTTTGGCTACTACCGGCTGGGGTACTCATTGTATTTGATTGTGTTTTACTAATAGCTGATTTTGTTTTGGACCTTAAACTATAGTTGTATATTAGCTAATCACAAATTATTTGTACGCATATACATTTATAATTAATTAGCTGTAACTTACATTAATGAATCCTTGTTTATGTTTCTTGTTGTAGTTCTGTTGATCGATGGGCCCCGGGTCTTCTATTCTTGTTCTGCTCTCGTTATGTTCTCGTTCTGTTCTCGTTATGTTCTCGTTATGTTCTCGTTATGTTCTCGTTATGTTCTCGTTATGTTCTCGTTATGTTCTCGTTCTGTTCTCGTTCTGTTCTCGTTCTGTTCTCGTTCTATGTGATGGTTATCTTCGTGATTATAAATTTTGTTTGTTTGTAATTTTCACTTTTATTGTATTTTATTTGTTTTATTTTTATTTGTTGATAGCTGATCGTCCACTTTTAGTAGAATTAGTTATTTGTGCAAGTATAGCCCCATAATCCTACGCCTTCGAAGATTCTGGATTTTACCGCTGCCACCATTGTTGTGTTATCAATTACACATGTTAAGAATAGTTTTATTTATTAAATTACAATTTGCGACTGGTCTCTTCGAGGAGCTAAACTCGACTACTTTTACCGTCGAACATACAATCCCAATACCAAATAATACAGGTACTCGGGGTTGTTATTGTATGTGTATGTAGTTACAACAATATTTTAAAAATTATCACTACGGTATTAAATAATAATATAGAATATCACCTAAATACCTACTTAATATATTAAGTAGCTAGATGCGCATTTCGAAGGCTATGCCCCCATCTTCAGTAGCACAAGATAAAAACTAAATAAAATAGTATATCTTGTTGAAAAATGAAAATCACATTTGCATTATCACGTATCAGCTGCTTAGGAATTCGGAAATATGTTTGACATAAGTAAGAACAATCGATGGACTTATGTCTACCCAGGCAAAAATCCCGAACTGCTTCTTGTTTATCACATTTAATATCATCAAACAAAATCATACTGTCCTGCCTCGCTTGCTCCGGTTTTACAATCTCAACATTTTCTTTATAGGGAAAGTAGTCCATACTATTTATTTCACCTAATATTAATAATAATAATAATAATAATCTTTACTCAGCATATCACAGACGTATAAATATGTATATAGACGTGATTTAACCATGTCACAACAGTAATATTTAAACTACAGTATATACAAAATAAAATAATAGTAAAGTTAAAAATGTAGTATAGGTTAATAAGCAAACATGGACATGTTCAAGTCAAAATACAATTTTAGAATATAAGATAATTAGTGAAAAATAAGTCAAAATACCATGTGATACAAAATACAGAAAATTCAGTGTGAAAACAATAAAGCATGGAAATAAAAATGAAAATGCGTAAGTCAAAATACAATTTAGAATATATATAGGCGCATACAACATTAAAGTAACGATTGTACAGGTAATGAAAACCAGTATTAGAAAAGTTCGAAAAACTCTTGCGTATTGTATAGAGGATTGCTTGCTAATATTTTTCTAATTGATAATTTAAAAGCGGCTAATTCAAGAGAGCTTATGTTACGAGGCAGATGGTTGAAAAATTTGACGCACCAATAATTCGGACCGTTTTGTGCCTTAGTTAATCGGTAACGCGGAATTATTATGTGTTCGTTACCTCTTGTGCCGTATTCATGTACATTTGAGTGCATTACGGAATCTGGATAATATTTTTTAATATGTAGTAAACATTCATATATAGAGAGAGCGAGCACAGTTAGAATGTTCAATTTTGAAAAATTTTGAGGCAGTCATCCCTGTATGCCAGACCATCAACAACCCTGACAGCACGTCGCTGCAACGCAAAAACGCACGTCGTTTTTGAGAGGCACACCCCCCCCACAACAAGATAGCTTAAGATAAGTGGCACTGAACGAGTCCATGAAAAGCTGACTTCAAGACTAAAGTCGAAACGTGCTCTGAAAAGTTCTTTAATAGATATTTTGATTTTCTTAATTTTAAAGATAAACAGGAGCAGTGCACATCCCACTTTAGAGTAGGGTCTAAATACACCCCCAAAAATTTAACACTAGCATGACTATTTATATTAGCTTCATCTAAATGCCTTAGCGTGAAAATCATCTTATTGGTTTTGGTTTTGTTCAATAATAATTTATTTGCTAAAAACCAATTATTTATTTTACTTTCCAAGGCAATTGTTTGGTTCATAATATCATGCTGTTCAGGGGCCTTAAAACTTAATGTTGTGTCATCCGCAAAAACATACTTTTGAAGTCTACAATGTCGCTAAAATCATTCGGCATGTCATTAATATAAATTAGGAACAAAATTGGACCCATTTTGGACACATGGAACCTTGAGGGACACCTATAGAAATTAGTGACTTAGAAGAGATTTTGTTATTATGACTTAGAATTTGAAATCGGTTGGATAGATAAGAGCGTGTTATATTAATAAATCTTTTACTGAAGTTATATATTTCTAGAGTTTTCACAACAAGACTTCATGTGAGATGCAATCAAATGTCTTGCTTAGATCACAGAACATGGACATGGAAAAGTTGCCAGTTTCAAAGTAATCCAGAGTGAATTTAACAAAATTGGCAATTGCATCAGTAGTATTTCTGCCCACACGAAATCCGAATTGTTGGTTATTCAGCAACCTATTGGTTTCAAAGTTCTCAACAATCTGACCCTTAAGCAGCTTTTCAAATATTTTAGAAAACGTTGGCAGTATTGAGATTGGGCGGAAATTTGCTACGTCATTAATACTTCCAATTTTGTGCAACGGAATTACAGACGCAATTTTCAAATATATTTCAGCTAGCATCATATATTTGGGCTGATATAGTGACTTTTAATATTCATATACATTTTTGAATTTGAAACCATTCTTGTCAAAGAGTAGAGAAAGCATTGCATTCGTTTAACCGCAACCACTTGGACCACATACTATACTGCGTACTAATGATAGTAATAATGTTCCATGCATCTTAATACAACTAGTCCCATCCACATTGTATTCCACAAAATCTAAATTTGTAATCGGTAGCCTGTCTATACCTCTGCCTCTTCCTGAGCTATAACCGGCAGAAACCCACTACTGGAGTGGAAAGACGCGGAAAGATGTCGGCCGTAGCAGATGCGTTGACAACTTTGACCTGGATGTAATTTGAAGAACAGTGTACGAAATGTACGCAAGTAAAATTATTCGAACTATGGGTTCTTTGAACCATAAGCTACATGAAGAGACGGGGTTCGTTGCTGTGACACTAGCTTATAATTCTATTTAAAACAAATGAATTTTTATTTTAGAGCTCTCGATAAAGGGCAAACATTATGAATTCCGCAAGGCTGACAACATGGCGAAAAAATTACTTAGAAAAAATCAATCAATACGGAAATGAGAAGCGTTATTATTATTATTTTTTTTTTTAATTCATAAAGACTACAAACATGCTTGAAGCCCAAAACAGAGTCTTGACATAATAGATAAAATACCTATATATAAACATATGTATATATGTTATATATATATATATATATATGTATATAATATGTATATATAAAATTAAATGCTAGGATAACTATTATAAATTTAAACATAATGAAACCAAAATACAATGACCCCAAATTATATTATGATTACCTCTCACACAACGCTTAATGCTATTACGAAATTTTACAGCAGTTATATTAAAAATATTTATATTTGAAGTTTTATTTATATTATTAAAGGTGTTTATTATTCTCACCATTCCGGAGTTTGTGGAAGCATTAGTGTTACAGTGTGGAGCGCGAAACAGATCCGGTTGTCTCATGGGGTAACAATGAGGAATAAAATTAATATTCAATAAAATAGATGAACAATCTATAAGCCCATTAACAATCTTAAATAAGAAGCATAAATCATTAATAATTCTCCTTTGTTCTAAGGTTAGCATTTGCAGATTACAACATGTAGATAAATATATATTATTTTCAATATTCAGCTTGTTACAAACAAAATTTTAAAAAAATTTCTGCATTATTTCTATTTTTGTAACATATATCTGATAATATGGATTAAATTGAATCATGGTTCAAAGACAAATTGTTGCCATCGTTACCGCAAAATAGCATTATTTTAATGGAGATTGCCAGTTACCATACTCGTCTACTTTCTAAAATACCAAATTGCGCTTCCAACAGGGAAGAAATTAGGAACTTGTAATGACAACTTGTAATCGACATAGTAATGACATGTATTATGAAGTAAATTATAACAAAAAAGAGTTGAGAGAGAATTTAGCCATAAGCTCAGTTTGTATATTTCTCAACTTAGATCGCGTATAATTTTACCTTTATATGACATAAGAAAAACAGTGTCATTTATTCTACAAAGTATTTTTTCATTTTTGGATCCATTTTTTTTTCAAAATTTCTTGTGCTTACAGTTAATAATAAATAATAAAAAAAGATATTAAATTGCCCCTAAGCTCGCCGTTTTTGGAAGAGAGTTTTAATTAGTTGGAAAATTGCTGCTAAACATAGGCATTTAGCTCATTTCAGATTAAATAGAAAAGATAAAAGTGTTGTAGCCGAGCATATATTTGAATTGGGTCATCTTATTGAAATTATTTCAATTATAACACTTTTAACAAATTCACCCATTTTACAGTACCCTAATTTCAATCTACCCTTCGTACTAACCACCGACGCCAGCAATTACGCTATCGGCGCCGTATTTTCACAAAGACCTATTGGATCTGGCCTTCCAATTGCGTACGCTTCACGAACATTAAGCGAACACGAGATCAACTACTCTGCTATTGATAAAGAAATGCTTGCCATTATTTGAGCTACGAAATATTTTCGACCTTATATGGACGCACATTTACTATTGTAACAGACCGAATGCCCCTAATTTAACTTACCTCAATCAAAGAACCAAATTCTACTGTTTTAAGATGGCGTTAAAACTCGAAGAGTTCGACTACACCATAAATCACAAAAAGTGTAAACTTAACAAAAATGCAGACGCTTTATCACGTATTCCAAATTTAAATGTTGCCACAACTTCTAAAGATGATTTAACTAACCACTCTCATTTGAATTACATGGAAAACTTCAATAGACAATTATCCGGAAACAATGATGACTAAATTCAGTAACCGTAGAACCCTCAGATATATCTGACCAAAATTTAGATGATGAAGACATAGAAACAATACATAGTAGTGCAGAAGATCTTATATGCACAATCGCTTTATCGGACGATCCTTTGAATTTTTGTGAAAATCAAATTGAATTCATTTTATTAAAAATCAACCCAGCTGATACAAAGTTAGTAAAATTATTCGGAAACTCAAAACAACGCTTCACTGCTCAAATTTCAGAATGTAATTATGAAAATGATTTTCTTAACTTTATAAAGGAATTTATTATACTAAACACTCAGTATTCGTGTAATATCCAAACAGATGAACTGATCAAAAATTAAATCGTTGTTTCAATCAAGTTCACTATTTTTATATTCCTTTTTATATTCCTTGATATTTTACCCCACTGAAAATAGTAATATAGAAAGGTTTGGAAAGATTTTCGCATTTAGTGCTATATGTAGTTTTTACTCTTCGACATATTGTAAACTCACGTACTTCGAATGTTTATTATATGATACTATATCTATATTCTACGGTATAATCATATTCTGTCTGATGTTTTACATTCTGTAACCAATCTATGTATACTCGCACTTGAGTATATAAAATAGTACCATAATAGTATATAATAGTACTATAATAGTACTATAATCGTATACTCAAAACTAGTCGCGTCTTAAAATTATTTTTTAATATTATTTAAATATTATTAAAAAATAGTTGTTTGTATTGCCTGTTTTATTTAATAAAAATTCAACAAATCTGTGTTTTGAATTAGATCCAAGCAAAAAAACAAATGGAAACCCATTTCGAAACAATTGGGCAACATGAATATAATAAGTTTATGGATTATAAAAGATATTGATATATATTCTCTTTATAATCAAATGTTTAATAAATTGTATTCTCTTTTTTGTCATGAACTCAGCCTACTTCATTCAATATAATTTTTATTTATGGAGAAAAAATCGCAATAAAATCTGAACTAATTTAATGCCTCTAAACATCAGTGGCGGCTCGTGCCATTTCAATCTGGAGGGGCGCATTTCTTAAAAAATAACATAATAGTGAGAAATCTTACCTAAAATGGATGCAAAATGATTAATTTCAATCATTTCTTGAAAGTGAATTCCACTCTTCTATCTTTCATTGATATAACTTTTCCAAAACTTTTTCGTTAAAATTGTAAATATCTCGCACCTAATGTTTATTAATACACATCATCGCCAACACGTTTAAACGATCATTACCCATAGCATTTCGCAAAAAAGTCTCGATTCTTTTAAGTGTTTAAAAACAACGCTCTGATTCAGCAGTGGTCATCGGGGTTGTTAAAATAATTTTAAGTATTTTTATAGTTTCCGGGAAAGTTTCACTGAGATTATTTTGTAGCAATAATGAAGGAATATGTGTGGCTCCAATTATTTTATAAAATCCGAAGATGGGGGCATAGCCCTTGAAATGTACATCTAGCTACTTAATGCTTTAAGTTAAGGTATTTGGGTGATATTCTATACTAATATTTAACACCGTAGTGATCATTTTTTGAAATTATATATATATATATATAATGATATGTATATATATATATATATATATATATATATAAATAATACTTTAATTTAAGTGACGTTAATAATTTATATTTCATTATAATTATAATTCAAATATAATTTTATAAAAATAAGTGCTTTGTGTTTTTTGGTGATGTTTTGTACAATTATTTAACGCCGTAGTGACGATTTTACAATTAATCCTTAATCACAGAAAGGAGTTTCCATCTAACATTTTTTATATTTTATATTTTTATATAAAATATATTATATTCGTATATTCATCAAATGGGAATATCTTTATTTTATCAGAACCATAACATCTGTTAACTCCTTCAGATCGGTCCGGTTTAGCAAACACAGGTAGTTTAAACACGGGAGGAATTAAAACTATGTTTTCATATCACAATAGGAAATATAAATTTATTTATAAAATTTATATATTACAACGACATGTTTCGGACTATCGTCCATTATCAAGTGAAATTATAAGAAGAAAATTGATGTGTTTAAGGCTTACTTGGTGATATTATAGTTTATCTATTCGCCATGTAGCTGCTAAGAGTAATAAATTGAATTATCTCGAATGCTTAGAAATATATATAGCTATCAAAAATCCCAATCGCAACATCATTAACGACCAGTTAGACTTAATACATTGTAAATTATTTGACTTACTGTAATATTGCTGTAAATATTCTTGTCAATGACAATGTATATATAGACATTGCAAGTCCATATAATAGAGGGAATCAGAGGGGAATCACATTTCCAAAAATTCATAGGCCAGGAAGTGCTGCACTCTGTTGGTTATCTATAGATTGTGGTTGTGTTAAAACATTTGTTATCAAGGATAAGTCCTGCTTGAATGCATTTATTATGTAATCCAGTTGATACAAAAGCCACTGCGGTACATGCGGTGTTTGCATTTTCTTTCGGTTTTTAACGGGATAGTTCGGTGAAAAGTTCGGATAATCAACAAAAAAATATTAATATTTCCAGATTATATTCAGTTACCGAGCCAACGCATAGTTGTCAAATATTACATCTTTGGTACAGATTTGAAGAATTATGTTCAATTCATGTATGCGACAATTCATTAATATAATTCAGTATTTATCAATTGCAACATTCATATTAAATGCATGTAAAATATGGAATTTTAAATAAAAAACTTGAATGATTTATATACATAGAAAACAACAGAGAGGCTATTTACACTGAATAATTGTAATTAAATTTCGCCTTCGCACCATTAAATACCAAATACGAAATCTTTGAAGATATGAACTAGCGTAAGTTAAGAGTCGAAATTTAAGCCCTAACTACTTATCTATTTTCACGCGGAAGTTATTACAATATAATCTTGCATTGCCAAGCAGTGAACAAGCATACACCGAAGAACGGGAACGAAGGAGTATATACTTAAACAAACTTGAAAATGAGTATTGCTCAAAATTAGTCGCGTCAATAAAAATATTTTTTCATGGCATCAAAACAAAGTAGTTGTTTGTATTGCCTATTTTATTTAACAAAAATTCAACAAATCTGTTAGCTATGTTTCGCATTAGTTCCAAGAAAAAAAAACAAATGGAAACCATTTCGAAACAATTGGGCAATATGAAAATAATAAGTTTATGAATTATAAAAGATATTCAGATATATTCCTCTATAATAAAAAATTTAATAAATTGTAATCTCTTTTTTGTCACGAACTCAGCCTACACATTCAAATAATTTTTATTTATGCAAAAAAACGCAATAAAAGCTGAATTAATTTAATTGCCTCTAAACATACAAATATTACCTATCATATTTAAATCCTTGATAAATTCCGCTTGAGTTGCAAGTCGTACACATGTACGGTATATACTATATAGTATATACTATATATTCGTACCGATCGGCGCACAAACATACACTCCAATCACTATAAAAAATAATGCCATCTATCACTAAAATGCTGAACTACACCGATTGGATTGTCTTATATATATAAAAATTACAATGTTAAGTTTGAAGGATAATATCTCCATTATTTGTGGAGATAATTTTGAGTTATATGAAATTAACGACATTGTGAATAATTGCCAAGTTCACCCATCTTTTAAAATTTTATAAAATATTTTTAAAATGTATTTTCAAAAAAGAATTAATAATAATAATTTTTTTTTCAAAAAAGTGAGACGCCTTTTCCGTAGCTACCATAATTGAAAATATAGCCACAAAATATTGTTGGCATATTCCCAGTCGTTTTCTCAAAATTATCTCTGAAATATTACCATCTTAAATTTAAGGGATAATATCTCTTTTATTTTAAAAGATAATAATAACTTACAAAAAGGATTGATCTTATTGATTCCATCTTAAGAGAACGCAATACTTTAAAAATTTCAAACCAAATTAAAAGGCAGTTAAAAAAATTTTTTTTCCAAAAAATTTTTTTTTTGAAAAACTGAGCCGCCTATTCCCTAGATACAGTAATTGGAAATATAGCCACAAAATATTGTTGTCATATTCCCAGTCGTTTTCTCAAAATTATCTCTGAAATTTTTTCTGTACCTTTAGCGCAGCCTTAAAGTTAATTCCTTTTTGTAGATTTCAACAATTATTCTTTACTGAGATTCCAATGCAATAGTGGGAACTCCATCTTATATATGAAAGTATAAAATTTTTTTTGAAAATTTAAAGTAAACTGCTTTTGCCAAATAATCCGCTTAACTAGACCAAGATGTAATTAGAGTTTCCATTTCTATTTTCATGGGCAATTTTCAAACATCTTGCTGGTCCGCACTTGTCCGCAGAACGCGAAGAAATTTCTACTCATATAGCAATGGTGTTTGATGCATTTAAACGCATAGAAGTCATGTCATTGGCCAATGACTATCCTAAAGAGGTAATGCGCTTCGGATTCTTCATGGACGAGAATTCAGACACAGCGAAGTTAATCGCGAAAACAATACCGAATTTTGAAAAGTATACTCCAGTATTAAAGTAAGTAGGGAATTATCTAATTGTGCCAAAAAAGATTATTAGTATTATTATTTCATTGAGTAATTTGGAGTATAAATATAAGGATATAATTTTTTTCGGGTAAGATTACAACATAAAGAAAACACACAGGCACAGACATATTCAAATATTAGTATAATTTAATTTATTTTATTTTATTTTAATTTAATTTAATGGCACATTATATTACATAGTGGAACATTATTATATCTCGAACAATATGCTTACAGATTGACATTTATTTTCAGTATTCATTATGTTAAGATTTTTGCTAATTTATATTGACTTTAGGATGTATTGTCGTAATTTTTTCGAGGATTGTACATTCTTTGGAAGATTATTTACGAATTTACAGATATTGTACGAAAACGACTTTTTGAACCTTTCAGTTTTATGATATGGTATCGTTATCATTCCTTTGTTCCTTAAATTAAAATTATGGACGTCCGTTCGGTAGGAAATTTTGTCATAGAGGTAGGGTGGACATTTATATAAAATAATTTTATGTGCAAATATGCAGAAATGCAAATGTCGCCTCCTTGACATATCCAGCCAATTCGCCATTTTTAAAGTATGCGAGATTGGGTTTCTCCTTCTAATACCAAATATAAGACGCAAACAATTATTCTGCATAATCTGAATTTTTTTCGCAACTTTAGTTGTTATGCAAGAGTGATAGACGACATCGCAGTAATTATACTTTGATAAGACTAGTGAATCGCACAATAACAGTTTGTGTTCTTGACTTAAGTGGTGACGATGGTTATAAAGATTTTTCAAAGATAGGAAAGCATGTTTATTTATAATATTTAAGTGTTTGCTGAATCTAAGATCCTCATCCGAATGTAAACCTAAATATTTTGCATAGTTTGATAGAGACAAGACATTGTAATTAATTGTAATTTAATATAGTTATTTACTTCCAAACGCTGCTTTTGCTTCTCGAATACAACTACTGATGTTTAAATAAAATACTGATTAAATTAAATATTTTTAATAAAATACAAAATACTGAATGTATAATGCTCGAGAAAACTTATTATTTTCACAATGAAAGTCTGCGATTTAAAGAAGTTTTCAACTCAATAAGCATAACTGAGAAAATTAATATTAAAGAAAATGGACGTTCGACTCCCGATTTAAATATAATACAAACAATCAAACTGTGTAAGGGAAGATCCTCATATCAGCGAAAATTTGACAAAAGTGTTTACACTAAAACTTTATGGCTATGTGGCTGTCACGAAACTAACGCATGTTTTTGTTTTGTGTGTATATTGTTTGGTGCTGCAAATTCCAATAATTGGACGAACGAAGGTGTTACGGACTAAAAACATCTTCAAACAAAAATAAAAACTCACGAACAATCGGCGTCGCATAAAATTTTTTATGTGAGTTTCCAACTCCTGGGTAGAACAAACATTGCTTCTTCTCTAACTAGTGCATATGTGCAAGCAATTCGTAATTATAATGAAATTGCTCTAAAGAATCTCAGGACGCTAAGTAAAATAATTGACAATTTAAAAATGTGTGGTAAGTGTTAACTTCCATTACGTGGATACCGCGAAAATGATACGGCTGAAAGCAAAGGAGTATTTTTGGAATTAGTTAACTATAGTAAGAGTATTGACGAATTTAGCAGATTCTAAAGTTATCAAAGGAAGTTCTAAAAGTATTCAAAACGAGTTGTTGGATTGTATGCTTGAAGTTTGTAGAGTTCAAATTTTGAACGAAATTAAGAGATCTGACTTTGTTGAAATTATGGCAGATGACACTACAGATGTTTCTACAAATACACAACTGTTTTAGTGATTCGATACTTATTGGACGCCATAATTTATGAACGTTTTTGGGGATTTTCAAATCCAGAGAGTCAAGATGCTAAAGGTTTATGAAAATGTATACTGGAACAGATAAAACCAATTTTAGCTTTATAGAATTTTATAGTAATCATTTATCTCAGGAAATCATTGACATTTATTATTTACGGAACCCAATTTATCCATATTGCAGGTATTAAATGGACATTAATGCATGTTGGTTTCGCTACTGGGACATAGTGAAAGTGCAGTGATTATTTTATCCTCGTTTATTTTTAATATTCAAATATAGACGATGTCTTATACCAATGTTATAACAACCAAAATATCATCACAATAAATATAGAAACATATATGTAGTATACAAAAATAACATTATTTCAGTAATATGGATCGTATTATGAAATTTCTACATTACTAGGAAATGATTAGGTAATATTACAAATGTATATAGAAGTAATGTACTAACATTATCAAAACGCTTGCTCCTTATGCTATATAACAGGAACCTCAATATACTATTACAAATACATGCCTGGAATAAAAGAAAACAATGTATTAAAGTAACCTAAAAGGGATATTATCTATATATCAATAGTAGTAAGGGTATGCCGATGATCGACCACAGGATTAGGATTGGATTAGGATTAAGCAGAATTGCAAGGATTAAGCAGGATTGTAAGGATTAAGCAGGTTGTAGGGATTAAGCAAGATTGTAAGGATTAAGCAGGATTGTAAGGTGAAGCAGGATTGTAAGGATTACGCAGGATTGTAAGGATTAAATTCATGGTATTTCTTAAGAGAAAATTATGTAATAGAAGTCCATTTAAAGATTTTTTCTTTTCTTTTTTAACAAGTACAAATTATAAAGAAATTTAATACATATCACAATTAAATATTTTTTATCGATTTATACTATATTCTGCGCATATTTTTCTGGGAAAATATATTGAATAGACGTATGACGTCAATAGAATGAGCATGGTGATTGTTTGTGGCAGCTGCTAATGACAAAACAAACAAATCTAAATAAGTTCGAACTCGAAGCTTTTGCTCACAATGGTACCTAATGAATATACATATATATATATACTTATTGTATGAAATTATCGCGCTTCTTTAACGGCTTAGAAAAGTTCAGAGAGAAGAGAGAGTAGTATATATATATATACACACACACACGCACACACACACAGAGTATAAATATATATGTATATGAATTGACATAGAATAGCCAGATTAGACAGTATCATTTGTTCTGTGTATATACGATATGTACGTATGTACGATTTTGCCACGTGTTTCTCCAAGAATATATTTAATAGAAATAATTTAATAAAAATGAATAGTGTTAGTTCTTTATTGAAAATAGAATTATGTAGACTTTCTCTTGTGGACAAAGTAAAAATTAAAGAATTAGGTAGGCCATTGCCTGATTTAAATTTATCGCAAACTTATTCAAGGAGTGCTCAAAACCGAACAATTACGCGGCGTTTTACAAGACATATTTACAAAAAAAATTATAACACAGATGAAGGACAGATTCTCATATCGTGGCCATCTACAAGCCGCTGAGTTATTTAACACGAAATCGATGCCAATATTTTCTAAACAATTTCCAGTGGACCTTTTGGAAACCGTGTGTCATGCATATCAATTTTCGTATAAAACCAGATTAAAAACAGAATTAGAAGTCATTTAGTTGGGTCCGAATTTTTATAAAATGATTAGAGCCACACATCTTCCTTCATTATGGCTACAAAATAATCTCAGTGAAACTTTCCCGGAAACTATAAAAATACTTAAAATTATTTTAACAACCCCGATGACCACTGCTGAATCAGAGCGTTGTTTTTAAACACTTAAAAGAATCGAAACTTTTTTGCGCAATGCTATGGGTAATGATCGTTTAAACGTGTTGGCGATGATGTGTATTAATAAAAATTTGGTGCGAGATATTTACAATTTTAACGAAAAAGTTTTGGAAAAGTTATATCAATGAAAGATAGAAGAGTGGAATTCACTTTCAAGAAATGATTGAATTTAATCATTTTGCATCCATTTTAGGTAAGATTTCTCACTATTATGTTATTTTTTAAGAAATGCGCCCCCCCAGATTGAAATGGCACGAGCCGCCACTGATGTTTAGAGGCATTAAATTAGTTCAGATTTTATTGCGATTTTTTCTCCATAAATAAAAATTATATTGAATGAAGTAGGCTGAGTTCATGACAAAAAAGAGAATACAATTTATTAAACATTTGATTATAAAGAGAATATATATCAATATCTTTTACAATCCATAAATTTATTATATTCATATTGCCCAATTGTTTCTAAATGGGTTTCCATTTGTTTTTTTGCTTGGATCTAATTCAAAACACAGATTTGTTGAATTTTTATTAAATAAAACAGGCAATACAAACAACTACTTTTTAATAATATTTAAATAATATTAAAAAATAATTTTAAGACGCGACTAGTTTTGAGTATACGATTATACTATACTCAAGTGCGAGTATACATAGATTGGTTACAGAATATAAAACATCACACAGAATATGATTATACAGTAGAATATAGATATAATATCATATAATAAACATTCGAAATACGTGAGGTTACTATATTTCGAAGAGTAAAAGCTACATATAGCACTAAATGCGAAAATCTTTCCGAACCTTTCTATATTACTATTTTCAGTGGGGTAAAATATCAGAATATAAAAGGAATATAAAAATAGTGAACTTGCTAAGAGATTAATGAAATATATGTAAGGGCTGCAGATGTTGAGAATTGTATATAACAAGTTTGTTATACATATTTAGCACTAACTACAATAAATAAATTAGAATAATTCATCATCCACAATTATAATTATTTTGCAAACAACATTCAAGAAAAAAGATAGTTAGTTAAAGAGTCCGCAATCCTAAAGATTGGTTGGAAACAGCACGCCATGCCGATCTATCCTGAGCTAATCCCTTCATCTCCCTATAGCTATTCATCTCAACGTCTTCAACTATCTGACTCACATACTCCAATCTAGGCCTACCTACCCCTCTCTTTCCCTCCACTCTACCTTCTATGATCAATTGCATAATCCCCCCATGCCTAAGAATATGCCCTACTAATCTGTCTCTCCTACGCTGTAACACTCTCCAAATACTTCTCTTCTCCCCTACTAACTCTAGTACAGCTTCATTTGTTACTTTATCTTCCCAACCAATCCTCATCATCCTCCTATAACACCACATTTCAAGTGCTTCTAATCTACGCTTCTCTTCCTTTCCTATAGTCCACGCCTCACACCCGTACAGTGCTACACTCCAAACATATACCTTCAGTAATCTTTTTCTAATACCCAAGTCAATATTTGATCTTAAAATCTGTTCTTTTTCTACGAATGCCTTCCTACCCTGTGCTATCCTACACTTTATATCTACCTTGCTTCGATTATCTTTTGTGATTCTACTGCCTAAATAACAAAAATCTGACACTCCTTCGATTCTATTATCTCCTATTGTGATCCTCATTTTTCTACTGCATTCCTTTTTGTCACACCTCATCACTTTAGTTTTACCTATATTTATTTTCATGTTAAAATCCCTAGTCAATACTGCCTGCATACCATTCAATACCCTTTCTAAATTCTTTTCGCTTTCTTCCAATATAGCTATATCGTCGGCGAATCTCAGCATATATATTTTCTCTCCCTGTACATTCACACCTACACTATACTCTTCTTTTACTTTGTTTATTGCATCTTCTATATATAGATTAAATAATAACGGTGAAAGTGTACATCCCTGCCGAACTCCCTTCCCTATTTTTGCTACCTCTTCTTCCCCCTCAATTCTAACTAAGGCAGTTTGGTGTTTATATAAATTAAAAATTATTGTCCTATCCTTATAATCTATACCCGTTTCTTTTAAAATTCTAAACATTATGTCCCAATCTACATTGTCAAATGCCTTTTCTAAGTCTACAAAAGCTATGCAAGTTACCTTTCCTACTCTCTTTCTTTTTTCTACTACCGTTCTTAGTGCTAGAATCGCCTCTCTCGTCCCTCTGTTTTTCCTAAAACCAAACTGATCTTCTCCTAGCCTTTCCTCTACTTTATTTTCTAATCTCCTATAAATAATCTTTAACAATATCTTCGATGCATGTGATAGTAGGCTAATGGTCATATAGTTCTCACACAAATTAGCTCCTATTTTCTTCGGCATTGTTACTATTCTACTACGCTGAAAATCCTGTGGTACTTCTCCCTTCTCATATATTTTACAAACTAACCTGTATAATCGCTCCTGCATTTTTTCCCCTGCGTGTTTTATTAATTCGGCTGGTATCATATCAATCCCCGCTGCTTTGTTATTCCGTAAATCATTTAATGCTCTATGAAACTCTGACATAAGTATACTAGGACCTAAGTCATCCTCATCTATCTGTTCCACATTTTCTAGCTCCTCCATGTCCTGCCTACCTTTATATAAATCTTCAAGATACTCCTTCCATCTTCTAGCTTTTTCCTTATTTTCTGTGAGTTCCTTACCCTGCTTATCACATATAATGTTACCCTTTGGTTTTACTTTAGAAAAATGTGACTTAATTTTCCTGTAGCCCAAATCTACTTTACCTCTTCTCATATCCTCCTCAATATCCTCACAATTTCCTTTTATCCACTCTTCTTTCGCTAGCTTGCATTTCCTATTAATTAAGTTCCTTAGTTCCTTATATTTTTTCTGTCCTGCTTCTGTGTTTCCAATTTTAATTTTCCTTCTTGCTTCTATCATTTTAACTATTTCTTCCGTGATCCATTCCCTCCTACCTGCCCTTTTCTTTGTGCCTAATACTTCATTTGCTGCTGTAGTTAACCCATTTCTGATTTCCCTCCATTCGCAATCTATGTCGTTCCTAGATGTTCCATTAGCCATGCTTTCTACTTTAAAGAGATAGAATATATCAAAATACAAATAACCATTCTTCCGTATGCATCTGCTTAGAATTAGTTTCAGATAAAAGGTTGCTCAGAAGAGCACTCGAATGTTGTATACAGGGTGGCTCAACAGACAGTCATGTTTGAAAATATACATTAGTAAAACCTTGAAATATATATCTTTCGTTTATAGAATCTTTTTTTAAATAAACGAATAAGCTAAAATGATTTTATTTTTTTAATTCTAAATGGGCAAGTCTAATTTTTAGTACATTATTTCCAAATTTTTTATACAATAAAATACTGCAATATTACGAATTATGTGTGGATTTATTTATTTTTGTAGTGACAAAAGGCACTTTAAATATAATTTATTTAATGTGATAGTTTACACCCTGAATATGATACTCATAAACACTCCTGCACTGTATGTTTATGATACTCCAGCGATAATATCAGAATTCCTAAATGTATCAAGCAATATTGTTGGTATATACATGTTTACATCAGAGATTTCTGCGTGAACAAACCTATGAAAAATAGCAAACTGTAAAAATGCCACTTTTTGCCACTGCGATCACGTTGGCTCTGCTCCGTTAACCCAGCCTTAATTGCTCGTGTTGGTGTTCCAAAATGAGACCATCGCGACTTAATTATATGTTTTTCACAGATTTATACATTTAGGTATAGCATATATTGAAATTTAATACCATTAGTAAGAATTATGAATTATAATTGAATAACTTCTTGCAAATCGAAGATCTTTCTTTTACAATAGACATTTTCTAAAATATATTCCATATATTTGCGACAGCTGTATATTTAGGCTTACAATGTTTACCTATTTTAACTTTTATTTATATTGATAATTTTCTGTAAACACATTTTTCTTTACTTACACATTTATTTATATATGTTAACAACAATGTGTATAATTCCGCATTCTGTAGGATTCTGTGTAATCACTTGTGGAATTTCTAAAGTATATAAAAATAATGATCTTATATACTAGTCTTTATATATAGCTCATTGGTGAGACTGAGAGAGACATCTGTATTTTTACGTTTGCAATGTTTACGTATTTTTAATGTGAAGACCAATAGTTAATATAATGTTCTGTAAATTCATTGATTATATTTGTACATTTCTTTTTTTCTCCCAGTTTTGTTAATTCACAAATATAGAAAACTTTGACAGGTTATAAGAATCGCTCTATAAATAGCATGATTAATATCATGGACAAGTTAAATCAGTCATCACCGTATAGGTACCGCTGGCATGTCTCTTCCGAGATAATATACATTTAATAAGCAAAACAAGCTGTTAGAAAGTACGGGCAGTACGAGCTAGCATAAGTATTTCCTGCTGTGTCTTGAATCTTGATTGAAACAACGATTTGATTTTTGATCAGTTCATCTGTTTGGATATTACACGAATACTGAGTGTTTAGTATAATAAATTCCTTTATAAAGTTAAGAAAATCATTTTCATAATTACATTCTGAAATTTGAACAGTGAAGCGTTGATTTGAGTTTCCGAATAATTTTACTAACTTTGTATCAGCTGGGTTGATTTTTAATAAAATGAATTCAATTTGATTTTCACAAAAATTCAAAGGATCGTCCGATAAAGCGATTGTACATATAGGATCTTCTGCACTACTATGTATTGTTTCTATGTCTTCATCATCTAAATTTTGGTCAGATATATCTGAGGGTTCTACGGTTACTGAATTTAGTCATCATTGTTTCCGGATAATTGTCTATTGAAGTTTTCCATGTATTTCAAATGAGAGTGGTTAGTTAAATCATCTTTAGAAGTTGTGGCAACATTTAAATTTGGAGTACGTGATAAAGCGTCTGCATTTTTGTTAAGTTTACACTTTTTGTGATTTATGGTGTAGTCGAACTCTTCGAGTTTTAATCGCCATCTTAAGACTCTAGAATTTGGTTCTTTGATTGAGGTAAGTCAAATTAGGGGCATGCGGTCTGTTACAATAGTAAATGTGCGTCCGTATAAGTAAGGTCGAAAGTATTTCGTAGCCCAAATAATGGCAAGCATTTCTTTATCAATAGCTGGAAATGTATAAAAACGTTCACTTTCAACGAATACGAGCGTTTTTAGGCATTTTCGTACTTCTCCAAATAAAACTGTATTTTTCACGACAAAAAATATTTTATATCTCTGGAAATAAATTTATTCTGGTCAGAAAGCTGGAAACGTCTAAAAACGATCACTTTCGACAAATACAAGCGTTTTTAGACATTTTCGTACTTCTCGGACTAAAATTGCATTTTTCACAACAAAAAATATTTTTTATCTCTGAAAATAAATTTATTAACGTCAGAGAGTTGGAAATGTCTAAAAACGTTCTCTTTCAACGAATACGAGCGTTTTTAGACATTTTCGTTCTTCTCGGAATAAAACTGTATTTTTAACAACAAAAAATAATTTTTATCTCTGAAAATTAATTTATTAACATCAGAAAGCTGGAAATGGCTAAAAACGATCAGTTTCGACGAATACGAGCGTTTTTAGTCATTTTTGTACTTGTCGGAATAAAACTGTATTTTTCACGACAAAAAATATTTTTCATCTCTGAAAATCAATTTATTCAGGTCAGAAAGCTGGAAATGACTAAAAACGTTCACTTTCAACGAATACGAGCGTTTTTAGACATTTTCGTTCTTCTCGGAATAAAACTGTATTTTTAACGACAAAAAATATTTTTTATCTCTGAAAATAAATTTATTAACGTCAGAAAGCTGGAAATGGCTAAAAACGATCACTTTCGACGAATACAAGCGTTTTTAGACATTTTCGTACTTCTCGGAATAAAACTGTATTTTTCACGACAAAAAATATTTTTTATCTCTGAAAATCAATTTATTATCGTCAGAGAGCTGGAAATGTCTAAAAACGTTCACTTTCAACGAATACGACCTTTTTTAGTCATTTTTGTACTTTTCGGAATAAAACTGTATTTTTCACGACAAAAAATATTTTTTATCTCTGAAAATCAATTTATTCAGGTCAGAAAGCTGGAAACGTCTAAAAACGACCACTTTCGACGAATACAAGCGTTTTTAGACATTTTCGTACTTCTCGGACTAAAACTGCATTTTTCACGACAAAAAATATTTTTTATCTCTGAAAATCAATTTATTATCGTCAGAGCTGGAAATGTCTAAAAACGTTCACTTTCAACGAATACGAGCGTTTTTAGACATTTTCGTACTTTTCGGAATAAAACTGTATTTTTCACGACAAAAAATATTTTGTATCTCTAAAAATAAATTTATTCAGGTCAGAAAGCTGGAAACGTCTAAAAACGACCACTTTCGACGAATACAAGCGTTTTTAGACATTTTCGTACTTCTCGGACTAAAACTGCATTTTTCACGACAAAAAATATTTTATATCTTTGAAAATAAATTTATTAACGTCAGAGAGCTGGAAATGTCTAAAAACGATCACTTTCGACGAATACAAGTGTTTTTAGACATTTTCGTACTTCTCGGAATAAAACTGCATTTTTCACGACAAAAAATATTTTTTATCTCTGAAAATCAATTTATTATCGTCAGAGAGCTGGAAATGTCTAAAAACGTTCACTTTCAACGAATACGACCTTTTTAGTCATTTTTGTACTTGTCGGAATAAAACTGTATTTTTCACGACAAAAAATATTTTTTATCTCTGAAAATCAATTTATTCAGGTCAGAAAGCTGGAAATGTCTAAAAACGACCACTTTCGACGAATACAAGCGTTTTTAGACATTTTCGTACTTCTCGGACTAAAACTGCATTTTTCACGACAAAAAATATTTTATATCTTTGAAAATAAATTTATTAACGTCAGAGAGCTGGAAATGTCTAAAAACGTTCACTTTCAACGAATACGAGCGTTTTTAGGCATTTTCGTACTTCTCGGAATAAAACTGTATTTTTCACGACAAAAAATATTTTTTATCTCTGAAAATCAATTTATTCAGGTCAGAAAGCTGGAAACGTCTAAAAACGACCACTTTCGACGAATACAAGCGTTTTTAGACATTTTCGTACTTCTCGGACTAAAACTGCATTTTTCACGACAAAAAATATTTTTTATCTCTGAAAATAAATTTATTAACGTCAGAGAGCTGGAAATGTCTAAAAACGTTCACTTTCAACGAATACGAGCGTTTTTAGACATTTTCGTACTTTTCGGAATAAAACTGTATTTTTCACGACAAAAAATATTTTGTATCTCTAAAAATAAATTTATTCAGGTCAGAAAGCTGGAAACGTCTAAAAACGACCACTTTCGACGAATACAAGCGTTTTTAGACATTTTCGTACTTCTCGGACTAAAACTGCATTTTTCACGACAAAAAATATTTTATATCTTTGAAAATAAATTTATTAATGTCAGAGAGCTGGAAATGTCTAAAAACGTTCACTTTCAACGAATACGAGCGTTTTTAGTCATTTTCGTACTTCTCCGAATAAAACTGTATTTTTCACGACAAAAAATATTTTATATCTCTGGAAATAAATTTATTAACGTCAGAGAGCTGAAAATCAATTTATTCAGGTCAGAAAGCTGGAAAAGTCTAAAAACGATCACTTTCGACAAATACAAGCGTTTTTAGACATTTTCGTACTTCTCGGAATAAAACTGCATTTTTCACGACAAAAAATATTTTTTATCTCTGAAAATAAATTTATTCAGGTCAGAAAGCTGGAAATGGCTAAAAACGATCACTTTCGACGAATACAAGCGTTTTTAGACATTTTCGTAGTTCTCGGAATAAAACTGCATTTTTCACGACAAAAAATATTTTATATCTCTGAAAATAAATTTATTAACGTCAGAGAGCTGAAAATCAATTTATTCAGGTCAGAAAGCTGGAAACGTCTAAAAACGATCACTTTCGACAAATACAAGCGTTTTTAGACATTTTCGTACTTCTCGGAATAAAACTGCATTTTTCACGACAAAACATATTTTATATCTCTGGAAATAAATTTATTCTGGTCAGAAAGCTGGAAACGTCTAAAAAGGATCACTTTCGACAAATACAAGCGTTTTTAGACATTTTCGTACTTCTCGGAATAAAACTGTATTTTTCACGACAAAAAATATTTTTTATCTCTGAAAATCAATTTATTATCGTCAGAGAGCTGGAAATGTCTAAAAACGTTCACTTTCAACGAATACGACCTTTTTTAGTCATTTTTGTACTTTTCGGAATAAAACTGTATTTTTCACGACAAAAAATATTTTTTATCTCTGAAAATCAATTTATTCAGGTCAGAAAGCTGGAAACGTCTAAAAACGACCACTTTCGACGAATACAAGCGTTTTTAGACATTTTCGTACTTCTCGGACTAAAACTGCATTTTTCACGACAAAAAATATTTTATATCTTTGAAAATAAATTTATTAACGTCAGAGAGCTGGAAATGTCTAAAAACGATCACTTTCGACGAATACAAGCGTTTTTAGACATTTTCGTACTTCTCGGAATAAAACTGCATTTTTCACGACAAAATATATTTTTTATCTCTGAAAATCAATTTATTATCGTCAGAGAGCTGGAAATGTCTAAAAACGTTCACTTTCAACGAATACGACCTTTTTTAGTCATTTTTGTACTTGTCGGAATAAAACTGTATTTTTCACGACAAAAATATTTTTTATCTCTGAAAATCAATTTATTCAGGTCAGAAAGCTGGAAACGTCTAAAAACGACCACTTTCGACGAATACAAGCGTTTTTAGACATTTTCGTACTTCTCGGACTAAAACTGCATTTTTCACGACAAAAAATATTTTATATCTTTGAAAATAAATTTATTAACGTCAGAGAGCTGGAAATGTCTAAAAACGTTCACTTTCAACGAATACGAGCGTTTTTAGGCATTTTCGTACTTCTCGGAATAAAACTGTATTTTTCACGACAAAAAATATTTTTTATCTCTAAAAATAAATTTATTCAGGTCAGAAAGCTGGAAACGTCTAAAAACGACCACTTTCGACGAATACAAGCGTTTTTAGACATTTTCGTACTTCTCGGACTAAAACTGCATTTTTCACGACAAAAAATATTTTATATCTTTGAAAATAAATTTATTAATGTCAGAGAGCTGGAAATGTCTAAAAACGTTCACTTTCAACGAATACGAGCATTTTTAGTCATTTTCGTACTTCTCCGAATAAAACTGTATTTTTCACGACAAAAAATATTTTATATCTCTGGAAATAAATTTATTCTGGTCAGAAAGCTGGAAACGTCTAAAAACGATCACTTTCGACAAATACAAGCGTTTTTAGACATTTTCGTACTTCTCGGAATAAAACTGCATTTTTCACGACAAAAAATATTTTATATCTCTGAAAATAAATTTATTAACGTCAGAGAGCTGGAAATGTCTAAAAACGTTCACTTTCAACGAATACGAGCGCTTTTAGACATTTTCGTTCTTCTCGGAATAAAACTGTATTTTTAACGACAAAAAATATTTTTTATCTCTGAAAATAAATTTATTCAGGTCAGAAAGCTGGAAATGTCTAAAAACGTTTACTTTCAACGAATACGAGCGTTTTTAGGCATTTTCGTACTGCTCGGAATAAAACTGTATTATTCACGACAAAAAATATTTTTTATCTCTGAAAATCAATTTATTCAGGTCAGAAAGCTGGAAGCGTCTAAAAACGACCATTTTCGACGAATACAAGCGTTTTTAGACATTTTCGTACTTCTCGGACTAAAACTGCATTTTTCACGACAAAAAATATTTTTTATCTCTGAAAATAAATTTATTAACGTCAGAGAGCTGGAAATGTCTACAAACGTTCACTTTCAACGAATACGAGCGTTTTTAGGCATTTTCGTACTTCTCCGAATAAAACTGTATTTTTCACGACAAAAAATATTTTTATCTCTGAAAATCAATTTATTCAGGTCAGAAAGCTGGAAACGTCTAAAAACGACCACTTTCGACAAATACAAGCTTTTTTAGACATTTTCGTACTTCTCGGACTAAAACTGCATTTTTCACGACAAAAAATATTTTTTTTCTCTGAAAATAAATTTATTAACGTCAGAGAGCTGGAAATGTCTACAAACGTTCACTTTCAACGAATACGAGCGTTTTTAGGCATTTTCGTACTTCTCCGAATAAAACTGTATTTTTCACGACAAAAAATATTTTTATCTCTGAAAATAAATTTATTCAGGTCAGAAAGCTGGAAACGTCTAAAAACGACCACTTTCGACGAATACAAGCGTTTTTAGACATTTTCGTACTTCTCGGACTAAAACTGCATTTTTCACGACAAAAAATATTTTTTATCTCTGAAAATAAATTTATTAACGTCAGAGAGCTGTAAATGTCTAAAAACGTTTACTTTCAACGAATACGAGCGTTTTTAGGCATTTTCGTACTTCTCGGAATAAAACTGTATTTTTCACGACAAAAAATATTTTGTATCTCTAAAAATAAATTTATTCAGGTCAGAAAGCTGGAAACGTCTAAAAACGACCACTTTCGACGAATACAGCGTTTTTAGACATTTTCGTACTTCTCGGACTAAAACTGCAATTTTCACGACAAAAAATATTTTTTATCTCTGAAAATAAATTTATTAACGTCAGAGAGCTGGAAATGTCTAAAAACGTTCACTTTCAACGAATACGAGCGTTTTTAGGCATTTTCGTACTTCTCCGAATAAAACTGTATTTTTCACGACAAAAAATATTTTTTATCTCTGAAAATCAATTTATTCAGGTCAGAAAGCTGGAAACGTCTAAAAACGACCACTTTCGACGAATACAAGCGTTTTTAGACATTTTCGTACTTCTCGGACTAAAACTGCATTTTTCACGACAAAAAACATTTTATATCTCTGAAAATAAATTTATTAACGTCAGAGAGCTGGAAATGTCTAAAAACGTTCACTTTCAACGAATACGAGCGTTTTTAGGCATTTTCGTACTTCTCGGAATAAAACTGTATTTTTCACGACAAAAAATATTTTTTATCTCTGAAAATCAATTTATTAACGTCAGAGAGCTGGAAATGTTTAAAAACGTTCACTTTCAACGAATACAAGCGTTTTTAGACATTTTCGTACTTTTCGGAATAAAACTGTATTTTTCACGACAAAAAATATTTTGTATCTCTAAAAATAAATTTATTCAGGTCAGAAAGCTGGAAACGTCTAAAAACGACCACTTTCGACGAATACAAGCGTTTTTAGACATTTTCGTACTTCTCGGACTAAAACTGCATTTTTCACGACAAAAAATATTTTATATCTTTGAAAATAAATTTATTAACGTCAGAGAGCTGGAAATGTCTAAAAACGTTCACTTTCAACGAATACGAGCGTTTTTAGGCATTTTCGTACTTCTCGGAATAAAACTGTATTTTTCACGACAAAAAATATTTTTTATCTCTGAAAGTCAATTTATTCAGGTCAGAAAGCTGGAAACGTCTAAAAACGACCACTTTCGACGAATACAAGCGTTTTTAGACATTTTCGTACTTCTTCGACTAAAACTGCATTTTTCACGACAAAAAATATTTTTTATCTCTGAATATAAATTTATTAACATCAGAGAGCTGGAAACGTCTAAAAACGACCACTTTCGACGAATACAAGCGTTTTTAGACATTTTCGTACTTCTCGGACTAAAATTGCATTTTTCACGACAAAAAATATTTTATATCTTCGAAAATAAATTTATTAACGTCAGAGAGCTGGAACGGTCTAAAAACGTTCACTTTCAACGAATACGACCTTTTTTAGTCATTTTTGTACTTGTCGGAATAAAACTGTATTTTTCACGACAAAAAATATTTTTTATCTCTGAAAATCAATTTATTCAGGTCAGAAATCTGGAAACGTCTAAAAACGACCACTTTCGACGAATACAAGCGTTTTTAGACATTTTCGTACTTCTCGGACTAAAACTGCATTTTTCACGACAAAAAATATTTTTTATCTCTGAAAATAAATTTATTAACGTCAGAGAGCTGGAAATGTCTACAAACGTTCACTTTCAACGAATACGAGCGTTTTTAGGCATTTTCGTACTTCTCCGAATAAAACTGTATTTTTCACGACAAAAATATTTTTATCTCTGAAAATAAATTTATTCAGGTCAGAAAGCTGGAAACGTCTAAAAACGACCACTTTCGACGAATACAAGCGTTTTTAGACATTTTCGTACTTCTCGGACTAAAACTGCATTTTTCACGACAAAAAATATTTTTTATCTCTGAAAATAAATTTATTAACGTCAGAGAGCTGTAAATGTCTAAAAACGTTTACTTTCAACGAATACGAGCGTTTTTAGGCATTTTCGTACTTCTCGGAATAAAACTGTATTTTTCACGACAAAAAATATTTTGTATCTCTAAAAATAAATTTATTCAGGTCAGAAAGCTGGAAACGTCTAAAAACGACCACTTTCGACGAATACAGCGTTTTTAGACATTTTCGTACTTCTCGGACTAAAACTGCAATTTTCACGACAAAAAATATTTTTTATCTCTGAAAATAAATTTATTAACGTCAGAGAGCTGGAAATGTCTAAAAACGTTCACTTTCAACGAATACGAGCGTTTTTAGGCATTTTCGTACTTCTCCGAATAAAACTGTATTTTTCACGACAAAAAATATTTTTTATCTCTGAAAATCAATTTATTCAGGTCAGAAAGCTGGAAACGTCTAAAAACGACCACTTTCGACGAATACAAGCGTTTTTAGACATTTTCGTACTTCTCGGACTAAAACTGCATTTTTCACGACAAAAAACATTTTATATCTCTGAAAATAAATTTATTAACGTCAGAGAGCTGGAAATGTCTAAAAACGTTCACTTTCAACGAATACGAGCGTTTTTAGGCATTTTCGTACTTCTCGGAATAAAACTGTATTTTTCACGACAAAAAATATTTTTTATCTCTGAAAATCAATTTATTCCGGTCAGAAAGCTGGAAGCGTCTAAAAACGACCACTTTCGACGAATACAAGCGTTTTTAGACATTTTCGTACTTCTCGGACTAAAACTGCATTTTTCACGACAAAAAATATTTTTTATCTCTGAAAATAAATTTATTAACGTCAGAGAGCTGGAAATGTTTAAAAACGTTCACTTTCAACGAATACAAGCGTTTTTAGACATTTTCGTACTTTTCGGAATAAAACTGTATTTTTCACGACAAAAAATATTTTGTATCTCTAAAAATAAATTTATTCAGGTCAGAAAGCTGGAAACGTCTAAAAACGACCACTTTCGACGAATACAAGCGTTTTTAGACATTTTCGTACTTCTCGGACTAAAACTGCATTTTTCACGACAAAAAATATTTTATATCTTTGAAAATAAATTTATTAACGTCAGAGAGCTGGAAATGTCTAAAAACGTTCACTTTCAACGAATACGAGCGTTTTTAGGCATTTTCGTACTTCTCGGAATAAAACTGTATTTTTCACGACAAAAAATATTTTTTATCTCTGAAAGTCAATTTATTCAGGTCAGAAAGCTGGAAACGTCTAAAAACGACCACTTTCGACGAATACAAGCGTTTTTAGACATTTTCGTACTTCTTCGACTAAAACTGCATTTTTCACGACAAAAAATATTTTTTATCTCTGAATATAAATTTATTAACATCAGAGAGCTGGAAACGTCTAAAAACGACCACTTTCGACGAATACAAGCGTTTTTAGACATTTTCGTACTTCTCGGACTAAAACTGCATTTTTCACGACAAAAAATATTTTATATCTTCGAAAATAAATTTATTAACGTCAGAGAGCTGGAACGGTCTAAAAACGTTCACTTTCAACGAATACGACCTTTTTTAGTCATTTTTGTACTTGTCGGAATAAAACTGTATTTTTCACGACAAAAAATATTTTTTATCTCTGAAAATCAATTTATTCAGGTCAGAAAGCTGGAAACGTCTAAAAACGACCACTTTCGACGAATACAAGCGTTTTTAGACATTTTCGTACTTCTCGGACTAAAACTGCATTTTTCACGACAAAAAATATTTTTTATCTCTGAAAATAAATTTATTAACGTCAGAGAGCTGGAAATGTCTAAAAACGTTTACTTTCAACGAATACGAGCGTTTTTAGGCATTTTCGTACTTCTCGGAATAAAACTGTATTTTTCACGACAAAAAATATTTTGTATCTCTAAAAATAAATTTATTCAGGTCAGAAAGCTGGAAACGTCTAAAAACGACCACTTTCGACGAATACAGCGTTTTTAGACATTTTCGTACTTCTCGGACTAAAACTGCAATTTTCACGACAAAAAATATTTTTTATCTCTGAAAATAAATTTATTAACGTCAGAGAGCTGGAAATGTCTAAAAACGTTCACTTTCAACGAATACGAGCGTTTTTAGGCATTTTCGTACTTCTCCGAATAAAACTGTATTTTTCACGACAAAAAATATTTTTATCTCTGAAAATAAATTTATTCAGGTCAGAAAGCTGGAAACGTCTAAAAACGACCACTTTCGACGAATACAAGCGTTTTTAGACATTTTCGTACTTCTCGGACTAAAACTGCATTTTTCACGACAAAAAATATTTTTTATCTCTGAAAATAAATTTATTAACGTCAGAGAGCTGTAAATGTCTAAAAACGTTTACTTTCAACGAATACGAGCGTTTTTAGGCATTTTCGTACTTCTCGGAATAAAACTGTATTTTTCACGACAAAAAATATTTTGTATCTCTAAAAATAAATTTATTCAGGTCAGAAAGCTGGAAACGTCTAAAAACGACCACTTTCGACGAATACAGCGTTTTTAGACATTTTCGTACTTCTCGGACTAAAACTGCAATTTTCACGACAAAAAATATTTTTTATCTCTGAAAATAAATTTATTAACGTCAGAGAGCTGGAAATGTCTAAAAACGTTCACTTTCAACGAATACGAGCGTTTTTAGGCATTTTCGTACTTCTCCGAATAAAACTGTATTTTTCACGACAAAAAATATTTTTTATCTCTGAAAATCAATTTATTCAGGTCAGAAAGCTGGAAACGTCTAAAAACGACCACTTTCGACGAATACAAGCGTTTTTAGACATTTTCGTACTTCTCGGACTAAAACTGCATTTTTCACGACAAAAAACATTTTATATCTCTGAAAATAAATTTATTAACGTCAGAGAGCTGGAAATGTCTAAAAACGTTCACTTTCAACGAATACGAGCGTTTTTAGGCATTTTCGTACTTCTCGGAATAAAACTGTATGTTTCACGACAAAAAATATTTTTTATCTCTGAAAATCAATTTATTCCGGTCAGAAAGCTGGAAGCGTCTAAAAACGACCACTTTCGACGAATACAAGCGTTTTTAGACATTTTCGTACTTCTCGGACTAAAACTGCATTTTTCACGACAAAAAATATTTTTTATCTCTGAAAATAAATTTATTAACGTCAGAGAGCTGGAAATGTTTAAAAACGTTCACTTTCAACGAATACAAGCGTTTTTAGACATTTTCGTACTTTTCGGAATAAAACTGTATTTTTCACGACAAAAAATATTTTGTATCTCTAAAAATAAATTTATTCAGGTCAGAAAGCTGGAAACGTCTAAAAACGACCACTTTCGACGAATACAAGCGTTTTTAGACATTTTCGTACTTCTCGGACTAAAACTGCATTTTTCACGACAAAAAATATTTTATATCTTTGAAAATAAATTTATTAACGTCAGAGAGCTGGAAATGTCTAAAAACGTTCACTTTCAACGAATACGAGCGTTTTTAGGCATTTTCGTACTTCTCGGAATAAAACTGTATTTTTCACGACAAAAAATATTTTTTATCTCTGAAAGTCAATTTATTCAGGTCAGAAAGCTGGAAACGTCTAAAAACGACCACTTTCGACGAATACAAGCGTTTTTAGACATTTTCGTACTTCTTCGACTAAAACTGCATTTTTCACGACAAAAAATATTTTTTATCTCTGAATATAAATTTATTAACATCAGAGAGCTGGAAACGTCTAAAAACGACCACTTTCGACGAATACAAGCGTTTTTAGACATTTTCGTACTTCTCGGACTAAAACTGCATTTTTCACGACAAAAAATATTTTATATCTTCGAAAATAAATTTATTAACGTCAGAGAGCTGGAACGGTCTAAAAACGTTCACTTTCAACGAATACGACCTTTTTTAGTCATTTTTGTACTTGTCGGAATAAAACTGTATTTTTCACGACAAAAAATATTTTTTATCTCTGAAAATCAATTTATTCAGGTCAGAAAGCTGGAAACGTCTAAAAACGACCACTTTCGACGAATACAAGCGTTTTTAGACATTTTCGTACTTCTCGGACTAAAACTGCATTTTTCACGACAAAAAATATTTTTTATCTCTGAAAATAAATTTATTAACGTCAGAGAGCTGGAAATGTCTAAAAACGTTTACTTTCAACGAATACAAGCGTTTTTAGACATTTTCGTACTTTTCGGAATAAAACTGTATTTTTCACGACAAAAAATATTTTTTATCTCTGAAAATCAATTTATTCAGGTCAGAAAGCTGGAAACGTCTAAAAACGACCACTTTCGACGAATACAAGCGTTTTTAGACATTTTCGTACTTCTCGGACTAAAACTGCATTTTTCACGACAAAAAATATTTTTTATCTCTGAAAATAAATTTATTAACGTCAGAGAGCTGGAAATGTCTAAAAACGTTTACTTTCAACGAATACGAGCGTTTTTAGGCATTTTCGTACTTCTCGGAATAAAACTGTATTTTTCACGACAAAAAATATTTTGTATCTCTAAAAATAAATTTATTCAGGTCAGAAAGCTGGAAACGTCTAAAAACGACCACTTTCGACGAATACAGCGTTTTTAGACATTTTCGTACTTCTCGGACTAAAACTGCAATTTTCACGACAAAAAATATTTTTTATCTCTGAAAATAAATTTATTAACGTCAGAGAGCTGGAAATGTCTAAAAACGTTCACTTTCAACGAATACGAGCGTTTTTAGGCATTTTCGTACTTCTCCGAATAAAACTGTATTTTTCACGACAAAAAATATTTTTTATCTCTGAAAATCAATTTATTCAGGTCAGAAAGCTGGAAACGTCTAAAAACGACCACTTTCGACGAATACAAGCGTTTTTAGACATTTTCGTACTTCTCGGACTAAAACTGCATTTTTCACGACAAAAAATATTTTTATCTCTGAATATAAATTTATTAACGTCAGAGAGCTGGAAACGTCTAAAAACGACCACTTTCGACGAATACAAGCGTTTTTAGACATTTTCGTACTTCTCGGACTAAAACTGCATTTTTCACGACAAAAAATATTTTATATCTTTGAAAATAAATTTATTAACGTCAGAGAGCTGGAAATGTCTAAAAACGTTTACTTTCAACGAATACGAGCGTTTTTAGCCATTTTCGTACTACTCGGAATAAAACTGTATTATTCACGACAAAAAATATTTTTTATCTCTGAAAATCAATTTATTCAGGTCAGAAAGCTGGAAGCGTCTAAAAACGACCACTTTCGACGAATACAAGCGTTTTTAGACATTTTCGTACTTCTCGGACTAAAACTGCATTTTTCACGACAAAAAATATTTTTTATCTCTGAAAATAAATTTATTAACGTCAGAGAGCTGGAAATGTTTAAAAACGTTCACTTTCAACGAATACAAGCGTTTTTAGACATTTTCGTACTTTTCGGAATAAAACTGTATTTTTCACGACAAAAAATATTTTGTATCTCTAAAAATAAATTTATTCAGGTCAGAAAGCTGGAAACGTCTAAAAACGACCACTTTCGACGAATACAAGCGTTTTTAGACATTTTCGTACTTCTCGGACTAAAACTGCATTTTTCACGACAAAAAATATTTTATATCTTTGAAAATAAATTTATTAACGTCAGAGAGCTGGAAATGTCTACAAACGTTCACTTTCAACGAATACGAGCGTTTTTAGGCATTTTCGTACTTCTCCGAATAAAACTGTATTTTTCACAACAAAAAATATTTTTATCTCTGAAAATCAATTTATTCAGGTCAGAAAGCTGGAAACGTCTAAAAACGACCACTTTCGACGAATACAAGCTTTTTTAGACATTTTCGTACTTCTCGGACTAAAACTGCATTTTTCACGACAAAAAATATTTTTTTTCTCTGAAAATAAATTTATTAACGTCAGAGAGCTGGAAATGTCTACAAACGTTCACTTTCAACGAATACGAGCGTTTTTAGGCATTTTCGTACTTCTCCGAATAAAACTGTATTTTTCACGACAAAAAATATTTTTATCTCTGAAAATAAATTTATTCAGGTCAGAAAGCTGGAAACGTCTAAAAACGACCACTTTCGACGAATACATGCGTTTTTAGACATTTTCGTACTTCTCGGACTAAAACTGCATTTTTCACGACAAAAATATTTTTTATCTCTGAAAATAAATTTATTAACGTCAGAGAGCTGGAAATGTCTAAAAACGTTCACTTTCAACGAATACGAGCGTTTTTAGGTATTTTCGTACTTCTCCGAATAAAACTGTATTTTTCACGACAAAAAATATTTTTTATCTCTGAAAATCAATTTATTCAGGTCAGAAAGCTGGAAACGTCTAAAAACGACCACTTTCGACGAATACAAGCGTTTTTAGACATTTTCGTACTTCTCGGACTAAAACTGCATTTTTCACGACAAAAAATATTTTATATCTTTGAAAATAAATTTATTAACGTCAGAGAGCTGGAAATGTCTAAAAACGTTCACTTTCAACGAATACGAGCGTTTTTAGGCATTTTCGTACTTCTCGGAATAAAACTGTATTTTTCACGACAAAAAATATTTTCTATCTCTGAAAGTCAATTTATTCAGGTCAGAAAGCTGGAAACGTCTAAAAACGACCACTTTCGACGAATACAAGCGTTTTTAGACATTTTTGTACTTCTTTGACTAAAACTGCATTTTCCACGACAAAAAATATTTTTTATCTCTGAAAATAAATTTATTAACGTCAGAGAGCTGGAAATGTTTAAAAACGTTCACTTTCAACGAATACGAGCGTTTTTAGACATTTTCGTACTTTTCGGAATAAAACTGTATTTTTCACGACAAAAAATATTTTGTATCTTTGAAAATAAATTTATTAACGTCAGAGAGCTGGAAATGTCTAAAAACGTTTACTTTCAACGAATACGAGCGTTTTTAGGCATTTTCGTACTGCTCGGAATAAAACTGTATTATTCACGACAAAAAATATTTTTTATCTCTGAAAATCAATTTATTCAGGTCAGAAAGCTGGAAGCGTCTAAAAACGACCATTTTCGATGAATACAAGCGTTTTTAGACATTTTCGTACTTCTCGGACTAAAACTGCATTTTTCACGACAAAAAATATTTTTTATCTCTGAAAATAAATTTATTAACGTCAGAGAGCTGGAAATGTCTACAAACGTTCACTTTCAACGAATACGAGCGTTTTTAGGCATTTTCGTACTTCTCCGAATAAAACTGTATTTTTCACGACAAAAAATATTTTTATTTCTGAAAATCAATTTATTCAGGTCAGAAAGCTGGAAACGTCTAAGAACGACCACTTTCGACGAATACAAGCTTTTTTAGACATTTTCGTACTTCTCGGACTAAAACTGCATTTTTCACGACAAAAAATATTTTTTTTCTCTGAAAATAAATTTATTAACGTCAGAGAGCTGGAAATGTCTACAAACGTTCACTTTCAACGAATACGAGCGTTTTTAGGCATTTTCGTACTTCTCCGAATAAAACTGTATTTTTCACGACAAAAAATATTTTTATCTCTGAAAATAAATTTATTCAGGTCAGAAAGCTGGAAACGTCTAAAAACGACCACTTTCGACGAATACAGCGTTTTTAGACATTTTCGTACTTCTCGGACTAAAACTGCAATTTTCACGACAAAAAATATTTTTTATCTCTGAAAATAAATTTATTAACGTCAGAGAGCTGGAAATGTCTAAAAACGTTCACTTTCAACGAATACGAGCGTTTTTAGGCATTTTCGTACTTCTCCGAATAAAACTGTATTTTTCACGACAAAAAATATTTTTTATCTCTGAAAATCAATTTATTCAGGTCAGAAAGCTGGAAACGTCTAAAAACGACCACTTTCGACGAATACAAGCGTTTTTAGACATTTTCGTACTTCTCGGACTAAAACTGCATTTTTCACGACAAAAAATATTTTTATCTCTGAATATAAATTTATTAACGTCAGAGAGCTGGAAACGTCTAAAAACGACCACTTTCGACGAATACAAGCGTTTTTAGACATTTTCGTACTTCTCGGACTAAAACTGCATTTTTCACGACAAAAAATATTTTATATCTTTGAAAATAAATTTATTAACGTCAGAGAGCTGGAAATGTCTAAAAACGTTTACTTTCAACGAATACGAGCGTTTTTAGCCATTTTCGTACTACTCGGAATAAAACTGTATTATTCACGACAAAAAATATTTTTTATCTCTGAAAATCAATTTATTCAGGTCAGAAAGCTGGAAGCGTCTAAAAACGACCACTTTCGACGAATACATGCGTTTTTAGACATTTTCGTACTTCTCGGACTAAAACTGCATTTTTCACGACAAAAATATTTTTTATCTCTGAAAATAAATTTATTAACGTCAGAGAGCTGGAAATGTCTAAAAACGTTCACTTTCAACGAATACGAGCGTTTTTAGGTATTTTCGTACTTCTCCGAATAAAACTGTATTTTTCACGACAAAAAATATTTTTTATCTCTGAAAATCAATTTATTCAGGTCAGAAAGCTGGAAACGTCTAAAAACGACCACTTTCGACGAATACAAGCGTTTTTAGACATTTTCGTACTTCTCGGACTAAAACTGCATTTTTCACGACAAAAAATATTTTATATCTTTGAAAATAAATTTATTAACGTCAGAGAGCTGGAAATGTCTAAAAACGTTCACTTTCAACGAATACGAGCGTTTTTAGGCATTTTCGTACTTCTCGGAATAAAACTGTATTTTTCACGACAAAAAATATTTTTTATCTCTGAAAGTCAATTTATTCAGGTCAGAAAGCTGGAAACGTCTAAAAACGACCACTTTCGACGAATACAAGCGTTTTTAGACATTTTCGTACTTCTTCGACTAAAACTGCATTTTTCACGACAAAAAATATTTTTTATCTCTGAATATAAATTTATTAACATCAGAGAGCTGGAAACGTCTAAAAACGACCACTTTCGACGAATACAAGCGTTTTTAGACATTTTCGTACTTCTCGGACTAAAACTGCATTTTTCACGACAAAAAATATTTTATATCTTCGAAAATAAATTTATTAACGTCAGAGAGCTGGAACGGTCTAAAAACGTTCACTTTCAACGAATACGACCTTTTTTAGTCATTTTTGTACTTGTCGGAATAAAACTGTATTTTTCACGACAAAAAATATTTTTTATCTCTGAAAATCAATTTATTCAGGTCAGAAAGCTGGAAACGTCTAAAAACGACCACTTTCGACGAATACAAGCGTTTTTAGACATTTTCGTACTTCTCGGACTAAAACTGCATTTTTCACGACAAAAAATATTTTTTATCTCTGAAAATAAATTTATTAACGTCAGAGAGCTGGAAATGTCTAAAAACGTTTACTTTCAACGAATACAAGCGTTTTTAGACATTTTCGTACTTTTCGGAATAAAACTGTATTTTTCACGACAAAAAATATTTTTTATCTCTGAAAATCAATTTATTCAGGTCAGAAAGCTGGAAACGTCTAAAAACGACCACTTTCGACGAATACAAGCGTTTTTAGACATTTTCGTACTTCTCGGACTAAAACTGCATTTTTCACGACAAAAAATATTTTTTATCTCTGAAAATAAATTTATTAACGTCAGAGAGCTGGAAATGTCTAAAAACGTTTACTTTCAACGAATACGAGCGTTTTTAGGCATTTTCGTACTTCTCGGAATAAAACTGTATTTTTCACGACAAAAAATATTTTGTATCTCTAAAAATAAATTTATTCAGGTCAGAAAGCTGGAAACGTCTAAAAACGACCACTTTCGACGAATACAGCGTTTTTAGACATTTTCGTACTTCTCGGACTAAAACTGCAATTTTCACGACAAAAAATATTTTTTATCTCTGAAAATAAATTTATTAACGTCAGAGAGCTGGAAATGTCTAAAAACGTTCACTTTCAACGAATACGAGCGTTTTTAGGCATTTTCGTACTTCTCCGAATAAAACTGTATTTTTCACGACAAAAAATATTTTTTATCTCTGAAAATCAATTTATTCAGGTCAGAAAGCTGGAAACGTCTAAAAACGACCACTTTCGACGAATACAAGCGTTTTTAGACATTTTCGTACTTCTCGGACTAAAACTGCATTTTTCACGACAAAAAATATTTTTATCTCTGAATATAAATTTATTAACGTCAGAGAGCTGGAAACGTCTAAAAACGACCACTTTCGACGAATACAAGCGTTTTTAGACATTTTCGTACTTCTCGGACTAAAACTGCATTTTTCACGACAAAAAATATTTTATATCTTTGAAAATAAATTTATTAACGTCAGAGAGCTGGAAATGTCTAAAAACGTTTACTTTCAACGAATACGAGCGTTTTTAGCCATTTTCGTACTACTCGGAATAAAACTGTATTATTCACGACAAAAAATATTTTTTATCTCTGAAAATCAATTTATTCAGGTCAGAAAGCTGGAAGCGTCTAAAAACGACCACTTTCGACGAATACAAGCGTTTTTAGACATTTTCGTACTTCTCGGACTAAAACTGCATTTTTCACGACAAAAAATATTTTTTATCTCTGAAAATAAATTTATTAACGTCAGAGAGCTGGAAATGTTTAAAAACGTTCACTTTCAACGAATACAAGCGTTTTTAGACATTTTCGTACTTTTCGGAATAAAACTGTATTTTTCACGACAAAAAATATTTTGTATCTCTAAAAATAAATTTATTCAGGTCAGAAAGCTGGAAACGTCTAAAAACGACCACTTTCGACGAATACAAGCGTTTTTAGACATTTTCGTACTTCTCGGACTAAAACTGCATTTTTCACGACAAAAAATATTTTATATCTTTGAAAATAAATTTATTAACGTCAGAGAGCTGGAAATGTCTACAAACGTTCACTTTCAACGAATACGAGCGTTTTTAGGCATTTTCGTACTTCTCCGAATAAAACTGTATTTTTCACAACAAAAAATATTTTTATCTCTGAAAATCAATTTATTCAGGTCAGAAAGCTGGAAACGTCTAAAAACGACCACTTTCGACGAATACAAGCTTTTTTAGACATTTTCGTACTTCTCGGACTAAAACTGCATTTTTCACGACAAAAAATATTTTTTTTCTCTGAAAATAAATTTATTAACGTCAGAGAGCTGGAAATGTCTACAAACGTTCACTTTCAACGAATACGAGCGTTTTTAGGCATTTTCGTACTTCTCCGAATAAAACTGTATTTTTCACGACAAAAAATATTTTTATCTCTGAAAATAAATTTATTCAGGTCAGAAAGCTGGAAACGTCTAAAAACGACCACTTTCGACGAATACATGCGTTTTTAGACATTTTCGTACTTCTCGGACTAAAACTGCATTTTTCACGACAAAAATATTTTTTATCTCTGAAAATAAATTTATTAACGTCAGAGAGCTGGAAATGTCTAAAAACGTTCACTTTCAACGAATACGAGCGTTTTTAGGTATTTTCGTACTTCTCCGAATAAAACTGTATTTTTCACGACAAAAAATATTTTTTATCTCTGAAAATCAATTTATTCAGGTCAGAAAGCTGGAAACGTCTAAAAACGACCACTTTCGACGAATACAAGCGTTTTTAGACATTTTCGTACTTCTCGGACTAAAACTGCATTTTTCACGACAAAAAATATTTTATATCTTTGAAAATAAATTTATTAACGTCAGAGAGCTGGAAATGTCTAAAAACGTTCACTTTCAACGAATACGAGCGTTTTTAGGCATTTTCGTACTTCTCGGAATAAAACTGTATTTTTCACGACAAAAAATATTTTCTATCTCTGAAAGTCAATTTATTCAGGTCAGAAAGCTGGAAACGTCTAAAAACGACCACTTTCGACGAATACAAGCGTTTTTAGACATTTTTGTACTTCTTTGACTAAAACTGCATTTTCCACGACAAAAAATATTTTTTATCTCTGAAAATAAATTTATTAACGTCAGAGAGCTGGAAATGTTTAAAAACGTTCACTTTCAACGAATACGAGCGTTTTTAGACATTTTCGTACTTTTCGGAATAAAACTGTATTTTTCACGACAAAAAATATTTTGTATCTTTGAAAATAAATTTATTAACGTCAGAGAGCTGGAAATGTCTAAAAACGTTTACTTTCAACGAATACGAGCGTTTTTAGGCATTTTCGTACTGCTCGGAATAAAACTGTATTATTCACGACAAAAAATATTTTTTATCTCTGAAAATCAATTTATTCAGGTCAGAAAGCTGGAAGCGTCTAAAAACGACCATTTTCGATGAATACAAGCGTTTTTAGACATTTTCGTACTTCTCGGACTAAAACTGCATTTTTCACGACAAAAAATATTTTTTATCTCTGAAAATAAATTTATTAACGTCAGAGAGCTGGAAATGTCTACAAACGTTCACTTTCAACGAATACGAGCGTTTTTAGGCATTTTCGTACTTCTCCGAATAAAACTGTATTTTTCACGACAAAAAATATTTTTATTTCTGAAAATCAATTTATTCAGGTCAGAAAGCTGGAAACGTCTAAGAACGACCACTTTCGACGAATACAAGCTTTTTTAGACATTTTCGTACTTCTCGGACTAAAACTGCATTTTTCACGACAAAAAATATTTTTTTTCTCTGAAAATAAATTTATTAACGTCAGAGAGCTGGAAATGTCTACAAACGTTCACTTTCAACGAATACGAGCGTTTTTAGGCATTTTCGTACTTCTCCGAATAAAACTGTATTTTTCACGACAAAAAATATTTTTATCTCTGAAAATAAATTTATTCAGGTCAGAAAGCTGGAAACGTCTAAAAACGACCACTTTCGACGAATACATGCGTTTTTAGACATTTTCGTACTTCTCGGACTAAAACTGCATTTTTCACGACAAAAAATATTTTTTATCTCTGAAAATAAATTTATTAACGTCAGAGAGCTGGAAATGTCTAAAAACGTTTACTTTCAACGAATACGAGCGTTTTTAGGCATTTTCGTACTTCTCGGAATAAAACTGTATTTTTCACGACAAAAAATATTTTGTATCTCTAAAAATAAATTTATTCAGGTCAGAAAGCTGGAAACGTCTAAAAACGACCACTTTCGACGAATACAGCGTTTTTAGACATTTTCGTACTTCTCGGACTAAAACTGCAATTTTCACGACAAAAAATATTTTTTATCTCTGAAAGTAAATTTATTAACGTCAGAGAGCTGGAAATGTCTAAAAACGTTCACTTTCAACGAATACGAGCGTTTTTAGGCATTTTCGTACTTCTCCGAATAAAACTGTATTTTTCACGACAAAAAATATTTTTTATCTCTGAAAATCAATTTATTCAGGTCAGAAAGCTGGAAACGTCTAAAAACGACCACTTTCGACGAATACAAGCGTTTTTAGACATTTTCGTACTTCTCGGACTAAAACTGCATTTTTCACGACAAAAAATATTTTATATCTTTGAAAATAAATTTATTAACGTCAGAGAGCTGGAAATGTCTAAAAACGTTTACTTTCAACGAATACGAGCGTTTTTAGGCATTTTCGTACTGCTCGGAATAAAACTGTATTATTCACGACAAAAAATATTTTTTATCTCTGAAAATCAATTTATTCAGGTCAGAAAGCTGGAAGCGTCTAAAAACGACCATTTTCGACGAATACAAGCGTTTTTAGACATTTTCGTACTTCTCGGACTAAAACTGCATTTTTCACGACAAAAAATATTTTTTATCTCTGAAAATAAATTTATTAACGTCAGAGAGCTGGAAATGTCTAAAAACGTTCACTTTCAACGAACACGAGCGTTTTTAGGCATTTTCGTACTTCTCGGAATAAAACTGTATTTTTCACGACAAAAAATATTTTGTATCTCTAAAAATAAATTATTCAGGTCAAAAAGCTGGAAACGTCTAAAAACGACCACTTTCGACGAATACAAGCGTTTTTAGACATTTTCGTACTTCTCGGACTAAAACTGCATTTTTCACGACAAAAAATGTTTTTTATCTCTGAAAATAAATTTATTAACGTCAGAGAGCTGGAAATGTCTAAAAACGTTCACTTTCAACGAATACGAGCGTTTTTAGGCATTTTCGTACTTCTCCGAATAAAACTGTATTTTTCACGACAAAAAATATTTTTTATCTCTGAAAATCAATTTATTCAGGTCAGAAAGCTGGAAACGTCTAAAAACGACCACTTTCGACGAATACAAGCGTTTTTAGACATTTTCGTACTTCTCGGACTAAAACTGCATTTTTCACGACAAAAAATATTTTATATCTTTGAAAATAAATTTATTAACGTCAGAGAGCTGGAAATGTCTAAAAACGATTACTTTCAACGAATACGAGCGTTTTTAGGCATTTTCGTACTGCTCGGAATAAAACTGTATTATTCACGACAAAAAATATTTTTTATCTCTGAAAATCAATTTATTCAGGTCAGAAAGCTGGAAGCGTCTAAAAACGACCATTTTCGACGAATACAAGCGTTTTTAGACATTTTCGTACTTCTCGGACTAAAACTGCATTTTTCACGACAAAAAAATTTTTTTATCTCTGAAAATAAATTTATTAACGTCAGAGAGCTGGAAATGTCTAAAAACGTTCACTTTCAACGAACACGAGCGTTTTTAGGCATTTTCGTACTTCTCGGAATAAAACTGTATTTTTCACGACAAAAAATATTTTGTATCTCTAAAAATAAATTTATTCAGGTCAAAAAGCTGGAAACGTCTAAAAACGACCACTTTCGACGAATACAAGCGTTTTTAGACATTTTCGTACTTCTCGGACTAAAACTGCATTTTTCACGACAAAAAATGTTTTTTATCTCTGAAAATAAATTTATTAACGTCAGAGAGATATATTTGTTAACGTGCTCCGCCAGAGGCACTACACGATAAAGCACAGCGACACGAGGTTTTCCCAAGTGGTCACCCATCCAAGTACTAACCGCGCTCGACGTTGCTTAACTTCGGTGTTCGATGGGAACCGGTGCTTTCAACGCCGATATGGTCGCTGCATTAACGTCAGAGAGCTGGAAATGTCTAAAAACGTTCACTTTCAACGAATACGAGCGTTTTTAGGAATTTTCGTACTTCTCCGAATAAAACTGTATTTTTCACGACAAAAAATATTTTTTATCTCTGAAAATCAATTTATTCAGGTCAGAAAGCTGGAAACGTCTAAAAACGACCACTTTCGACGAATACAAGCGTTTTTAGACATTTTCGTACTTCTCGGACTAAAACTGCATTTTTCACGACAAAAAATATTTTATATCTTTGAAAATAAATTTATTAACGTCAGAGAGCTGGAAATGTCTAAAAACGTTTAATTTCAACGAATACGAGCGTTTTTAGGCATTTTCGTACTGCTCGGAATAAAACTGTATTTTTCACGACAAAAAATATTTTTTATCTCTGAAAATCAATTTATTCAGGTCAGAAACCTGGAAGCGTCTAAAAACGACCACTTTCGACGAATACAAGCGTTTTTAGACATTTTCGTACTTCTCGGACTAAAACTGCATTTTTCACGACAAAAAATATTTTTTATCTCTGAAAATAAATTTATTAACGTCAGAGAGCTGGAAATGTTTAAAAACGTTCACTTTCAACGAATACAAGCGTTTTTATACATTTTCGTACTTTTCGGAATAAAACTGTATTTTTCACGACAAAAAATATTTTGTATCTCTAAAAATAAATTTATTCAGGTCAGAAAGCTGGAAACGTCTAAAAACGACCACTTTCGACGAATACAAGCGTTTTTAGACATTTTCGTACTTCTCGGACTAAAACTGCATTTTTCACGACAAAAAATATTTTATATCTTTGAAAATAAATTTATTAACGTCAGAGAGCTGGAAATGTCTAAAAACGTTCACTTTCAACGAATACGAGCGTTTTTAGGCATTTTCGTACTTCTCGGAATAAAACTGTATTTTTCACGACAAAAAATATTTTTTATCTCTGAAAGTCAATTTATTCAGGTCAGAAAGCTGGAAACGTCTAAAAACGACCACTTTCGACGAATACAAGCGTTTTTAGACATTTTCGTACTTCTTCGACTAAAACTGCATTTTTCACGACAAAAAATATTTTTTATCTCTGAATATAAATTTATTAACATCAGAGAGCTGGAAACGTCTAAAAACGACCACTTTCGACGAATACAAGCGTTTTTAGACATTTTCGTACTTCTCGGACTAAAACTGCATTTTTCACGACAAAAAATATTTTATATCTTCGAAAATAAATTTATTAACGTCAGAGAGCTGGAAATGTCTAAAAACGTTCACTTTCAACGAATACGACCTTTTTTAGTCATTTTTGTACTTGTCGGAATAAAACTGTATTTTTCACGACAAAAAATATTTTTTATCTCTGAAAATCAATTTATTCAGGTCAGAAAGCTGGAAACGTCTAAAAACGACCACTTTCGACGAATACAAGCGTTTTTAGACATTTTCGTACTTCTCGGACTAAAACTGCATTTTTCACGACAAAAAACATTTTTTATCTCTGAAAATAAATTTATTAACGTCAGAGAGCTGGAAATGTCTAAAAACGTTTACTTTCAACGAATACGAGCGTTTTTAGGCATTTTCGTACTTCTCGGAGTAAAACTGTATTTTTCACGACAAAAAATATTTTTTATCTCTGAAAGTCAATTTATTCAGGTCAGAAAGCTGGAAACGTCTAAAAACGACCACTTTCGACGAATACAAGCGTTTTTAGACATTTTCGTACTTCTTCGACTAAAACTGCATTTTTCACGACAAAAAATATTTTTTATCTCTGAATATAAATTTATTAACGTCAGAGAGCTGGAAACGTCTAAAAACGACCACTTTCGACGAATACAAGCGTTTTTAGACATTTTCGTACTTCTCGGACTAAAACTGCATTTTTCACGACAAAAAATATTTTATATCTTCGAAAATAAATTTATTAACGTCAGAGAGCTGGAAATGTCTAAAAACGTTCACTTTCAACGAATACGACCTTTTTTAGTCATTTTTGTACTTGTCGGAATAAAACTGTATTTTTCACGACAAAAAATATTTTTCATCTCTGAAAATCAATTTATTCAGGTCAGAAAGCTGGAAACGTCTAAAAACGACCACTTTCGACGAATACAAGCGTTTTTAGACATTTTCGTACTTCTCGGAATAAAACTGCATTTTTCACGACAAAAAATATTTTATAACTTTGAAAATAAATTTATTAACGTCAGAGAGCTGGAAATGTCTAAAAACGTTCACTTTCAACGAATACGAGCGTTTTTAGGCATTTTCGTACTGCTCGGATAAAACTGTATTATTCACGACAAAAAATATTTTTTATCTCTGAAAGTCAATTTATTCAGGTCAGAAAGCTGGAAACGTCTAAAAACGACCACTTTCGACGAATACAAGCGTTTTTAGACATTTTCGTACTTCTCGGACTAAAACTGCATTTTTCACGACAAAAATATTTTTTATCTCTGAAAATAAATTTATTAACGTCAGAGAGCTGGAAATGTCTAAAAACGTTCACTTTCAACGAATACGAGCGTTTTTAGGCATTTTCGTACTTCTCGGAATAAAACTGTATTTTTCACGACAAAAAATATTTTGTATCTCTAAAAATAAATTTATTCAGGTCAAAAAGCTGGAAACGTCTAAAAACGACCACTTTCGACGAATACAAGCGTTTTTAGACATTTTCGTACTTCTCGGACTAAAACTGCATTTTTCACGACATAAAATGTTTTTTATCTCTGAAAATAAATTTATTAACGTCAGAGAGCTGGAAATGTCTAAGAACGTTCACTTTCAACGAATACGAGCGTTTTTAGGTATTTTCGTACTTCTCCGAATAAAACTGTATTTTTCACGACAAAAAATATTTTTTATCTCTGAAAATCAATTTATTCAGGTCAGAAAGCTGGAAACGTCTAAAAACGACCACTTTCGACGAATACAAGCGTTTTTCGACATTTTCGTACTTCTCGGACTAAAACTGCATTTTTCACGACAAAAAATATTTTATATCTTTGAAAATAAATTTATTAACGTCAGAGAGCTGGAAATGTCTAAAAACGTTTACTTTCAACGAATACGAGCGTTTTTAGGCATTTTCGTACTGCTCGGAATAAAACTGTATTTTTCACGACAAAAAATATTTTTTATCTCTGAAAATCAATTTATTCAGGTCAGAAAGCTGGAAGCGTCTAAAAACGACCACTTTCGACGAATACAAGCGTTTTTAGACATTTTCGTACTTCTCGGACTAAAACTGCATTTTTCACGACAAAAAATATTTTTTATCTCTGAAAATAAATTTATTAACGTCAGAGAGCTGGAAATGTTGAAAAACGTTCACTTTCAACGAATACAAGCGTTTTTAGACATTTTCGTACTTTTCGGAATAAAACTGTATTTTTCACGACAAAAAATATTTTGTATCTCTAAAAATAAATTTATTCAGGTCAGAAAGCTGGAAACGTCTAAAAACGACCACTTTCGACGAATACAAGCGTTTTTAGACATTTTCGTACTTCTCGGACTAAAACTGCATTTTTCACGACAAAAAATATTTTATATCTTTGAAAATAAATTTATTAACGTCAGAGAGCTGGAAATGTCTAAAAACGTTCACTTTCAACGAATACGAGCGTTTTTAGGCATTTTCGTACTGATCGTATAAAACTGTATTATTCACGACAAAAAATATTTTTTATCTCTGAAAGTCAATTTATTCAGGTCAGAAAGCTGGAAACGTCTAAAAACGACCACTTTCGACGAATACAAGCGTTTTTAGACATTTTCGTACTTCTCGGACTAAAACTGCATTTTTCACGACAAAAATATTTTTTATCTCTGAAAATAAATTTATTAACGTCAGAGAGCTGGAAATGTCTAAAAACGTTCACTTTCAACGAATACGAGCGTTTTTAGGCATTTTCGTACTTCTCGGAATAAAACTGTATTTTTCACGACAAAAAATATTTTGTATCTCTAAAAATAAATTTATTCAGGTCAAAAAGCTGGAAACGTCTAAAAACGACCACTTTCGACGAATACAAGCGTTTTTAGACATTTTCGTACTTCTCGGACTAAAACTGCATTTTTCACGACAAAAAATATTTTATATCTTTGAAAATAAATTTATTAACGTCAGAGAGCTGGAAATGTCTAAAAACGTTTACTTTCAACGAATACGAGCGTTTTTAGGCATTTTCGTACTGCTCGGAATAAAACTGTATTTTTCACGACAAAAAATATTTTTTATCTCTGAAAATCAATTTATTCAGGTCAGAAAGCTGGAAGCGTCTAAAAACGACCACTTTCGACGAATACAAGCGTTTTTAGACATTTTCGTACTTCTCGGACTAAAACTGCATTTTTCACGACAAAAAATATTTTTTATCTCTGAAAATAAATTTATTAACGTCAGAGAGCTGGAAATGTTGAAAAACGTTCACTTTCAACGAATACAAGCGTTTTTAGACATTTTCGTACTTTTCGGAATAAAACTGTATTTTTCACGACAAAAAATATTTTGTATCTCTAAAAATAAATTTATTCAGGTCAGAAAGCTGGAAACGTCTAAAAACGACCACTTTCGACGAATACAAGCGTTTTTCGACATTTTCGTACTTCTCGGACTAAAACTGCATTTTTCACGACAAAAAATATTTTATATCTTTGAAAATAAATTTATTAACGTCAGAGAGCTGGAAATGTCTAAAAACGTTTACTTTCAACGAATACGAGCGTTTTTAGGCATTTTCGTACTGCTCGGAATAAAACTGTATTTTTCACGACAAAAAATATTTTTTATCTCTGAAAATCAATTTATTCAGGTCAGAAAGCTGGAAGCGTCTAAAAACGACCACTTTCGACGAATACAAGCGTTTTTAGACATTTTCGTACTTCTCGGACTAAAACTGCATTTTTCACGACAAAAAATATTTTATATCTTTGAAAATAAATTTATTAACGTCAGAGAGCTGGAAATGTCTAAAAACGTTCACTTTCAACGAATACGAGCGTTTTTAGGCATTTTCGTACTTCTCGGAATAAAACTGTATTTTTCACGACAAAAAATATTTTTTATCTCTGAAAGTCAATTTATTCAGGTCAGAAAGCTGGAAACGTCTAAAAACGACCACTTTCGACGAATACAAGCGTTTTTAGACATTTTCGTACTTCTTTGACTAAAATTGCATTTTTCACGACAAAAAATATTTTTTATCTCTGAAAATAAATTTATTAACGTCAGAGAGCTGGAAATGTTTAAAAACGTTCACTTTCAACGAATACGAGCGTTTTTAGACATTTTCGTACTTTTCGGAATAAAACTGTATTTTTCACGACAAAAAATATTTTGTATCTCTAAAAATATTTATTGTTAAAAATACCGTTATTATTTAATCTATATATAGAAGATGCAATAAACAAAGTAAAAGAAGAGTATAGTGTAGGTGTGAATGTACAGGGAGAGAAAATATATATGCTGAGATTCGCCGACGATATAGCTATATTGGAAGAAAGCGAAAAGAATTTAGAAAGGGTATTGAATGGTATGCAGGCAGTATTGACTAGGGATTTTAACATGAAAATAAATATAGGTAAAACTAAAGTGATGAGGTGTGACAAAAAGGAATGCAGCAGAAAAATGAGGATCACAATAGGAGATAATAGAATCGAAGAAGTGTCAGATTTTTGTTATTTAGGCAGTAGAATCACAAAAGATAATCGAAGCAAGGTAGATATAAAGTGTAGGATAGCACAGGGTAGGAAGGCATTCGTAGAAAAAGAACAGATTTTAAGATCAAATATTGACATGGGTATTAGAAAAAGATTACTGAAGGTATATGTTTGGAGTGTAGCACTGTACGGGTGTGAGGCGTGGACTATAGGAAAGGAAGAGAAGCGTAGATTAGAAGCACTTGAAATGTGGTGTTATAGGAGGATGATGAGGATTGGTTGGGAAGATAAAGTAACAAATGAAGCTGTACTAGAGTTAGTAGGGGAGAAGAGAAGTATTTGGAGAGTGTTACAGCGTAGGAGAGACAGATTAGTAGGGCATATTCTTAGGCATGGGGGGATTATGCAATTGATCATAGAAGGTAGAGTGGAGGGAAAGAGAGGGGTAGGTAGGCCTAGATTGGAGTATGTGAGTCAGATAGTTGAAGACGTTGAGATGAATAGCTATAGGGAGATGAAGGGATTAGCTCAGGATAGATCGGCATGGCGTGCTGTTTCCAACCAATCTTTAGGATTGCGGACTCTTTAACTAACTAAAAATAAATTTAGTCAGGTCAGAAAGCTGGAATCGTCTAAAAACGACCACTTTCGACGAATACAAGCGTTTTTAGACATTTTCGTACTTCTCGGACTAAAACTGCATTTTTCACGATAAAAAATATTTTATATCTTTGAAAATAAATTTATTAACGTCAGAGAGCTGGAAATGTCTAAAAACGTTCACTTTCAACGAATACGAGCGTTTTTAGGCATTTTCGTACTTCTCGGAATAAAACTGTATTTTTCATGACAAAAAATATTTTTTATCTCTGAAAATCAATTTATTCAGGTCAGAAAGCTGGAAACGTCTAAAAACGACCACTTTCGACGAATACAAGCGTTTTTAGACATTTTCGTACTTCTCGGACTAAAACTGCATTTTTCACGACAAAAAATATTTTTTATCTCTGAAAATAAATTTATTAACGTCAGAGAGCTGGAAATATCTAAAAACGTTCACTTTCAACGAATACGAGCGTTTTTAGACATTTTCGTACTTCTCGGAATAAAACTGTATTTTTCACGACAAAAAATATTTTGTATCTCTAAAAATAAATTTATTCAGGTCAGAAAGCTGGAAATGGCTAAAAACGACCACGTTCGACGAATACAAGCGTTTTTAGACATTTTCGTACTTCTCGGACTAAAACTGCATTTTTCACGACAAAAAATATTTTTTATCTCTGAAAATAAATTTATTAACGTCAGAGAGCTGGAAATGTCTACAAACGTTCACTTTCAACGAATACGAGCGTTTTTAGGCATTTTCGTACTTCTCCGAATAAAACTGTATTTTTCACGACAAAAAATATTTTTATCTCTGAAAATCAATTTATTCAGGTCAGAAAGCTGGAAACGTCTAAAAACGACCACTTTCGACGAATACAAGCGTTTTTAGACATTTTCGTACTTCTCGGACTAAAACTGCATTTTTCACGACAAAAAACATTTTTTATCTCTGAAAATAAATTTATTAACGTCAGAGAGCTGGAAATGTCTAAAAACGTTTACTTTCAACGAATACGAGCGTTTTTAGGCATTTTCGTACTTCTCGGAGTAAAACTGTATTTTTCACGACAAAAAATATTTTTTATCTCTGAAAGTCAATTTATTCAGGTCAGAAAGCTGGAAACGTCTAAAAACGACCACTTTCGACGAATACAAGCGTTTTTAGACATTTTCGTACTTCTTCGACTAAAACTGCATTTTTCACGACAAAAAATATTTTTTATCTCTGAATATAAATTTATTAACGTCAGAGAGCTGGAAACGTCTAAAAACGACCACTTTCGACGAATACAAGCGTTTTTAGACATTTTCGTACTTCTCGGACTAAAACTGCATTTTTCACGACAAAAAATATTTTATATCTTCGAAAATAAATTTATTAACGTCAGAGAGCTGGAAATGTCTAAAAACGTTCACTTTCAACGAATACGACCTTTTTTAGTCATTTTTGTACTTGTCGGAATAAAACTGTATTTTTCACGACAAAAAATATTTTTCATCTCTGAAAATCAATTTATTCAGGTCAGAAAGCTGGAAACGTCTAAAAACGACCACTTTCGACGAATACAAGCGTTTTTAGACATTTTCGTACTTCTCGGACTAAAACTGCATTTTTCACGACAAAAAATGTTTTTTATCTCTGAAAATAAATTTATTAACGTCAGAGAGCTGGAAATGTCTAAAAACGTTCACTATCAACGAATACGAGCGTTTTTAGGCATTTTCGTACTTCTCGGAATAAAACTGTATTTTTCACGACAAAAAATATTTTGTATCTCTAAAAATAAATTTATTCAGGTCAAAAAGCTGGAAACGTCTAAAAACGACCACTTTCGACGAATACAAGCGTTTTTAGACATTTTCGTACTTCTCGGACTAAAACTGCATTTTTCACGACAAAAAATGTTTTTTATCTCTGAAAATAAATTTATTAACGTCAGAGAGCTGGAAATGTCTAAAAACGTTCACTTTCAACGAATACGAGCGTTTTTAGGTATTTTCGTACTTCTCCGAATAAAACTGTATTTTTCACGACAAAAAATATTTTTTATCTCTGAAAATCAATTTATTCAGGTCAGAAAGCTGGAAGCGTCTAAAAACGACCACTTTCGACGAATACAAGCGTTTTTAGACATTTTCGTACTTCTCGGACTAAAACTGCATTTTTCACGACAAAAAATATTTTTTATCTCTGAAAATAAATTTATTAACGTCAGAGAGCTGGAAATGTTGAAAAACGTTCACTTTCAACGAATACAAGCGTTTTTAGACATTTTCGTACTTTTCGGAATAAAACTGTATTTTTCACGACAAAAAATATTTTGTATCTCTAAAAATAAATTTATTCAGGTCAGAAAGCTGGAAACGTCTAAAAACGACCACTTTCGACGAATACAAGCGTTTTTAGACATTTTCGTACTTCTCGGACTAGAACTGCATTTTTCACGACAAAAAATATTTTATATCTTTGAAAATAAATTTATTAACGTCAGAGAGCTGGAAATGTCTAAAAACGTTCACTTTCAACGAATACGAGCGTTTTTAGGCATTTTCGTACTTCTCGGAATAAAACTGTATTTTTCACGACAAAAAATATTTTTTATCTCTGAAAGTCAATTTATTCAGGTCAGAAAGCTGGAAACGTCTAAAAACGACCACTTTCGACGAATACAAGCGTTTTTAGACATTTTCGTACTTCTTTGACTAAAACTGCATTTTTCACGACAAAAAATATTTTTTATCTCTGAAAATAAATTTATTAATGTCAGAGAGCTGGAAATGTTTAAAAACGTTCACTTTCAACGAATACGAGCGTTTTTAGACATTTTCGTACTTTTCGGAATAAAACTGTATTTTTCACGACAAAAAATATTTTGTATCTCTAAAAATATTTATTGTTAAAAATACCGTTATTATTTAATCTATATATAGAAGATGCAATAAACAAAGTAAAAGAAGAGTATAGTGTAGGTGTGAATGTACAGGGAGAGAAAATATATATGCTGAGATTCGCCGAAGATATAGCTATATTGGAAGAAAGCGAAAAGAATTTAGAAAGGGTATTGAATGGTATGCAGGCAGTATTGACTAGGGATTTTAACATGAAAATAAATATAGGTAAAACTAAAGTGATGAGGTGTGACAAAAAGGAATGCAGCAGAAAAATGAGGATCACAATAGGAGATAATAGAATCGAAGAAGTGTCAGATTTTTGTTATTTAGGCAGTAGAATCACAAAAGATAATCGAAGCAAGGTAGATATAAAGTGTAGGATAGCACAGGGTAGGAAGGCATTCGTAGAAAAAGAACAGATTTTAAGATCAAATATTGACATGGGTATTAGAAAAAGATTACTGAAGGTATATGTTTGGAGTGTAGCACTGTACGGGTGTGAGGCGTGGACTATAGGAAAGGAAGAGAAGCGTAGATTAGAAGCACTTGAAATGTGGTGTTATAGGAGGATGATGAGGATTGGTTGGGAAGATAAAGTAACAAATGAAGCTGTACTAGAGTTAGTAGGGGAGAAGAGAAGTATTTGGAGAGTGTTACAGCGTAGGAGAGACAGATTAGTAGGGCATATTCTTAGGCATGGGGGGATTATGCAATTGATCATAGAAGGTAGAGTGGAGGGAAAGAGAGGGGTAGGTAGGCCTAGATTGGAGTATGTGAGTCAGATAGTTGAAGACGTTGAGATGAATAGCTATAGGGAGATGAAGGGATTAGCTCAAGATAGATCGGCATGGCGTGCTGTTTCCAACCAATCTTTAGGATTGCGGACTCTTTAACTAACTAAAAATAAATTTATTCAGGTCAGAAAGCTGGAATCGTCTAAAAACGACCACTTTCGACGAATACAAGCGTTTTTAGACATTTTCGTACTTCTCGGACTAAAACTGCATTTTTCACGATAAAAAATATTTTATATCTTTGAAAATAAATTTATTAACGTCAGAGAGCTGGAAATGTCTAAAAACGTTCACTTTCAACGAATACGAGCGTTTTTAGGCATTTTCGTACTTCTCGGAATAAAACTGTATTTTTCATGACAAAAAATATTTTTTATCTCTGAAAATCAATTTATTCAGGTCAGAAAGCTGGAAACGTCTAAAAACGACCACTTTCGACGAATACAAGCGTTTTTAGACATTTTCGTACTTCTCGGACTAAAACTGCATTTTTCACGACAAAAAATATTTTTTATCTCTGAAAATAAATTTATTAACGTCAGAGAGCTGGAAATATCTAAAAACGTTCACTTTCAACGAATACGAGCGTTTTTAGACATTTTCGTACTTCTCGGAATAAAACTGTATTTTTCACGACAAAAAATATTTTGTATCTCTAAAAATAAATTTATTCAGGTCAGAAAGCTGGAAACGTCTAAAAACGACCACTTTCGACGAATACAAGCGTTTTTAGACATTTTCGTACTTCTCGGACTAAAACTGCATTTTTCACGACAAAAAATATTTTATATCTTTGAAAATAAATTTATTAACGTCAGAGAGCTGGAAATGTCCAAACACGTTCACTTTCAACGAATACGAGCGTTTTTAGGCATTTTCGTACATCTCTGAATAAAACTGTATTTTTCACGACAAAAAATATTTTATATCTCTGGAAATAAATTTATTCTGGTTAGAAAGCTGGAAACGTCTAAAAACGATCACTTTCGACAAATACAAGCGTTTTTAGACATTTTCGTACTTCTCGGAATAAAACTGCATTTTTCACGACAAAAAATATTTTATATCTCTGAAAATAAATTTATTAACGTCAGAGAGCTGGAAATGTTTAAAAACGTTCACTTTCAACGAATACGAGCGCTTTGAGACATTTTCGTTCTTCTCGGAATAAAACTGTATTTTTAACGACAAAAAATATTTTTTATCTCTGAAAATAAATTTATTAACGTCAGAAAGCTGGAAATGGCTAAAAACGACCACTTTCGACGAATACAAGCGTTTTTAGACATTTTCGTACTTCTCGGACTAAAACTGCATTTTTCACGATAAAAAATATTTTATATCTTTGAAAATAAATTTATTAACGTCAGAGAGCTGGAAATGTCTAAAAACGTTCACTTTCAACGAATACGAGCGTTTTTAGGCATTTTCGTACTTCTCGGAATAAAACTGTATTTTTCACGACAAAAAATATTTTTTATCTCTGAAAGTCAATTTATTCAGGTCAGAAAGCTGGAAACGTCTAAAAACGACCACTTTCGACGAATACAAGCGTTTTTAGACATTTTCGTACTTCTCGGACTAAAACTGCATTTTTCACGACAAAAAATATTTTATATCGTTGAAAATAAATTTATTAACGTCAGAGAGCTGGAAATGTCCAAACACGTTCACTTTCAACGAATACGAGCGTTTTTAGGCATTTTCGTACATCTCTGAATAAAACTGTATTTTTCACGACAAAAAATATTTTATATCTCTGGAAATAAATTTATTCTGGTCAGAAAGCTGGAAACGTCTAAAAACGATCACTTTCGACGAATACAAGCGTTTTTAGACATTTTCGTACTTCTCGGAATAAAACTGCATTTTCCACGACAAAAAATATTTTATATCTCTGAAAATAAATTTATTAACGTCAGAGAGCTGGAAATGTCTAAAAACGTTCACTTTCAACGAATACGAGCGCTTTTAGACATTTTCGTTCTTCTCGGAATAAAACTGTATTTTTAACGACAAAAAATATTTTTTATCTCTGAAAATAAATTTATTAACGTCAGAAAGCTGGAAATGGCTAAAAACGACCACTTTCGACGAATACAAGCGTTTTTAGACATTTTCGTACTTCTCGGACTAAAACTGCATTTTTCACGACAAAAAATATTTTATATCTTTGAAAATAAATTTATTAACGTCAGAGAGCTGGAAATGTCTAAAAACGTTCACTTTCAACGAATACGAGCGTTTTTAGGCATTTTCGTACTTCTCGGAATAAAACTGTATTTTTCACGACAAAAAATATTTTTTATCTCTGAAAGTCAATTTATTCAGGTCAGAAAGCTGGAAACGTCTAAAAACGACCACTTTCGACGAATACAAGCGTTTTTAGACATTTTCGTACTTCTTTGACTAAAACTGCATTTTTCACGACAAAAAATATTTTTTATCTCTGAAAATAAATTTATTAATGTCAGAGAGCTGGAAATGTTTAAAAACGTTCACTTTCAACGAATACGAGCGTTTTTAGACATTTTCGTACTTTTCGGAATAAAACTGTATTTTTCACGACAAAAAATATTTTGTATCTCTAAAAATATTTATTGTTAAAAATACCGTTATTATTTAATCTATATATAGAAGATGCAATAAACAAAGTAAAAGAAGAGTATAGTGTAGGTGTGAATGTACAGGGAGAGAAAATATATATGCTGAGATTCGCCGAAGATATAGCTATATTGGAAGAAAGCGAAAAGAATTTAGAAAGGGTATTGAATGGTATGCAGGCAGTATTGACTAGGGATTTTAACATGAAAATAAATATAGGTAAAACTAAAGTGATGAGGTGTGACAAAAAGGAATGCAGCAGAAAAATGAGGATCACAATAGGAGATAATAGAATCGAAGAAGTGTCAGATTTTTGTTATTTAGGCAGTAGAATCACAAAAGATAATCGAAGCAAGGTAGATATAAAGTGTAGGATAGCACAGGGTAGGAAGGCATTCGTAGAAAAAGAACAGATTTTAAGATCAAATATTGACATGGGTATTAGAAAAAGATTACTGAAGGTATATGTTTGGAGTGTAGCACTGTACGGGTGTGAGGCGTGGACTATAGGAAAGGAAGAGAAGCGTAGATTAGAAGCACTTGAAATGTGGTGTTATAGGAGGATGATGAGGATTGGTTGGGAAGATAAAGTAACAAATGAAGCTGTACTAGAGTTAGTAGGGGAGAAGAGAAGTATTTGGAGAGTGTTACAGCGTAGGAGAGACAGATTAGTAGGGCATATTCTTAGGCATGGGGGGATTATGCAATTGATCATAGAAGGTAGAGTGGAGGGAAAGAGAGGGGTAGGTAGGCCTAGATTGGAGTATGTGAGTCAGATAGTTGAAGACGTTGAGATGAATAGCTATAGGGAGATGAAGGGATTAGCTCAAGATAGATCGGCATGGCGTGCTGTTTCCAACCAATCTTTAGGATTGCGGACTCTTTAACTAACTAAAAATAAATTTATTCAGGTCAGAAAGCTGGAATCGTCTAAAAACGACCACTTTCGACGAATACAAGCGTTTTTAGACATTTTCGTACTTCTCGGACTAAAACTGCATTTTTCACGATAAAAAATATTTTATATCTTTGAAAATAAATTTATTAACGTCAGAGAGCTGGAAATGTCTAAAAACGTTCACTTTCAACGAATACGAGCGTTTTTAGGCATTTTCGTACTTCTCGGAATAAAACTGTATTTTTCATGACAAAAAATATTTTTTATCTCTGAAAATCAATTTATTCAGGTCAGAAAGCTGGAAACGTCTAAAAACGACCACTTTCGACGAATACAAGCGTTTTTAGACATTTTCGTACTTCTCGGACTAAAACTGCATTTTTCACGACAAAAAATATTTTATATCTTTGAAAATAAATTTATTAACGTCAGAGAGCTGGAAATGTCCAAACACGTTCACTTTCAACGAATACGAGCGTTTTTAGGCATTTTCGTACATCTCTGAATAAAACTGTATTTTTCACGACAAAAAATATTTTATATCTCTGGAAATAAATTTATTCTGGTTAGAAAGCTGGAAACGTCTAAAAACGATCACTTTCGACAAATACAAGCGTTTTTAGACATTTTCGTACTTCTCGGAATAAAACTGCATTTTTCACGACAAAAAATATTTTATATCTCTGAAAATAAATTTATTAACGTCAGAGAGCTGGAAATGTTTAAAAACGTTCACTTTCAACGAATACGAGCGCTTTGAGACATTTTCGTTCTTCTCGGAATAAAACTGTATTTTTAACGACAAAAAATATTTTTTATCTCTGAAAATAAATTTATTAACGTCAGAAAGCTGGAAATGGCTAAAAACGACCACTTTCGACGAATACAAGCGTTTTTAGACATTTTCGTACTTCTCGGACTAAAACTGCATTTTTCACGATAAAAAATATTTTATATCTTTGAAAATAAATTTATTAACGTCAGAGAGCTGGAAATGTCTAAAAACGTTCACTTTCAACGAATACGAGCGTTTTTAGGCATTTTCGTACTTCTCGGAATAAAACTGTATTTTTCACGACAAAAAATATTTTTTATCTCTGAAAGTCAATTTATTCAGGTCAGAAAGCTGGAAACGTCTAAAAACGACCACTTTCGACGAATACAAGCGTTTTTAGACATTTTCGTACTTCTCGGACTAAAACTGCATTTTTCACGACAAAAAATATTTTATATCGTTGAAAATAAATTTATTAACGTCAGAGAGCTGGAAATGTCCAAACACGTTCACTTTCAACGAATACGAGCGTTTTTAGGCATTTTCGTACATCTCTGAATAAAACTGTATTTTTCACGACAAAAAATATTTTATATCTCTGGAAATAAATTTATTCTGGTCAGAAAGCTGGAAACGTCTAAAAACGATCACTTTCGACGAATATAAGCGTTTTTAGACATTTTCGTACTTCTCGGAATAAAACTGCATTTTCCACGACAAAAAATATTTTATATCTCTGAAAATAAATTTATTAACGTCAGAGAGCTGGAAATGTCTAAAAACGTTCACTTTCAACGAATACGAGCGCTTTTAGACATTTTCGTTCTTCTCGGAATAAAACTGTATTTTTAACGACAAAAAATATTTTTTATCTCTGAAAATAAATTTATTAACGTCAGAAAGCTGGAAATGGCTAAAAACGACCACTTTCGACGAATACAAGCGTTTTTAGACATTTTCGTACTTCTCGGACTAAAACTGCATTTTTCACGACAAAAAATATTTTATATCTTTGAAAATAAATTTATTAACGTCAGAGAGCTGGAAATGTCTAAAAACGTTCACTTTCAACGAATACGAGCGTTTTTAGGCATTTTCGTACTTCTCGGAATAAAACTGTATTTTTCACGACAAAAAATATTTTTTATCTCTGAAAGTCAATTTATTCAGGTCAGAAAGCTGGAAACGTCTAAAAACGACCACTTTCGACGAATACAAGCGTTTTTAGACATTTTCGTACTTCTTCGACTAAAACTGCATTTTTCACGACAAAAAATATTTTTTATCTCTGAATATAAATTTATTAACATCAGAGAGCTGGAAACGTCTAAAAACGACCACTTTCGACGAATACAAGCGTTTTTAGACATTTTCGTACTTCTCGGACTAAAACTGCATTTTTCACGACAAAAAATATTTTATATCTTCGAAAATAAATTTATTAACGTCAGAGAGCTGGAAATGTCTAAAAACGTTCACTTTCAACGAATACGACCTTTTTTAGTCATTTTTGTACTTGTCGGAATAAAACTGTATTTTTCACGACAAAAAATATTTTTTATCTCTGAAAATCAATTTATTCAGGTCAGAAAGCTGGAAACGTCTAAAAACGACCACTTTCGACGAATACAAGCGTTTTTAGACATTTTCGTACTTCTCGGACTAAAACTGCATTTTTCACGACAAAAAATATTTTTTATCTCTGAAAATAAATTTATTAACGTCAGAGAGCTGGAAATGTCTAAAAACGTTTACTTTCAACGAATACGAGCGTTTTTAGGCATTTTCGTACTTCTCGGAATAAAACTGTATTTTTCACGACAAAAAATATTTTGTATCTCTAAAAATAAATTTATTCATGTCAGAAAGCTGGAAATGGCTAAAAACGACCACGTTCGACGAATACAAGCGTTTTTAGACATTTTCGTACTTCTCGGACTAAAACTGCATTTTTCACGACAAAAAATATTTTTTATCTCTGAAAATAAATTTATTAACGTCAGAGAGCTGGAAATGTCTACAAACGTTCACTTTCAACGAATACGAGCGTTTTTAGGCATTTTCGTACTTCTCCGAATAAAACTGTATTTTTCACGACAAAAAATATTTTTATCTCTGAAAATCAATTTATTCAGGTCAGAAAGCTGGAAACGTCTAAAAACGACCACTTTCGACGAATACAAGCGTTTTTAGACATTTTCGTACTTCTCGGACTAAAACTGCATTTTTCACGACAAAAAACATTTTTTATCTCTGAAAATAAATTTATTAACGTCAGAGAGCTGGAAATGTCTAAAAATGTTTACTTTCAACGAATACGAGCGTTTTTAGGCATTTTCGTACTTCTCGGAGTAAAACTGTATTTTTCACGACAAAAAATATTTTTTATCTCTGAAAGTCAATTTATTCAGGTCAGAAAGCTGGAAACGTCTAAAAACGACCACTTTCGACGAATACAAGCGTTTTTAGACATTTTCGTACTTCTTCGACTAAAACTGCATTTTTCACGACAAAAAATATTTTTTATCTCTGAATATAAATTTATTAACGTCAGAGAGCTGGAAACGTCTAAAAACGACCACTTTCGACGAATACAAGCGTTTTTAGACATTTTCGTACTTCTCGGACTAAAACTGCATTTTTCACGACAAAAAATATTTTATATCTTCGAAAATAAATTTATTAACGTCAGAGAGCTGGAAATGTCTAAAAACGTTCACTTTCAACGAATACGACCTTTTTTAGTCATTTTTGTACTTGTCGGAATAAAACTGTATTTTTCACGACAAAAAATATTTTTTATCTCTGAAAATCAATTTATTCAGGTCAGAAAGCTGGAAACGTCTAAAAACGACCACTTTCGACGAATACAAGCGTTTTTAGACATTTTCGTACTTCTCGGACTAAAACTGCATTTTTCACGACAAAAAATATTTTTTATCTCTGAAAATAAATTTATTAACGTCAGAGAGCTGGAAATGTCTAAAAACGTTTACTTTCAACGAATACGAGCGTTTTTAGGCATTTTCGTACTTCTCGGAATAAAACTGTATTTTTCACGACAAAAAATATTTTGTATCTCTAAAAATAAATTTATTCAGGTCAGAAAGCTGGAAATGGCTAAAAACGACCACGTTCGACGAATACAAGCGTTTTTAGACATTTTCGTACTTCTCGGACTAAAACTGCATTTTTCACGACAAAAAATATTTTTTATCTCTGAAAATAAATTTATTAACGTCAGAGAGCTGGAAATGTCTACAAACGTTCACTTTCAACGAATACGAGCGTTTTTAGGCATTTTCGTACTTCTCCGAATAAAACTGTATTTTTCACGACAAAAAATATTTTTATCTCTGAAAATCAATTTATTCAGGTCAGAAAGCTGGAAACGTCTAAAAACGACCACTTTCGACGAATACAAGCGTTTTTAGACATTTTCGTACTTCTCGGACTAAAACAGCATTTTTCACGACAAAAAATATTTTTTATCTCTGAAAATAAATTTATTAACGTCAGAGAGCTGGAAATGTCTAAAAACGTTCACTTTCAACGAATACGAGCGTTTTTAGGCATTTTCGTACTTCTCCGAATAAAACTGTATTTTTCACGACAAAAAATATTTTTTATCTCTGAAAATCAATTTATTCAGGTCAGAAAGCTGGAAACGTCTAAAAACGACCACTTTCGACGAATACAAGCGTTTTTAGACATTTTCGTACCTCTCGGACTAAAACTGCATTTTTCACGACAAAAAATATTTTATATCATTGAAAATCAATTTATTCAGGTCAGAAAGCTGGAAACGTCTAAAAACGACCACTTTCGACGAATACAAGCGTTTTTAGACATTTTCGTACTTCTCGGACTAAAACTGCATTTTTCACGACAAAAAATATTTTTTATCTCTGAAAATAAATTTATTAACGTCAGAGAGCTGGAAATGTTTAAAAACGTTCACTTTCAACGAATACAAGCGTTTTTAGACATTTTCGTACTTTTCGGAATAAAACTGTATTTTTCACGACAAAAAATATTTTGTATCTCTAAAAATAAATTTATTCAGGTCAGAAAGCTGGAAACGTCTAAAAACGACCACTTTCGACGAATACAAGCGTTTTTAGACATTTTCGTACTTCTCGGACTAAAACTGCATTTTTCACGACAAAAAATATTTTATATCTTTGAAAATAAATTTATTAACGTCAGAGAGCTGGAAATGTCTAAAAACGTTCACTTTCAACGAATACGAGCGTTTTTAGGCATTTTCGTACTGCTCGGATAAAACTGTATTATTCACGACAAAAAATATTTTTTATCTCTGAAAGTCAATTTATTCAGGTCAGAAAGCTGGAAACGTCTAAAAACGACCACTTTCGACGAATACAAGCGTTTTTAGACATTTTCGTACTTCTCGGACTAAAACTGCATTTTTCACGACAAAAATATTTTTTATCTCTGAAAATAAATTTATTAACGTCAGAGAGCTGGAAATGTCTAAAAACGTTCACTTTCAACGAATACGAGCGTTTTTAGGCATTTTCGTACTTCTCGGAATAAAACTGTATTTTTCACGACAAAAAATATTTTGTATCTCTAAAAATAAATTTATTCAGGTCAAAAAGCTAGAAACGTCTAAAAACGACCACTTTCGACGAATACAAGCGTTTTTAGACATTTTCGTACTTCTCGGACTAAAACTGCATTTTTCACGACAAAAAATGTTTTTTATCTCTGAAAATAAATTTATTAACGTCAGAGAGCTGGAAATGTCTAAAAACGTTCACTTTCAACGAATACGAGCGTTTTTAGGTATTTTCGTACTTCTCCGAATAAAACTGTATTTTTCACGACAAAAAATATTTTTTATCTCTGAAAATCAATTTATTCAGGTCAGAAAGCTGGAAACGTCTAAAAACGACCACTTTCGACGAATACAAGCGTTTTTAGACATTTTCGTACTTCTCGGACTAAAACTGCATTTTTCACGACAAAAAATATTTTATATCTTTGAAAATAAATTTATTAACGTCAGAGAGCTGGAAATGTCTAAAAACGTTTACTTTCAACGAATACGAGCGTTTTTAGGCATTTTCGTACTGCTCGGAATAAAACTGTATTTTTCACGACAAAAAATATTTTTTATCTCTGAAAATCAATTTATTCAGGTCAGAAAGCTGGAAGCGTCTAAAAACGACCACTTTCGACGAATACAAGCGTTTTTAGACATTTTCGTACTTCTCGGACTAAAACTGCATTTTTCACGACAAAAAATATTTTTTATCTCTGAAAATAAATTTATTAACGTCAGAGAGCTGGAAATGTTGAAAAACGTTCACTTTCAACGAATACAAGCGTTTTTAGACATTTTCGTACTTTTCGGAATAAAACTGTATTTTTCACGACAAAAAATATTTTGTATCTCTAAAAATAAATTTATTCAGGTCAGAAAGCTGGAAACGTCTAAAAACGACCACTTTCGACGAATACAAGCGTTTTTAGACATTTTCGTACTTCTCGGACTAAAACTGCATTTTTCACGACAAAAAATATTTTATATCTTTGAAAATAAATTTATTAACGTCAGAGAGCTGGAAATGTCTAAAAACGTTCACTTTCAACGAATACGAGCGTTTTTAGGCATTTTCGTACTTCTCGGAATAAAACTGTATTTTTCACGACAAAAAATATTTTTTATCTCTGAAAGTCAATTTATTCAGGTCAGAAAGCTGGAAACGTCTAAAAACGACCACTTTCGACGAATACAAGCGTTTTTAGACATTTTCGTACTTCTTTGACTAAAACTGCATTTTTCACGACAAAAAATATTTTTTATCTCTGAAAATAAATTTATTAACGTCAGAGAGCTGGAAATGTTTAAAAACGTTCACTTTCAACGAATACGAGCGTTTTTAGACATTTTCGTACTTTTCGGAATAAAACTGTATTTTTCACGACAAAAAATATTTTGTATCTCTAAAAATATTTATTGTTAAAAATACCGTTATTATTTAATCTATATATAGAAGATGCAATAAACAAAGTAAAAGAAGAGTATAGTGTAGGTGTGAATGTACAGGGAGAGAAAATATATATGCTGAGATTCGCCGACGATATAGCTATATTGGAAGAAAGCGAAAAGAATTTAGAAAGGGTATTGAATGGTATGCAGGCAGTATTGACTAGGGATTTTAACATGAAAATAAATATAGGTAAAACTAAAGTGATGAGGTGTGACAAAAAGGAATGCAGCAGAAAAATGAGGATCACAATAGGAGATAATAGAATCGAAGAAGTGTCAGATTTTTGTTATTTAGGCAGTAGAATCACAAAAGATAATCGAAGCAAGGTAGATATAAAGTGTAGGATAGCACAGGGTAGGAAGGCATTCGTAGAAAAAGAACAGATTTTAAGATCAAATATTGACATGGGTATTAGAAAAAGATTACTGAAGGTATATGTTTGGAGTGTAGCACTGTACGGGTGTGAGGCGTGGACTATAGGAAAGGAAGAGAAGCGTAGATTAGAAGCACTTGAAATGTGGTGTTATAGGAGGATGATGAGGATTGGTTGGGAAGATAAAGTAACAAATGAAGCTGTACTAGAGTTAGTAGGGGAGAAGAGAAGTATTTGGAGAGTGTTACAGCGTAGGAGAGACAGATTAGTAGGGCATATTCTTAGGCATGGGGGGATTATGCAATTGATCATAGAAGGTAGAGTGGAGGGAAAGAGAGGGGTAGGTAGGCCTAGATTGGAGTATGTGAGTCAGATAGTTGAAGACGTTGAGATGAATAGCTATAGGGAGATGAAGGGATTAGCTCAGGATAGATCGGCATGGCGTGCTGTTTCCAACCAATATTTAGGATTGCGGACTCTTTAACTAACTAAAAATAAATTTATTCAGGTCAGAAAGCTGGAATCGTCTAAAAACGACCACTTTCGACGAATACAAGCGTTTTTAGACATTTTCGTACTTCTCGGACTAAAACTGCATTTTTCACGATAAAAAATATTTTATATCTTTGAAAATAAATTTATTAACGTCAGAGAGCTGGAAATGTCTAAAAACGTTCACTTTCAACGAATACGAGCGTTTTTAGGCATTTTCGTACTTCTCGGAATAAAACTGTATTTTTCATGACAAAAAATATTTTTTATCTCTGAAAATCAATTTATTCAGGTCAGAAAGCTGGAAACGTCTAAAAACGACCACTTTCGACGAATACAAGCGTTTTTAGACATTTTCGTACTTCTCGGACTAAAACTGCATTTTTCACGACAAAAAATATTTTTTATCTCTGAAAATAAATTTATTAACGTCAGAGAGCTGGAAATATCTAAAAACGTTCACTTTCAACGAATACGAGCGTTTTTAGACATTTTCGTACTTCTCGGAATAAAACTGTATTTTTCACGACAAAAAATATTTTGTATCTCTAAAAATAAATTTATTCAGGTCAGAAAGCTGGAAACGTCTAAAAACGACCACTTTCGACGAATACAAGCGTTTTTAGACATTTTCGTACTTCTCGGACTAAAACTGCATTTTTCACGACAAAAAATATTTTATATCTTTGAAAATAAATTTATTAACGTCAGAGAGCTGGAAATGTCCAAACACGTTCACTTTCAACGAATACGAGCGTTTTTAGGCATTTTCGTACATCTCTGAATAAAACTGTATTTTTCACGACAAAAAATATTTTATATCTCTGGAAATAAATTTATTCTGGTCAGAAAGCTGGAAACGTCTAAAAACGATCACTTTCGACAAATACAAGCGTTTTTAGACATTTTCGTACTTCTCGAAATAAAACTGCATTTTTCACGACAAAAAATATTTTATATCTCTGAAAATAAATTTATTAACGTCAGAGAGCTGGAAATGTCTAAAAACGTTCACTTTCAACGAATACGAGCGCTTTTAGACATTTTCGTTCTTCTCGGAATAAAACTGTATTTTTAACGACAAAAAATATTTTTTATCTCTGAAAATAAATTTATTAACGTCAGAAAGCTGGAAATGGCTAAAAACGACCACTTTCGACGAATACAAGCGTTTTTAGACATTTTCGTACTTCTCGGACTAAAACTGCATTTTTCACGACAAAAAATATTTTTTATCTCTGAAAATAAATTTATTAACGTCAGAGAGCTGGAAATGTCTAAAAACGTTTACTTTCAACGAATACGAGCGTTTTTAGGCATTTTCGTACTGCTCGGAATAAAACTGTATTATTCACGACAAAAAATATTTTTTATCTCTGAAAATAAATTTATTAACGTCAGAGAGCTGGAAATGTCTAAAAACGTTCACTTTCAACGAATACGAGCGTTTTTAGGCATCTTCGTACTTCTCCGAATAAAACTGTATTTTTCACGACAAGAAATATTTTTTATCTCTGAAAATCAATTTATTCAGGTCAGAAAGCTGGAAACGTCTAAAAACGACCACTTTCGACGAATACAAGCGTTTTTAGACATTTTCGTACTTCTCGGACTAAAACTGCATTTTTCACGAAAAAAAATATTTTATATCATTGAAAATCAATTTATTCAGGTCAGAAAGCTGGAAACGTCTAAAAACGACCACTTTCCACGAATACAAGCGTTTTTAGACATTTTCGTACTTCTCGGACTAAAACTGCATTTTTCACGACAAAAAATATTTTATATCTTTGAAAATAAATTTATTAACGTCAGAGAGCTGGAAATGTCTAAAAACGTTTACTTTCAACGAATACGAGCGTTTTTAGGCATTTCGTACTACTCGGAATAAAACTGTATTATTCACGACAAAAAATATTTTTTATCTCTGAAAATCAATTTATTCAGGTCAGAAAGCTGGAAGCGTCTAAAAACGACCACTTTCGACGAATACATGCGTTTTTAGACATTTTCGTACTTCTCGGACTAAAACTGCATTTTTCACGACAAAAATATTTTTTAACTCTGAAAATAAATTTATTAACGTCAGAGAGCTGGAAATGTCTAAAAACGTTTACTTTCAACGAATACGAGCGTTTTTAGGCATTTTCGTACTACTCGGAATAAAACTGTATTATTCACGACAAAAAATATTTTTTATCTCTGAAATTCAATTTATTCAGGTCAGAAAGCTGGAAGCGTCTAAAAACGACCACTTTCGACGAATACAAGCGTTTTTAGACATTTTCGTACTTCTCGGACTAAAACTGCATTTTTCACGACAAAAATATTTTTTAACTCTGAAAATAAATTTATTAACGTCAGAGAGCTGGAAATGTCTAAAAACGTTTACTTTCAACGAATACGAGCGTTTTTAGGCATTTTCGTACTACTCGGAATAAAACTGTATTATTCACGACAAAAAATATTTTTTATCTCTGAAATTCAATTTATTCAGGTCAGAAAGCTGGAAGCGTCTAAAAACGACCACTTTCGACGAATACAAGCGTTTTTAGACATTTTCGTACTTCTCGGACTAAAACTGCATTTTTCACGACAAAAAATATTTTATATCTTTGAAAATAAATTTATTAACGTCAGAGAGCTGGAAATGTCTAAAAACGTCCACTTTCAACGAATACGAGCGTTTTTAGGCATTTTCGTACTTCTCGGAATAAAACTGTATTTTTCACGACAAAAAATATTTTTTATCTCTGAAAGTCAATTTATTCAGGTCAGAAAGCTGGAAACGTCTAAAAACGACCACTTTCGACGAATACAAGCGTTTTTAGACATTTTCGTACTTCTTTGACTAAAACTGCATTTTTCACGACAAAAAATATTTTTTATCTCTGAAAATAAATTTATTAACGTCAGAGAGCTGGAAATGTTTAAAAACGTTCACTTTCAACGAATACGAGCGTTTTTAGACATTTTCGTACTTTTCGGAATAAAACTGTATTTTTCACGACAAAAAATATTTTGTATCTCTAAAAATATTTATTGTTAAAAATACCGTTATTATTTAATCTATATATAGAAGATGCAATAAACAAAGTAAAAGAAGAGTATAGTGTAGGTGTGAATGTACAGGGAGAGAAAATATATATGCTGAGATTCGCCGACGATATAGCTATATTGGAAGAAAGCGAAAAGAATTTAGAAAGGGTATTGAATGGTATGCAGGCAGTATTGACTAGGGATTTTAACATGAAAATAAATATAGGTAAAACTAAAGTGATGAGGTGTGACAAAAAGGAATGCAGCAGAAAAATGAGGATCACAATAGGAGATAATAGAATCGAAGAAGTGTCAGATTTTTGTTATTTAGGCAGTAGAATCACAAAAGATAATCGAAGCAAGGTAGATATAAAGTGTAGGATAGCACAGGGTAGGAAGGCATTCGTAGAAAAAGAACAGATTTTAAGATCAAATATTGACATGGGTATTAGAAAAAGATTACTGAAGGTATATGTTTGGAGTGTAGCACTGTACGGGTGTGAGGCGTGGACTATAGGAAAGGAAGAGAAGCGTAGATTAGAAGCACTTGAAATGTGGTGTTATAGGAGGATGATGAGGATTGGTTGGGAAGATAAAGTAACAAATGAAGCTGTACTAGAGTTAGTAGGGGAGAAGAGAAGTATTTGGAGAGTGTTACAGCGTAGGAGAGACAGATTAGTAGGGCATATTCTTAGGCATGGGGGGATTATGCAATTGATCATAGAAGGTAGAGTGGAGGGAAAGAGAGGGGTAGGTAGGCCTAGATTGGAGTATGTGAGTCAGATAGTTGAAGACGTTGAGATGAATAGCTATAGGGAGATGAAGGGATTAGCTCAGGATAGATCGGCATGGCGTGCTGTTTCCAACCAATATTAAGGATTGCGGACTCTTTAACTAACTAAAAATAAATTTATTCAGGTCAGAAAGCTGGAATCGTCTAAAAACGACCACTTTCGACGAATACAAGCGTTTTTAGACATTTTCGTACTTCTCGGACTAAAACTGCATTTTTCACGATAAAAAATATTTTATATCTTTGAAAATAAATTTATTAACGTCAGAGAGCTGGAAATGTCTAAAAACGTTCACTTTCAACGAATACGAGCGTTTTTAGGCATTTTCGTACTTCTCGGAATAAAACTGTATTTTTCATGACAAAAAATATTTTTTATCTCTGAAAATCAATTTATTCAGGTCAGAAAGCTGGAAACGTCTAAAAACGACCACTTTCGACGAATACAAGCGTTTTTAGACATTTTCGTACTTCTCGGACTAAAACTGCATTTTTCACGACAAAAAATATTTTTTATCTCTGAAAATAAATTTATTAACGTCAGAGAGCTGGAAATATCTAAAAACGTTCACTTTCAACGAATACGAGCGTTTTTAGACATTTTCGTACTTCTCGGAATAAAACTGTATTTTTCACGACAAAAAATATTTTGTATCTCTAAAAATAAATTTATTCAGGTCAGAAAGCTGGAAACGTCTAAAAACGACCACTTTCGACGAATACAAGCGTTTTTAGACATTTTCGTACTTCTCGGACTAAAACTGCATTTTTCACGACAAAAAATATTTTATATCTTTGAAAATAAATTTATTAACGTCAGAGAGCTGGAAATGTCCAAACACGTTCACTTTCAACGAATACGAGCGTTTTTAGGCATTTTCGTACATCTCTGAATAAAACTGTATTTTTCACGACAAAAAATATTTTATATCTCTGGAAATAAATTTATTCTGGTCAGAAAGCTGGAAACGTCTAAAAACGATCACTTTCGACAAATACAAGCGTTTTTAGACATTTTCGTACTTCTCGGAATAAAACTGCATTTTTCACGACAAAAAATATTTTATATCTCTGAAAATAAATTTATTAACGTCAGAGAGCTGGAAATGTCTAAAAACGTTCACTTTCAACGAATACGAGCGCCTTTAGACATTTTCGTTCTTCTCGGAATAAAACTGTATTTTTAACGACAAAAAATATTTTTTATCTCTGAAAATAAATTTATTAACGTCAGAAAGCTGGAAATGGCTAAAAACGACCACTTTCGACGAATACAAGCGTTTTTAGACATTTTCGTACTTCTCGGACTAAAACTGCATTTTTCACGACAAAAAATATTTTTTATCTCTGAAAATAAATTTATTAACGTCAGAGAGCTGGAAATGTCTAAAAACGTTCACTTTCAACGAATACGAGCGTTTTTAGGCATTTTCGTACTTCTCCGAATAAATCTGTATTTTTCACGACAAAAAATATTTTTTATCTCTGAAAATCAATTTATTCAGGTCAGAAAGCTGGAAACGTCTAAAAACGACCACTTTCGACGAATACAAGCGTTTTTAGACATTTTCGTACTTCTCGGACTAAAACTGCATTTTTCACGACAAAAAATATTTTATATCTTTGAAAATAAATTTATTAACGTCAGAGAGCTGGAAATGTCTAAAAACGTTTACTTTCAACGAATACGAGCGTTTTTAGGCATTTTCGTACTGCTCGGAATAAAACTGTATTATTCACGACAAAAAATATTTTTTATCTCTGAAAATCAATTTATTCAGGTCAGAAAGCTGGAAGCGTCTAAAAACGACCATTTTCGACGAATACAAGCGTTTTTAGACATTTTCGTACTTCTCGGACTAAAACTGCATTTTTCACGACAAAAAATATTTTTTATCTCTGAAAATAAATTTATTAACGTCAGAGAGCTGGAAATGTCTAAAAACGTTCACTTTCAACGAATACGAGCGTTTTTAGGCATCTTCGTACTTCTCCGAATAAAACTGTATTTTTCACGACAAAAAATATTTTTTATCTCTGAAAATCAATTTATTCAGGTCAGAAAGCTGGAAACGTCTAAAAACGACCACTTTCGACGAATACAAGCGTTTTTAGACATTTTCGTACTTCTCGGACTAAAACTGCATTTTTCACGACAAAAAATATTTTATATCATTGAAAATCAATTTATTCAGGTCAGAAAGCTGGAAACGTCTAAAAACGACCACTTTCCACGAATACAAGCGTTTTTAGACATTTTCGTACTTCTCGGACTAAAACTGCATTTTTCACGACAAAAAATATTTTATATCTTTGAAAATAAATTTATTAACGTCAGAGAGCTGGAAATGTCTAAAAACGTTTACTTTCAACGAATACGAGCGTTTTTAGGCATTTTCGTACTACTCGGAATAAAACTGTATTATTCACGACAAAAAATATTTTTTATCTCTGAAAATCAATTTATTCAGGTCAAAAAGCTGGAAGCGTCTAAAAACGACCACTTTCGACAAATACAAGCGTTTTTAGACATTTTCGTACTTCTCGGACTAAAACTGCATTTTTCACGACAAAAATATTTTTTAACTCTGAAAATAAATTTATTAACGTCAGAGAGCTGGAAATGTCTAAAAACGTTTACTTTCAACGAATACGAGCGTTTTTAGGCATTTTAGTACTGCTCGGAATAAAACTGTATTTTTCACGACAAAAAATATTTTTTATCTCTGAAAATCAATTTATTCAGGTCAGAAAGCTGGAAGCGTCTAAAAACGACCACTTTCGACGAATACAAGCGTTTTTAGACATTTTCGTACTTCTCGGACTAAAACTGCATTTTTCACGACAAAAAATATTTTTTATCTCTGAAAATAAATTTATTAACGTCAGAGAGCTGGAAATGTCTAAAAACGTTCACTTTCAACGAATACGAGCGTTTTTAGGTATTTTCGTACTTCTCCGAATAAAACTGTATTTTTCACGACAAAAAATATTTTTTATCTCTGAAAATCTATTTATTCAGGTCAGAAAGCTGGAAACGTCTAAAAACGACCCCTTTCGACGAATACAAGCGTTTTTAGACATTTTCGTACTTCTCGGACTAAAACTGCATTTTTCACGACAAAAAATATTTTATATCTTTGAAAATAAATTTATTAACGTCAGAGAGCTGGAAATGTCTAAAAACGTTTACTTTCAACGAATACGAGCGTTTTTAGGCATTTTCGTACTGCTCGGAATAAAACTGTATTTTTCACGACAAAAAATATTTTTTATCTCTGAAAATCAATTTATTCAGGTCAGAAAGCTGGAAGCGTCTAAAAACGACCACTTTCGACGAATACAAGCGTTTTTAGACATTTTCGTACTTCTCGGACTAAAACTGCATTTTTCACGACAAAAAATATTTTTTATCTCTGAAAATAAATTTATTAACGTCAGAGAGCTGGAAATGTTGAAAAACGTTCACTTTCAACGAATACAAGCGTTTTTAGACATTTTCGTACTTTTCGGAATAAAACTGTATTTTTCACGACAAAAAATATTTTGTATCTCTAAAAATAAATTTATTCAGGTCAGAAAGCTGGAAACGTCTAAAAACGACCACTTTCGACGAATACAAGCGTTTTTAGACATTTTCGTACTTCTCGGACTAAAACTGCATTTTTCACGACAAAAAATATTTTATATCTTTGAAAATAAATTTATTAACGTCAGAGAGCTGGAAATGTTGAAAAACGTTCACTTTCAACGAATACAAGCGTTTTTAGGCATTTTCGTACTTCTCGGAATAAAACTGTATTTTTCACGACAAAAAATATTTTTTATCTCTGAAAGTCAATTTATTCAGGTCAGAATGCTGGAAACGTCTAAAAACGACCACTTTCGACGAATACAAGCGTTTTTAGACATTTTCGTACTTCTTTGACTAAAACTGCATTTTTCACGACAAAAAATATTTTTTATCTCTGAAAATAAATTTATTAACGTCAGAGAGCTGGAAATGTTTAAAAACGTTCACTTTCAACGAATACGAGCGTTTTTAGACATTTTCGTACTTTTCGGAATTAAACTGTATTTTTCACGACAAAAAATATTTTGTATCTCTAAAAATATTTATTGTTAAAAATACCGTTATTATTTAATCTATATATAGAAGATGCAATAAACAAAGTAAAAGAAGAGTATAGTGTAGGTGTGAATGTACAGGGAGAGAAAATATATATGCTGAGATTCGCCGACGATATAGCTATATTGGAAGAAAGCGAAAAGAATTTAGAAAGGGTATTGAATGGTATGCAGGCAGTATTGACTAGGGATTGTAACATGAAAATAAATATAGGTAAAACTAAAGTGATGAGGTGTGACAAAAAGGAATGCAGCAGAAAAATGAGGATCACAATAGGAGATAATAGAATCGAAGAAGTGTCAGATTTTTGTTATTTAGGCAGTAGAATCACAAAAGATAATCGAAGCAAGGTAGATATAAAGTGTAGGATAGCACAGGGTAGGAAGGCATTCGTAGAAAAAGAACAGATTTTAAGATCAAATATTGACATGGGTATTAGAAAAAGATTACTGAAGGTATATGTTTGGAGTGTAGCACTGTACGGGTGTGAGGCGTGGACTATAGGAAAGGAAGAGAAGCGTAGATTAGAAGCACTTGAAATGTGGTGTTATAGGAGGATGATGAGGATTGGTTGGGAAGATAAAGTAACAAATGAAGCTGTACTAGAGTTAGTAGGGGAGAAGAGAAGTATTTGGAGAGTGTTACAGCGTAGGAGAGACAGATTAGTAGGGCATATTCTTAGGCATGGGGGGATTATGCAATTGATCATAGAAGGTAGAGTGGAGGGAAAGAGAGGGGTAGGTAGGCCTAGATTGGGGTATGTGAGTCAGATAGTTGAAGACGTTGAGATGAATAGCTATAGGGAGATAAAGGGATTAGCTCAGGATAGATCGGCATGGCGTGCTGTTTCCAACCAATATTTAGGATTGCGGACTCTTTAACTAACTAAAAATAAATTTATTCAGGTCAGAAAGCTGGAATCGTCTAAAAACGACCACTTTCGACGAATACAAGCGTTTTTAGACATTTTCGTACTTCTCGGACTAAAACTGCATTTTTCACGATAAAAAATATTTTATATCTTTGAAAATAAATTTATTAACGTCAGAGAGCTGGAAATGTCTAAAAACGTTCACTTTCAACGAATACGAGCGTTTTTAGGCATTTTCGTACTTCTCGGAATAAAACTGTATTTTTCATGACAAAAAATATTTTTTATCTCTGAAAATCAATTTATTCAGGTCAGAAAGCTGGAAACGTCTAAAAACGACCACTTTCGACGAATACAAGCGTTTTTAGACATTTTCGTACTTCTCAGACTAAAACTGCATTTTTCACGACAAAAAATATTTTTTATCTCTGAAAATAAATTTATTAACGTCAGAGAGCTGGAAATATCTAAAAACGTTCACTTTCAACGAATACGAGCGTTTTTAGACATTTTCGTACTTCTCGGAATAAAACTGTATTTTTCACGACAAAAAATATTTTGTATCTCTAAAAATAAATTTATTCAGGTCAGAAAGCTGGAAACGTCTAAAAACGACCACTTTCGACGAATACAAGCGTTTTTAGACATTTTCGTACTTCTCGGACTAAAACTGCATTTTTCACGACAAAAAATATTTTTTATCTCTGAAAATAAATTTATTAACGTCAGAGAGCTGGAAATGTCTAAAAACGTTCACTTTCAACGAATACGAGCGTTTTTAGGCATCTTCGTACTTCTCCGAATAAAACTGTATTTTTCACGACAAAAAATATTTTTTATCTCTGAAAATCAATTTATTCAGGTCAGAAAGCTGGAAACGTCTAAAAACGACCACTTTCGACGAATACAAGCGTTTTTAGACATTTTCGTACTTCTCGGACTAAAACTGCATTTTTCACGACAAAAAATATTTTATATCATTGAAAATCAATTTATTCAGGTCAGAAAGCTGGAAACGTCTAAAAACGACCACTTTCCACGAATACAAGCGTTTTTAGACATTTTCGTACTTCTCGGACTAAAACTGCATTTTTCACGACAAAAAATATTTTATATCATTGAAAATCAATTTATTCAGGTCAGAAAGCTGGAAACGTCTAAAAACGACCACTTTCCACGAATACAAGCGTTTTTAGACATTTTCGTACTTCTCGGACTAAAACTGCATTTTTCACGACAAAAAATATTTTATATCTTTGAAAATAAATTTATTAACGTCAGAGAGCTGGAAATGTCTAAAAACGTTTACTTTCAACGAATACGAGCGTTTTTAGGCATTTTCGTACTGCTCGGAATAAAACTGTATTATTCACGACAAAAAATATTTTTTATCTCTGAAAATCAATTTATTCAGGTCAGAAAGCTGGAAGCGTCTAAAAACGACCACTTTCGACGAATACAAGCGTTTTTAGACATTTTCGTACTTCTCGGACTAAAACTGCATTTTTCACGACAAAAATATTTTTTAACTCTGAAAATAAATTTATTAACGTCAGAGAGCTGGAAATGTCTAAAAACGTTTACTTTCAACGAATACGAGCGTTTTTAGGCATTTTAGTACTGCTCGGAATAAAACTGTATTTTTCACGACAAAAAATATTTTTTATCTCTGAAAATCAATTTATTCAGGTCAGAAAGCTGGAAGCGTCTAAAAACGACCACTTTCGACGAATACAAGCGTTTTTAGACATTTTCGTACTTCTCGGACTAAAACTGCATTTTTCACGACAAAAAATATTTTTTATCTCTGAAAATAAATTTATTAACGTCAGAGAGCTGGAAATGTCTAAAAACGTTCACTTTCAACGAATACGAGCGTTTTTAGGTATTTTCGTACTTCTCCGAATAAAACTGTATTTTTCACGACAAAAAATATTTTTTATCTCTGAAAATCAATTTATTCAGGTCAGAAAGCTGGAAACGTCTAAAAACGACCCCTTTCGACGAATACAAGCGTTTTTAGACATTTTCGTACTTCTCGGACTAAAACTGCATTTTTCACGACAAAAAATATTTTATATCTTTGAAAATAAATTTATTAACGTCAGAGAGCTGGAAATGTCTAAAAACGTTTACTTTCAACGAATACGAGCGTTTTTAGGCATTTTCGTACTGCTCGGAATAAAACTGTATTTTTCACGACAAAAAATATTTTTTATCTCTGAAAATCAATTTATTCAGGTCAGAAAGCTGGAAGCGTCTAAAAACGACCACTTTCGACGAATACAAGCGTTTTTAGACATTTTCGTACTTCTCGGACTAAAACTGCATTTTTCACGACAAAAAATATTTTTTATCTCTGAAAATAAATTTATTAACGTCAGAGAGCTGGAAATGTTGAAAAACGTTCACTTTCAACGAATACAAGCGTTTTTAGACATTTTCGTACTTTTCGGAATAAAACTGTATTTTTCACGACAAAAAATATTTTGTATCTCTAAAAATAAATTTATTCAGGTCAGAAAGCTGGAAACGTCTAAAAACGACCACTTTCGACGAATACAAGCGTTTTTAGACATTTTCGTACTTCTCGGACTAAAACTGCATTTTTCACGACAAAAAATATTTTATATCTTTGAAAATAAATTTATTAACGTCAGAGAGCTGGAAATGTCTAAAAACGTTCACTTTCAACGAATACGAGCGTTTTTAGGCATTTTCGTACTTCTCGGAATAAAACTGTATTTTTCACGACAAAAAATATTTTTTATCTCTGAAAGTCAATTTATTCAGGTCAGAATGCTGGAAACGTCTAAAAACGACCACTTTCGACGAATACAAGCGTTTTTAGACATTTTCGTACTTCTTTGACTAAAACTGCATTTTTCACGACAAAAAATATTTTTTATCTCTGAAAATAAATTTATTAACGTCAGAGAGCTGGAAATGTCTAAAAACGTTCACTTTCAACGAATACGAGCGTTTTTAGACATTTTCGTACTTTTCGGAATTAAACTGTATTTTTCACGACAAAAAATATTTTGTATCTCTAAAAATATTTATTGTTAAAAATACCGTTATTATTTAATCTATATATAGAAGATGCAATAAACAAAGTAAAAGAAGAGTATAGTGTAGGTGTGAATGTACAGGGAGAGAAAATATATATGCTGAGATTCGCCGACGATATAGCTATATTGGAAGAAAGCGAAAAGAATTTAGAAAGGGTCTTGAATGGTATGCAGGCAGTATTGACTAGGGATTTTAACATGAAAATAAATATAGGTAAAACTAAAGTGATGAGGTGTGACAAAAAGGAATGCAGCAGAAAAATGAGGATCACAATAGGAGATAATAGAATCGAAGAAGTGTCAGATTTTTGTTATTTAGGCAGTAGAATCACAAAAGATAATCGAAGCAAGGTAGATATAAAGTGTAGGATAGCACAGGGTAGGAAGGCATTCGTAGAAAAAGAACAGATTTTAAGATCAAATATTGACTTGGGTATTAGAAAAAGATTACTGAAGGTATATGTTTGGAGTGTAGCACTGTACGGGTGTGAGGCGTGGACTATAGGAAAGGAAGAGAAGCGTAGATTAGAAGCACTTGAAATGTGGTGTTATAGGAGGATGATGAGGATTGGTTGGGAAGATAAAGTAACAAATGAAGCTGTACTAGAGTTAGTAGGGGAGAAGAGAAGTATTTGGAGAGTGTTACAGCGTAGGAGAGACAGATTAGTAGGGCATATTCTTAGGCATGGGGGGATTATGCAATTGATCATAGAAGGTAGAGTGGAGGGAAAGAGAGGGGTAGGTAGGCCTAGATTGGAGTATGTGAGTCAGATAGTTGAAGATGTTGAGATGAATAGCTACAGGGAGATGAAGGGATTAGCTCAGGATAGATCGGCATGGCGTGCTGTTTCCAACCAATCTTTAGGATTGCGGACTCTTTAACTAACTAAAAATAAATTTATTCAGGTCAGAAAGCTGGAAACGTCTAAAAACGACCACTTTCGACGAATACAAGCGTTTTTAGACATTTTCGTACTTCTCGGACTAAAACTGCATTTTTCACGACAAAAAATATTTTATATCTTTGAAAATAAATTTATTAACGTCAGAGAGCTGGAAATGTCTAAAAACGTTCACTTTCAACGAATACGAGCGTTTTTAGGCATTTTCGTACTTCTCGGAATAAAACTGTATTTTTCATGACAAAAAATATTTTTTATCTCTGAAAATCAATTTATTCAGGTCAGAAAGCTGGAAACGTCTAAAAACGACCACTTTCGACGAATACAAGCGTTTTTAGACATTTTCGTACTTCTCGGACTAAAACTGCATTTTTCACGACAAAAAATATTTTTTATCTCTGAAAATAAATTTATTAACGTCAGAGAGCTGGAAATATCTAAAAACGTTCACTTTCAACGAATACGAGCGTTTTTAGACATTTTCGTACTTCTCGGAATAAAACTGTATTTTTCACGACAAAAAATATTTTGTATCTCTAAAAATAAATTTATTCAGGTCAGAAAGCTGGAAACGTCTAAAAACGACCACTTTCGACGAATACAAGCGTTTTTAGACATTTTCGTACTTCTCGGACTAAAACTGCATTTTTCACGACAAAAAATATTTGATATCTTTGAAAATAAATTTATTAACTTCTGAGAGCTGGAAATGTCCAAACACGTTCACTTTCAACGAATACGAGCGTTTTTAGGCATTTTCGTACTTCTCTGAATAAAACTGTATTTTTCACGACAAAAAATATTTTATATCTCTGGAAATAAATTTATTCTGGTCAGAAAGCTGGAAACGTCTAAAAACGATCACTTTCGACAAATACAAGCGTTTTTAGACATTTTCGTACTTCTCGGAATAAAACTGCATTTTTCACGACAAAAAATATTTTATATCTCTGAAAATAAATTTATTAACGTCAGAGAGCTGGAAATGTCTAAAAACGTTCACTTTCAACGAATACGAGCGCTTTTAGACATTTTCGTTCTTCTCGGAATAAAACTGTATTTTTAACGACAAAAAATATTTTTTATCTCTGAAAATAAATTTAATAACGTCAGAAAGCTGGAAATGGCTAAAAACGACCACTTTCGACGAATACAAGCGTTTTTAGACATTTTCGTACTTCTCGGACTAAAACTGCATTTTTCACGACAAAAAATATTTTTTATCTCTGAAAATAAATTTATTAACGTCAGAGAGCTGGAAATGTCTAAAAACGTTCACTTTCAACGAATACGAGCGTTTTTAGGAATTTTCGTACTTCTCCGAATAAAACTGTATTTTTCACGACAAAAAATATTTTTTATCTCTGAAAATCAATTTATTCAGGTCAGAAAGCCGGAAACGTCTAAAAACGACCACTTTCGACGAATACAAGCGTTTTTAGACATTTTCGTACTTCTCGGACTAAAACTGCATTTTTCACGACAAAAAATATTTTATATCTTTGAAAATAAATTTATTAACGTCATAGAGCTGGAAATGTCTAAAAACGTTCACTTTCAACGAATACGAGCGTTTTTAGGCATTTTCGTACTGCTCGGAATAAAACTGTATTTTTCACGACAAAAAATATTTTTTATCTCTGAAAATCAATTTATTCAGGTCAGAAAGCTGGAAGCGTCTAAAAACGACCACTTTCGACGAATACAAGCGTTTTTAGACATTTTCGTACTTCTCGGACTAAAACTGCATTTTTCACGACAAAAAATATTTTTTATCTCTGAAAATAAATTTATTAACGTCAGAGAGCTGGAAATGTTTAAAAACGTTCACTTTCAACGAATACAAGCGTTTTTAGACATTTTCGTACTTTTCGGAATAAAACTGTATTTTTCACGACAAAAAATATTTTGTATCTCTAAAAATAAATTTATTCAGGTCAGAAAGCTGGAAACGTCTAAAAACGACCACTTTCGACGAATACAAGCGTTTTTAGACATTTTCGTACTTCTCGGACTAAAACTGCATTTTTCACGACAAAAAATATTTGTTATCTCTGAAAATAAATTTATTAACGTCAGAGAGCTGGAAATGTCTAAAAACGTTCACTTTCAACGAATACGAGCGTTTTTAGGCATTTTCGTACTTCTCCGAATAAAACTGTATTTTTCACGACAAAAAATATTTTTTATCTCTGAAAATCAATTTATTCAGGTCAGAAAGCTGGAAACGTCTAAAAACGACCACTTTCGACGAATACAAGCGTTTTTAGACATTTTCGTACTTCTCGGACTAAAACTGCATTTTTCACGACAAAAACTATTTTATATCTTTGAAAATAAATTTATTAACGTCAGAGAGCTGGAAATGTCTAAAAACGTTCACTTTCAACGAATACGAGCGTTTTTAGGCATTTTCGTACTGCTCGGAATAAAACTGTATTATTCACGACAAAAAATATTTTTTATCTCTGAAAATCAATTTATTCAGGTCAGAAAGCTGGAAGCGTCTAAAAACGACCATTTTCGACGAATCCAAGCGTTTTTAGACATTTTCGTACTTCTCGGACTAAAACTGCATTTTTCACGACAAAAAATGTTTTTTAACTCTGAAAATAAATTTATTAACGTCAGAGAGCTGGAAATGTCTAAAAACGTTCACTTTCAACGAATACGAGCGTTTTTAGGCATTTTCGTACTTCTCCGAATAAAACTGTATTTTTCACGACAAAAAATATTTTTTATCTCTGAAAATCAATTTATTCAGGTCAGAAAGCTGGAAACGTCTAAAAACGACCACTTTCGACGAATACAAGCGTTTTTAGACATTTTCGTACTTCTCGGACTAAAACTGCATTTTTCACGACAAAAAATATTTTATATCTTTGAAAATAAATTTATTAACGTCAGAGAGCTGGAAATGTCTAAAAACGTTTAATTTCAACGAATACGAGCGTTTTTAGGCATTTTCGTACTGCTCGGAATAAAACTGTATTTTTCACGACAAAAAATATTTTTTATCTCTGAAAATCAATTTATTCAGGTCAGAAAGCTGGAAGCGTCTAAAAACGACCACTTTCGACGAATACAAGCGTTTTTAGACATTTTCGTACTTCTCGGACTAAAACTGCATTTTTCACGACAAAAAATATTTTATATCTTTGAAAATAAATTTATTAACGTCAGAGAGCTGGAAATGTCTAAAAACGTTCACTTTCAACGAATACGAGCGTTTTTAGGCATTTTCGTACTTCTCGGAATAAAACTGTATTTTTCACGACAAAAAATATTTTTTATCTCTGAAAGTCAATTTATTCAGGTCAGAAAGCTGGAAACGTCTAAAAACGACCACTTTCGACGAATACAAGCGTTTTTAGACATTTTCGTACTTCTTCGACTAAAACTGCATTTTTCACGACAAAAAATATTTTTTATCTCTGAATATAAATTTATTAACGTCAGAGAGCTGGAAATGTTTAAAAACGTTTACTTTCAACGAATACGAGCGTTTTTAGGCATTTTCATACTGCTCGGAATAAAACTGTATTTTTCACGACAAAAAATATTTTTTATCTCTGAAAATCAATTTATTCAGGTCAGAAAGCTGGAAGCGTCTAAAAACGACCACTTTCGACGAATACAAGCGTTTTTAGACATTTTCGTACTTCTCGGACTAAAACTGCATTTTTCACGACAAAAAATATTTTTTATCTCTGAAAATAAATTTATTAACGTCAGAGAGCTGGAAATGTTTAAAAACGTTCACTTTCAACGAATACAAGCGTTTTTAGACATTTTCGTACTTTTCGGAATAAAACTGTATTTTTCACGACAAAAAATATTTTGTATCTCTAAAAATAAATTTATTCAGGTCAGAAAGCTGGAAACGTCTAAAAACGACCACTTTCGACGAATACAAGCGTTTTTAGACATTTTCGTACTTCTCGGACTAAAACTGCATTTTTCACGACAAAAAATATTTTATATCTTTGAAAATAAATTTATTAACGTCAGAGAGCTGGAAATGTCTAAAAACGTTCACTTTCAACGAATACAAGCGTTTTTAGACATTTTCGTACTTCTCGGAACAAAACTGTATTTTTCACGACAAAAAATATTTTTTATCTCTGAAAGTCAATTTATTCAGGTCAGAAAGCTGGAAACGTCTAAAAACGACCACTTTCGACGAATACAAGCGTTTTTAGACATTTTCGTACTTCTTCGACTAAAACTGCATTTTTCACGACAAAAAATATTTTTTATCTCTGAATATAAATTTATTAACGTCAGAGAGCTGGAAATGTCTAAAAACGTTCACTTTCAACGAATACGAGCGTTTTTAGACATTTTCGTACTTTTCGGAATAAAACTGTATTTTTCACGACAAAAAATATTTTGTATCTCTAAAAATAAATTTATTCAGGTCAGAAAGCTGGAAACGTCTAAAAACGACCACTTTCGACGAATACAAGCGTTTTTAGACATTTTCGTACTTCTCGGACTAAAACTGCATTTTTCACGACAAAAAATATTTTATATCTTTGAAAATAAATTTATTAACGTCAGAGAGTTGGAAATGTCTAAAAACGTTCACTTTCAACGAATACGAGCGTTTTTAGGCATTTTCCTACTTCTCGGAATAAAACTGTATTTTTCACGACAAAAAATATTTTTTATCTCTGAAAATCAATTTATTCAGGTCAGAAAGCTGGAAACGTCTAAAAACGACCACTTTCGACGAATACAAGCGTTTTTAGACATTTTCGTACTTCTCGGACTAAAACTGCATTTTTCACGACAAAAAATATTTTTTATCTCTGAAAATAAATTTATTAACGTCAGAGAGCTGGAAATGTCTAAAAACGTTCACTTTCAACGAATACGAGCGTTTTTAGGCATTTTCGTACTTCTCCGAATAAAACTGTATTTTTCACGACAAAAAATATTTTTTATCTCTGAAAATCAATTTATTCAGGTCAGAAAGCTGGAAACGTCTAAAAACGACCACTTTCGACGAATACAAGCGTTTTTAGACATTTTCGTACTTCTCGGACTAAAACTGCATTTTTCACGACAAAAACTATTTTATATCTTTGAAAATAAATTTATTAACGTCAGAGAGCTGGAAATGTCTAAAAACGTTCACTTTCAACGAATACGAGCGTTTTTAGGCATTTTCGTACTGCTCGGAATAAAACTGTATTATTCACGACAAAAAATATTTTTTATCTCTGAAAATCAATTTATTCAGGTCAGAAAGCTGGAAGCGTCTAAAAACGACCATTTTCGACGAATCCAAGCGTTTTTAGACATTTTCGTACTTTTCGGAATAAAACTGTATTTTTCACGACAAAAAATATTTTGTATCTCTAAAAATAAATTTATTCAGGTCAGAAAGCTGGAAACGTCTAAAAACGACCACTTTCGACGAATACAAGCGTTTTTAGACATTTTCGTACTTCTCGGACTAAAACTGCATTTTTCACGACAAAAAATATTTTATATCTTTGAAAATAAATTTATTAACGTCAGAGAGCTGGAAATGTCTAAAAACGTTCACTTTCAACGAATACGAGCGTTTTTAGGCATTTTCGTACTTCTCGGAATAAAACTGTATTTTTCACGACAAAAAATATTTTTTATCTCTGAAAATCAATTTATTCAGGTCAGAAAGCTGGCAACGTCTAAAAACGACCACTTTCGACGAATACAAGCGTTTTTAGACATTTTCGTACTTCTCGGACTAAAACTGCATTTTTCACGACAAAAAATATTTTTTATCTCTGAAAATAAATTTATTAACGTCAGAGAGCTGGAAATGTCTAAAAATGTTCACTTTCAACGAATACGAGCGTTTTTAGACATTTTCGTACTTTTCGGAATAAAACTGTATTTTTCACGACAAAAAATATTTTGTATCTCTAAAAATAAATTTATTCAGGTCAGAAAGCTGGAAACGTCTAAAAACGACCACTTTCGACGAATACAAGCGTTTTTAGACATTTTCGTACTTCTTCGACTAAAACTGCATTTTTCACGACAAAAAATATTTTTTATCTCTGAATATAAATTTATTAACGTCAGAGAGCTGGAAATGTCTAAAAACGTTCACTTTCAACGAATACGAGCGTTTTTAGACATTTTCGTACTTTTCGGAATAAAACTGTATTTTTCACGACAAAAAATATTTTGTATCTCTAAAAATAAATTTATTCAGGTCAGAAAGCTGGAAACGTCTAAAAACGACCACTTTCGACGAATACAAGCGTTTTTAGACATTTTCGTACTTCTCGGACTAAAACTGCATTTTTCACGACAAAATATATTTTATATCTTTGAAAATAAATTTATTAACGTCAGAGAGTTGGAAATGTCTAAAAACGTTCACTTTCAACGAATACGAGCGTTTTTAGGCATTTTCCTACTTCTCGGAATAAAACTGTATTTTTCACGACAAAAAATATTTTTTATCTCTGAAAATCAATTTATTCAGGTCAGAAAGCTGGAAACGTCTAAAAACGACCACTTTCGACGAATACAAGCGTTTTTAGACATTTTCGTACTTCTCGGACTAAAACTGCATTTTTCACGACAAAAAATATTTTTTATCTCTGAAAATAAATTTATTAACGTCAGAGAGCTGGAAATGTCTAAAAACGTTCACTTTCAACGAATACGAGCGTTTTTAGGCATTTTCGTACTTCTCCGAATAAAACTGTATTTTTCACGACAAAAAATATTTTTTATCTCTGAAAATCAATTTATTCAGGTCAGAAAGCTGGAAACGTCTAAAAACGACCACTTTCGACGAATACAAGCGTTTTTAGACATTTTCGTACTTCTCGGACTAAAACTGCATTTTTCACGACAAAAACTATTTTATATCTTTGAAAATAAATTTATTAACGTCAGAGAGCTGGAAATGTCTAAAAACGTTCACTTTCAACGAATACGAGCGTTTTTAGGCATTTTCGTACTGCTCGGAATAAAACTGTATTATTCACGACAAAAAATATTTTTTATCTCTGAAAATCAATTTATTCAGGTCAGAAAGCTGGAAGCGTCTAAAAACGACCATTTTCGACGAATCCAAGCGTTTTTAGACATTTTCGTACTTTTCGGAATAAAACTGTATTTTTCACGACAAAAAATATTTTGTATCTCTAAAAATAAATTTATTCAGGTCAGAAAGCTGGAAACGTCTAAAAACGACCACTTTCGACGAATACAAGCGTTTTTAGACATTTTCGTACTTCTCGGACTAAAACTGCATTTTTCACGACAAAAAATATTTTATATCTTTGAAAATAAATTTATTAACGTCAGAGAGCTGGAAATGTCTAAAAACGTTCACTTTCAACGAATACGAGCGTTTTTAGGCATTTTCGTACTTCTCGGAATAAAACTGTATTTTTCACGACAAAAAATATTTTTTATCTCTGAAAATCAATTTATTCAGGTCAGAAAGCTGGCAACGTCTAAAAACGACCACTTTCGACGAATACAAGCGTTTTTAGACATTTTCGTACTTCTCGGACTAAAACTGCATTTTTCACGACAAAAAATATTTTTTATCTCTGAAAATAAATTTATTAACGTCAGAGAGCTGGAAATGTCTAAAAACGTTCACTTTCAACGAATACGAGCGTTTTTAGGCATTTTCGTACTTCTCCGAATAAAACTGTATTTTTCACGACAAAAAATATTTTTTATCTCTGAAAATCAATTTATTCAGGTCAGAAAGCTGGAAACGTCTAAAAACGACCACTTTCGACGAATACAAGCGTTTTTAGACATTTTCGTACTTCTCGGACTAAAACTGCATTTTTCACGACAAAAAATATTTTATATCTTTGAAAATAAATTTATTAACGTCAGAGAGCTGGAAATGTCTAAAAACGTTTAATTTCAACGAATACGAGCGTTTTTAGGCATTTTCGTACTGCTCGGAATAAAACTGTATTTTTCACGACAAAAAATATTTTTTATCTCTGAAAATCAATTTATTCAGGTCAGAAAGCTGGAAGCGTCTAAAAACGACCACTTTCGAAGAATACAAGCTTTTTTAGACATTTTCGTACTTCTCGGACTAAAACTGCATTTTTCACGACAAAAAATATTTTTCATCTCTGAAAATAAATTTATTAACGTCAGAGAGCTGGAAATGTTTAAAAACGTTCACTTTCAACGAATACAAGCGTTTTTAGACATTTTCGTACTTTTCGGAATAAAACTGTATTTTTCACGACAAAAAATATTTTGTATCTCTAAAAATAAATTTATTCAGGTCAGAAAGCTGGAAACGTCTAAAAACGACCACTTTCGACGAATACAAGCGTTTTTAGACATTTTCGTACTTCTCGGACTAAAACTGCATTTTTCACGACAAAAAATATTTTATATCTTTGAAAATAAATTTATTAACGTCAGAGAGCTGGAAATGTCTAAAAACGTTCACTTTCAACGAATACGAGCGTTTTTAGGCATTTTCGTACTTCTCGGAATAAAACTGTATTTTTCACGACAAAAAATATTTTTTATCTCTGAAAGTCAATTTATTCAGGTCAGAAAGCTGGAAACGTCTAAAAACGACCACTTTCGACGAATACAAGCGTTTTTAGACATTTTCGTACTTCTTCGACTAAAACTGCATTTTTCACGCCAAAAAATATTTTTTATCTCTGAATATAAATTTATTAACGTCAGAGAGCTGGAAACGTCTAAAAACGACCACTTTCGACGAATACAAGCGTTTTTAGACATTTTCGTACTTCACGGACTAAAACTGCATTTTTCACGACAAAAAATATTTTATATCTTTGAAAATAAATTTATTAACGTCAGAGAGCTGGAAATGTCTAAAAACGTTCACTTTCAACGAATACGAGCGTTTTTAGGCATTTTCGTACTTCTCGGACTAAAACTGCATTTTTCACGAAAAAAAATATTTTTTATCTCTGAAAATAAATTTATTAACGTCAGAGAGCTGGAAATGTTTAAAAACGTTCACTTTCAACGAATACAAGCGTTTTTAGACATTTTCGTACTTTTCGGAATAAAACTGTATTTTTCACGACAAAAAATATTTTGTATCTCTAAAAATAAATTTATTCAGGTCAGAAAGCTGGAAACGTCTAAAAACGACCACTTTCGACGAATACAAGCGTTTTTAGACATTTTCGTACTTCTCGGACTAAAACTGCATTTTTCACGACAAAAAATATTTTATATCTTTGAAAATAAATTTATTAACGTCAGAGAGCTGGAAATGTCTAAAAACGTTCACTTTCAACGAATACGAGCGTTTTTAGGCATTTTCGTACTTCTCGGAACAAAACTGTATTTTTCACGACAAAAAATATTTTTTATCTCTGAAAGTCAATTTATTCAGGTCAGAAAGCTGGAAACGTCTAAAAACGACCACTTTCGACGAATACAAGCGTTTTTAGACATTTTCGTACTTCTTCGACTAAAACTGCATTTTTCACGACAAAAAATATTTTTTATCTCTGAATATAAATTTATTAACGTCAGAGAGCTGGAAATGTCTAAAAACGTTCACTTTCAACGAATACGAGCGTTTTTAGACATTTTCGTACTTTTCGGAATAAAACTGTATTTTTCACGACAAAAAATTTTTGTTTCTCTAAAAATAAATTTATTCAGGTCAGAAAGCTGGAAACGTCTAAAAACGACCACTTTCGACGAATACAAGCGTTTTTAGACATTTTCGTACTTCTCGCACTAAAACTGCATTTTTCACGACAAAAAATATTTTATATCTTTGAAAATAAATTTATTAACGTCAGAGAGATATATTTGTTAACGTGCTCCGCCAGAGGCACTACACGATAAGCACAGCGACACGAGGTTTTCCCAAGTGGTCACCCATCCAAGTACTAACCGCGCTCGACGTTGCTTAACTTCGGTGTTCGATGGGAACCGGTGCTTTCAACGCCGATATGGTCGCTGCATTAACGTCAGAGAGCTGGAAATGTCTAAAAACGTTCACTTTCAACGAATACGAGCGTTTTTAGGCATTTTCGTACTTCTCGGAACAAAACTGTATTTTTCACGACAAAAAATATTTTTTATCTCTGAAAGTCAATTTATTCAGGTCAGAAAGCTGGAAACGTCTAAAAACGACCACTTTCGACGAATACAAGCGTTTTTAGACATTTTCGTACTTCTTCGACTAAAACTGCATTTTTCACGACAAAAAATATTTTTTATCTCTGAATATAAATTTATTAACGTCAGAGAGCTGGAAATGTCTAAAAACGTTCACTTTCAACGTATACGAGCGTTTTTAGACATTTTCGTACTTTTCGGAATAAAACTGTATTTTTCACGACAAAAAATATTTTGTATCTCTAAAAATAAATTTATTCAGGTCAGAAAGCTGGAAACGTCTAAAAACGACCACTTTCGACGAATACAAGCGTTTTTAGACATTTTCGTACTTCTCGGACTAAAACTGCATTTTTCACGACAAAAAATATTTTATATCTTTGAAAATAAATTTATTAACGTCAGAGAGCTGGAAATGTCTAAAAACGTTCACTTTCAACGAATACGAGCGTTTTTAGGCATTTTCGTACTTCTCGGAATAAAACTGTATTTTTCACGACAAAAAATATTTTTTATCTCTGAAAATCAATTTATTCAGGTCAGAAAGCTGGCAACGTCTAAAAACGACCACTTTCGACGAATACAAGCGTTTTTAGACATTTTCGTACTTCTCGGACTAAAACTGCATTTTTCACGACAAAAAATATTTTTTATCTCTGAAAATAAATTTATAAACGTCAGAGAGCTGGAAATGTCTAAAAACGTTCACTTTCAACGAATACGAGCGTTTTTAGGCATTTTCGTACTTCTCCGAATAAAACTATATTTTTCACGACAAAAAATATTTTTTATCTCTGAAAATCAATTTATTCAGGTCAGAAAGCTGGAAACGTCTAAAAACGACCACTTTCGACGAATACAAGCGTTTTTAGACATTTTCGTACTTCTCGGACTAAAACTGCATTTTTCACGACAAAAAATATTTTATATCTTTGAAAATAAATTTATTAACGTCAGAGAGCTGGAAATGTCTAAAAACGTTTAATTTCAACGAATACGAGCGTTTTTAGGCATTTTCGTACTGCTCGGAATAAAACTGTATTTTTCACGACAAAAAATATTTTTTATCTCTGAAAATCAATTTATTCAGGTCAGAAAGCTGGAAGCGTCTAAAAACGACCACTTTCGACGAATACAAGCGTTTTTAGACATTTTCGTACTTCTCGGACTAAAACTGCATTTTTCACGACAAAAAATATTTTTTATCTCTGAAAATAAATTTATTAACGTCAGAGAGCTGGAAATGTTTAAAAACGTTCACTTTCAACGAATACAAGCGTTTTTAGACATTTTCGTACTTTTCGGAATAAAACTGTATTTTTCACGACAAAAAATATTTTGTATCTCTAAAAATAAATTTATTCAGGTCAGAAAGCTGGAAACGTCTAAAAACGACCACTTTCGACGAATACAAGCGTTTTTAGACATTTTCGTACTTCTCGGACTAAAACTGCATTTTTCACGACAAAAAATATTTTATATCTTTGAAAATAAATTTATTAACGTCAGAGAGCTGGAAATGTCTAAAAACGTTCACTTTCAACGAATACGAGCGTTTTTAGGCATTTTCGTACTTCTCGGAATAAAACTGTATTTTTCACGACAAAAAATATTTTTTATCTCTGAAAGTCAATTTATTCAGGTCAGAAAGCTGGAAACGTCTAAAAACGACCACTTTCGACGAATACAAGCGTTTTTAGACATTTTCGTACTTCTTCGACTAAAACTGCATTTTTCACGACAAAAAATATTTTTTATCTCTGAATATAAATTTATTAACGTCAGAGAGCTGGAAACGTCTAAAAACGACCACTTTCGACGAATACAAGCGTTTTTAGACATTTTCGTACTTCACGGACTAAAACTGCATTTTTCACGACAAAAAATATTTTATATCTTTGAAAATAAATTTATTAACGTCAGAGAGCTGGAAATGTCTAAAAACGTTCACTTTCAACGAATACGAGCGTTTTTAGGCATTTTCGTACTTCTCGGACTAAAACTGCATTTTTCACGACAAAAAATATTTTTTATCTCTGAAAATAAATTTATTAACGTCAGAGAGCTGGAAATGTTTAAAAACGTTCACTTTCAACGAATACAAGCGTTTTTAGACATTTTCGTACTTTTCGGAATAAAACTGTATTTTTCACGACAAAAAATATTTTGTATCTCTAAAAATAAATTTATTCAGGTCAGAAAGCTGGAAACGTCTAAAAACGACCACTTTCGACGAATACAAGCGTTTTTAGACATTTTCGTACTTCTCGGACTAAAACTGCATTTTTCACGACAAAAAATATTTTATATCTTTGAAAATAAATTTATTAACGTCAGAGAGCTGGAAATGTCTAAAAACGTTCACTTTCAACGAATACGAGCGTTTTTAGGCATTTTCGTACTTCTCGGAACAAAACTGTATTTTTCACGACAAAAAATATTTTTTATCTCTGAAAGTCAATTTATTCAGGTCAGAAAGCTGGAAACGTCTAAAAACGACCACTTTCGACGAATACAAGCGTTTTTAGACATTTTCGTACTTCTTCGACTAAAACTGCATTTTTCACGACAAAAAATATTTTTTATCTCTGAATATAAATTTATTAACGTCAGAGAGCTGGAAATGTCTAAAAACGTTCACTTTCAACGAATACGAGCGTTTTTAGACATTTTCGTACTTTTCGGAATAAAACTGTATTTTTCACGACAAAAAATATTTTGTATCTCTAAAAATAAATTTATTCAGGTCAGAAAGCTGGAAACGTCTAAAAACGACCACTTTCGACGAATACAAGCGTTTTTAGACATTTTCGTACTTCTCGGACTAAAACTGCATTTTTCACGACAAAAAATATTTTATATCTTTGAAAATAAATTTATTAACGTCAGAGAGCTGGAAATGTCTAAAAACGTTCACTTTCAACGAATACGAGCGTTTTTAGGCATTTTCGTACTTCTCGGAATAAAACTGTATTTTTCACGACAAAAAATATTTTTTATCTCTGAAAATCAATTTATTCAGGTCAGAAAGCTGGAAACGTCTAAAAACGACCACTTTCGACGAATACAAGCGTTTTTAGACATTTTCGTACTTCTCGGACTAAAACTGCATTTTTCACGACAAAAAATATTTTTTATCTCTGAAAATAAATTTATTAACGTCAGAGAGCTGGAAATGTCTAAAAACGTTCACTTTCAACGAATACGAGCGTTTTTAGGCATTTTCGTACTTCTCCGAATAAAACTGTATTTTTCACGACAAAAAATATTTTTTATCTCTGAAAATCAATTTATTCAGGTCAGAAAGCTGGAAACGTCTAAAAACGACCACTTTCGACGAATACAAGCGTTTTTAGACATTTTCGTACTTCTCGGACTAAAACTGCATTTTTCACGACAAAAACAATTTTATATCTTTGAAAATAAATTTATTAACGTCAGAGAGCTGGAAATGTCTAAAAACGTTCACTTTCAACGAATACGAGCGTTTTTAGGCATTTTCGTACTTCTCCGAATAAAACTGTATTTTTCACGACAAAAAATATTTTTTATCTCTGAAAATCAATTTATTCAGGTCAGAAAGCTGGAAGCGTCTAAAAACGACCACTTTCGACGAATACAAGCGTTTTTAGACATTTTCGTACTTCTCGGACTAAAACTGCATTTTTCACGACAAAAAATATTTTTTATCTCTGAAAATAAATTTATTAACGTCAGAGAGCTGGAAATGTTTAAAAACGTTCACTTTCAACGAATACAAGCGTTTTTAGACATTTTCGTACTTTTCGGAATAAAACTGTATTTTTCACGACAAAAAATATTTTGTATCTCTAAAAATAAATTTATTCAGGTCAGAAAGCTGGAAACGTCTAAAAACGACCACTTTCGACGAATACAAGCGTTTTTAGACATTTTCGTACTTCTCGGACTAAAACTGCATTTTTCACGACAAAAAATATTTTATATCTTTGAAAATAAATTTATTAACGTCAGAGAGCTGGAAATGTCTAAAAACGTTCACTTTCAACGAATACGAGCGTTTTTAGGCATTTTCGTACTTCTCGGAATAAAACTGTATTTTTCACGACAAAAAATATTTTTTATCTCTGAAAGTCAATTTATTCAGGTCAGAAAGCTGGAAACGTCTAAAAACGACCACTTTCGACGAATACAAGCGTTTTTAGACATTTTCGTACTTCTTCGACTAAAACTGCATTTTTCACGACAAAAAATATTTTTTATCTCTGAATATAAATTTATTAACGTCAGAGAGCTGGAAACGTCTAAAAACGACCACTTTCGACGAATACAAGCGTTTTTAGACATTTTCGGACTTCTCGGACTAAAACTGCATTTTTCACGACAAAAAATATTTTATATCTTTGAAAATAAATTTATTAACGTCAGAGAGCTGGAAATGTCTAAAAACGTTCACTTTCAACGAATACGAGCGTTTTTAGGCATTTTCGTACTTCTCGGACTAAAACTGCATTTTTCACGACAAAAAATATTTTTTATCTCTGAAAATAAATTTATTAACGTCAGAGAGCTGGAAATGTCTAAAAACGTTCACTTTCAACGAATACGAGCGTTTTTAGGCATTTTCGTACTTCTCGGACTAAAACTGCATTTTGCACGACAAAAAATATTTTTTATCTCTGAAAATAAATTTATTAACGTCAGAGAGCTGGAAATGTCTAAAAACGTTCACTTTCAACGAATACGAGCGTTTTTAGACATTTTCGTACTTTTCGGAATAAAACTGTATTTTTCACGACAAAAAATATTTTGTATCTCTAAAAATAAATTTATTCAGGTCAGAAAGCTGGAAACGTCTAAAAACGACCACTTTCGACGAATACAAGCGTTTTTAGACATTTTCGTACTTCTCGGACTAAAACTGCATTTTTCACGACAAAAAATATTTTATATCTTTGAAAATAAATTTATTAACGTCAGAGAGCTGGAAATGTCTAAAAACGTTCACTTTCAACGAATACGAGCGTTTTTAGGCATTTTCGTACTTCTCGGAATAAAACTGTATTTTTCACGACAAAAAATATTTTTTATCTCTGAAAATCAATTTATTCAGGTGAGAAAACTGGAAACGTCTAAAAACGACCACTTTCGACGAATACAAGCGTTTTTAGACATTTTCGTACTTCTCGGACTAAAACTGCATTTTTCACGACAAAAAATATTTTTTATCTCTGAAAATAAATTTATTAACGTCAGAGAGCTGGAAATGTCTAAAAACGTTCACTTTCAACGAATACGAGCGTTTTTAGGCATTTTCGTACTTCTCGGAATAAAACTGTATTTTTCACGACAAAAAATATTTTTTATCTCTGAAAATCAATTTATTCAGGTGAGAAAACTGGAAACGTCTAAAAACGACCACTTTCGACGAATACAAGCGTTTTTAGACATTTTCGTACTTCTCGGACTAAAACTGCATTTTTCACGACAAAAACTATTTTATATCTTTGAAAATAAATTTATTAACGTCAGAGAGCTGGAAATGTCTAAAAACGTTCACTTTCAACGAATACGAGCGTTTTTAGGCATTTTCGTACTGCTCGGACAAAACTGTATTATTCACGACAAAAAATATTTTTTATCTCTGAAAATCAATTTATTCAGGTCAGAAAGCTGGAAGCGTCTAAAAACGACCATTTTCGACGAATCCAAGCGTTTTTAGACATTTTCGTACTTCTCGGACTAAAACTGCATTTTTCACGACAAAAAATATTTTTTACCTCTGAAAATAAATTTATTAACGTCAGAGAGCTGGAAATGTCTAAAAACGTTCACTTTCAACGAATACGAGCGTTTTTAGGCATTTTCGTACTTCTCGGACTAAAACTGCATTTTTCACGACAAAAAATATTTTTTATCTCTGAAAATAAATTTATTCAGGTCAGAAAGCTGGAAACGTCTAAAAACGACCACTTTCGACGAATACAAGCGTTTTTAGACATTTTCGTACTTCTCGGACTAAAACTGCATTTTTCACGACAAAAAATATTTTATATCTTTGAAAATAAATTTATTAACGTCAGAGAGCTGGAAATGTTTAAAAACGTTCACTTTCAACGAATACAAGCGTTTTTAGACATTTTCGTACTTTTCGGAATAAAACTGTATTTTTCACGACAAAAAATATTTTGTATCTCTAAAAATAAATTTATTCAGGTCAGAAAGCTGGAAACGTCTAAAAACGACCACTTTCGACGAATACAAGCGTTTTTAGGCATGTTCGTACTTCTCCGAATAAAACTGTATTTTTCACGACAAAAAATATTTTTTATCTCTGAAAATCAATTTATTCAGGTCAGAAAGCTGGAAGCGTCTAAAAACGACCACTTTCGACGAATACAAGCGTTTTTAGACATTTTCGTACTTCTCGGACTAAAACTGCATTTTTCACGACAAAAAATATTTTTTATCTCTGAAAGTCAATTTATTCAGGTCAGAAAGCTGGAAACGTCTAAAAACGACCACTTTCGACGAATACAAGCGTTTTTAGACATTTTCGTACTTCTTCGACTAAAACTGCATTTTTCACGACAAAAAATATTTTTTATCTCTGAATATAAATTTATTAACGTCAGAGAGCTGGAAACGTCTAAAAACGACCACTTTCGACGAATACAAGCGTTTTTAGACATTTTCGGACTTCTCGGACTAAAACTGCATTTTTCACGACAAAAAATATTTTATATCTTTGAAAATAAATTTATTAACGTCAGAGAGCTGGAAATGTCTAAAAACGTTCACTTTCAACGAATACGAGCGTTTTTAGGCATTTTCGTACTTCTCGGACTAAAACTGCATTTTTCACGACAAAAAATATTTTTTATCTCTGAAAATAAATTTATTAACGTCAGAGAGCTGGAAATGTCTAAAAACGTTCACTTTCAACGAATACGAGCGTTTTTAGGCATTTTCGTACTTCTCGGACTAAAACTGCATTTTGCACGACAAAAAATATTTTTTATCTCTGAAAATAAATTTATTAACGTCAGAGAGCTGGAAATGTCTAAAAACGTTCACTTTCAACGAATACGAGCGTTATTAGACATTTTCGTACTTTTCGGAATAAAACTGTATTTTTCACGACAAAAAATATTTTGTATCTCTAAAAATAAATTTATTCAGGTCAGAAAGCTGGAAACGTCTAAAAACGACCACTTTCGACGAATACAAGCGTTTTTAGACATTTTCGTACTTCTCGGACTAAAACTGCATTTTTCACGACAAAAAATATTTTATATCTTTGAAAATAAATTTATTAACGTCAGAGAGCTGGAAATGTCTAAAAACGTTCACTTTCAACGAATACGAGCGTTTTTAGGCATTTTCGTACTTCTCGGAATAAAACTGTATTTTTCACGACAAAAAATATTTTTTATCTCTGAAAATAAATTTATTCAGGTCAGAAAGCTGGAAACGTCTAAAAACGACCACTTTCGACGAATACAAGCGTTTTTAGACATTTTCGTACTTCTCGGACTAAAACTGCATTTTTCACGACAAAAAATATTTTATATCTTTGAAAATAAATTTATTAACGTCAGAGAGCTGGAAATGTCTAAAAACGTTCACTTTCAACGAATACGAGCGTTTTTAGGCATTTTCGTACTTCTCGGAATAAAACTGTATTTTTCACGACAAAAAATATTTTTTATCTCTGAAAGTCAATTTATTCAGGTCAGAAAGCTGGAAACGTCTAAAAACGACCACTTTCGACGAATACAAGCGTTTTTAGACATTTTCGTACTTCTCGGACTAAAACTGCATTTTTCACGACAAAAAATATTTTATATCTTTGAAAATAAATTTATTAACGTCAGAGAGCTGGAAATGTCTAAAAACGTTCACTTTCAACGAATACGAGCGTTTTTAGGCATTTTCGTACTTCTCGGAATAAAACTGTATTTTTCACGACAAAAAATATTTTTTATCTCTGAAAGTCAATTTATTCAGGTCAGAAAGCTGGAAACGTCTAAAAACGACCACTTTCGACGAATACAAGCGTTTTTAGACATTTTCGTACTTCTTCGACTAAAACTGCATTTTTCACGACAAAAAATATTTTTTATCTCTGAATATAAATTTATTAACGTCAGAGAGCTGGAAACGTCTAAAAACGACCACTTTCGACGAATACAAGCGTTTTTAGACATTTTCGTACTTCTCGGACTAAAACTGCATTTTTCACGACAAAAAATATTTTATATCTTCGAAAATAAATTTATTAACGTCAGAGAGCTGGAAATGTCTAAAAACGTTCACTTTCAACGAATACGACCTTTTTTAGTCATTTTTGTACTTGTCGGAATAAAACTGTATTTCTCACGACAAAAAATATTTTTTATCTCTGAAAATCAATTTATTCAGGTCAGAAAGCTGGAAACGTCTAAAAACGACCACTTTCGACGAATACAAGCGTTTTTAGACATTTTCGTACTTCTCGGACTAAAACTGCATTTTTCACGACAAAAAATATTTTTTATCTCTGAAAATAAATTTATTAACGTCAGAGAGCTGGAAATGTCTAAAAACGTTTACTTTCAACGAATACGAGCGTTTTTAGGCATTTTCGTACTTCTCGGAATAAAACTGTATTTTTCACGACAAAAAATATTTTGTATCTCTAAAAATAAATTTATTCAGGTCAGAAAGCTGGAAATGGCTAAAAACGACCACGTTCGACGAATACAAGCGTTTTTAGACATTTTCGTACTTCTCGGACTAAAACTGCATTTTTCACGACAAAAAATATTTTTTATCTCTGAAAATAAATTTATTAACGTCAGAGAGCTGGAAATGTCTACAAACGTTCACTTTCAACGAATACGAGCGTTTTTAGGCATTTTCGTACTTCTCCGAATAAAACTGTATTTTTCACGACAAAAAATATTTTTATCTCTGAAAATCAATTTATTCAGGTCAGAAAGCTGGAAACGTCTAAAAACGACCACTTTCGACGAATACAAGCGTTTTTAGACATTTTCGTACTTCTCGGACTAAAACTGCATTTTTCACGACAAAAAATATTTTTTATCTCTGAAAATAAATTTATTAACGTCAGAGAGCTTGAAATGTCTAAAAACGTTTACTTTCAACGAATACGAGCGTTTTTAGGCATTTTCGTACTTCTCGGAGTAAAACTGTATTTCTCACGACAAAAAATATTTTTTATCTCTGAAAATCAATTTATTCAGGTCAGAAAGCTGGAAACGTCTAAAAACGACCACTTTCGACGAATACAAGCGTTTTTAGACATTTTCGTACTTCTTGGACTAAAACTGCATTTTTCACGACAAAAAATATTTTTTATCTCTGAAAATAAATTTATTAACGTCAGAGAGCTGGAAATGTCTAAAAACGTTTACTTTCAACGAATACGAGCGTTTTTAGGCATTTTCGTACTTCTCGGAATAAAACTGTATTTTTCACGACAAAAAATATTTTGTATCTCTAAAAATAAATTTATTCAGGTCAGAGAGCTGGAAATGGCTAAAAACGACCACGTTCGACGAATACAAGCGTTTTTAGACATTTTCGTACTTCTCGGACTAAAACTGCATTTTTCACGACAAAAAATATTTTTTATCTCTGAAAATAAATTTATTAACGTCAGAGAGCTGGAAATGTCTACAAACGTTCACTTTCAACGAATACGAGCGTTTTTAGGCATTTTCGTACTTCTCCGAATAAAACTGTATTTTTCACGACAAAAAATATTTTTATCTCTGAAAATCAATTTATTCAGGTCAGAAAGCTGGAAACGTCTAAAAACGACCACTTTCGACGAATACAAGCGTTTTTAGACATTTTCGTACTTCTCGGACTAAAACTGCATTTTTCACGACAAAAAATATTTTTTATCTCTGAAAATAAATTTATTAACGTCAGAGAGCTGGAAATGTCTAAAAACGTTTACTTTCAACGAATACGAGCGTTTTTAGGCATTTTCGTACTTCTCGGAGTAAAACTGTATTTTTCACGACAAAAAATATTTTTTATCTCTGAAAGTCAATTTATTCAGGTCAGAAAGCTGGAAACGTCTAAAAACGACCACTTTCGACGAATACAAGCGTTTTTAGACATTTTCGTACTTCTTCGACTAAAACTGCATTTTTCACGACAAAAAATATTTTTTATCTCTGAATATAAATTTATTAACGTCAGAGAGCTGGAAACGTCTAAAAACGACCACTTTCGACGAATACAAGCGTTTTTAGGCATTTTCGTACTTCTCGGACTAAAACTGCATTTTTCACGACAAAAAATATTTTTTATCTCTGAAAATAAATTTATTAACGTCAGAGAGCTGGAAATGTTTAAAAACGTTCACTTTCAACGAATACAAGCGTTTTTAGACATTTTCGTACTTTTCGGAATAAAACTGTATTTTTCACGACAAAAAATATTTTGTATCTCTAAAAATAAATTTATTCAGGTCAGAAAGCTGGAAACGTCTAAAAACGACCACTTTCGACGAATACAAGCGTTTTTAGACATTTTCGTACTTCTCGGACTAAAACTGCATTTTTCACGACAAAAAATATTTTATATCTTTGAAAATAAATTTATTAACGTCAGAGAGCTGGAAATGTCTAAAAACGTTCACTTTCAACGAATACGAGCGTTTTTAGGCATTTTCGTACTGCTCGGATAAAACTGTATTATTCACGACAAAAAATATTTTTTATCTCTGAAAGTCAATTTATTCAGGTCAGAAAGCTGGAAACGTCTAAAAACGACCACTTTCGACGAATACAAGCGTTTTTAGACATTTTCGTACTTCTCGGACTAAAACTGCATTTTTCACGACAAAAATATTTTTTATCTCTGAAAATAAATTTATTAACGTCAGAGAGCTGGAAATGTCTAAAAACGTTCACTTTCAACGAATACGAGCGTTTTTAGGCATTTTCGTACTTCTCGGAATAAAACTGTATTTTTCACGACAAAAAATATTTTGTATCTCTAAAAATAAATTTATTCAGGTCAAAAAGCTGCAAACGTCTAAAAACGACCACTTTCGACGAATACAAGCGTTTTTAGACATTTTCGTACTTCTCGGACTAAAACTGCATTTTTCACGACAAAAAATGTTTTTTATCTCTGAAAATAAATTTATTAACGTCAGAGAGCTGGAAATGTCTAAAAACGTTCACTTTCAACGAATACGTGCGTTTTTAGGTATTTTCGTACTTCTCCGAATAAAACTGTATTTTTCACGACAAAAAATATTTTTTATCTCTGAAAATCAATTTATTCAGGTCAGAAAGCTGGAAACGTCTAAAAACGACCACTTTCGACGAATACAAGCGTTTTTAGACATTTTCGTACTTCTCGGACTAAAACTGCATTTTTCACGACAAAAAATATTTTATATCTTTGAAAATAAATTTATTAACGTCAGAGAGCTGGAAATGTCTAAAAACGTTTACTTTCAACGAATACGAGCGTTTTTAGGCATTTTCGTACTGCTCGGAATAAAACTGTATTTTTCACGACAAAAAATATTTTTTATCTCTGAAAATCAATTTATTCAGGTCAGAAAGCTGGAAGCGTCTAAAAACGACCACTTTCGACGAATACAATCGTTTTTAGACATTTTCGTACTTCTCGGACTAAAACTGCATTTTTCACGACAAAAAATATTTTTTATCTCTGAAAATAAATTTATTAACGTCAGAGAGCTGGAAATGTTGAAAAACGTTCACTTTCAACGAATACAAGCGTTTTTAGACATTTTCGTACTTTTCGGAATAAAACTGTATTTTTCACGACAAAAAATATTTTGTATCTCTAAAAATAAATTTATTCAGGTCAGAAAGCTGGAAACGTCTAAAAACGACCACTTTCGACGAATACAAGCGTTTTTAGACATTTTCGTACTTCTCGGACTAAAACTGCATTTTTCACGACAAAAAATATTTTATATCTTTGAAAATAAATTTATTAACGTCAGAGAGCTGGAAATGTCTAAAAACGTTCACTTTCAACGAATACGAGCGTTTTTAGGCATTTTCGTACTTCTCGGAATAAAACTGTATTTCTCACGACAAAAAATATTTTTTATCTCTGAAAGTCAATTTATTCAGGTCAGAAAGCTGGAAACGTCTAAAAACGACCACTTTCGACGAATACAAGCGTTTTTAGACATTTTCGTACTTCTTCGACTAAAACTGCATTTTTCACGACAAAAAATATTTTTTATCTCTGAAAATAAATTTATTAACGTCAGAGAGCTGGAAATGTTTAAAAACGTTCACTTTCAACGAATACGAGCGTTTTTAGACATTTTCGTACTTTTCGGAATAAAACTGTATTTTTCACGACAAAAAATATTTTGTATCTCTAAAAATAAATTTATTCAGGTCAGAAAGCTGGAAACGTCTAAAAACGACCACTTTCGACGAATACAAGCGTTTTTTTTCGTACTTCTCGGACTAAAACTGCATTTTTCACGACAAAAAATATTTTATATCTTTGAAAATAAATTTATTAACGTCAGAGAGCTGGAAATGTCTAAAAACGTTCACTTTCAACGAATACGAGCGTTTTTAGGCATTTTCGTACTTCTCCGAATAAAACTGTATTTTTCACGACAAAAAATATTTTTTATCTCTGAAAATCAATTTATTCAGGTCAGAAAGCTGGAAACGTCTAAAAACGACCACTTTCGACGAATACAAGCGTTTTTAGACATTTTCGTACTTCTCGGACTAAAACTGCATTTTTCACGACAAAAAATATTTTATATCTTTGAAAATAAATTTATTAACGTCAGAGAGCTGGAAAAATCTAAAAACGTTTAATTTCAACGAATACGAGCGTTTTTAGACATTTTCGTACTGCTCGGAATAAAACTGTATTTTTCACGACAAAAAATATGTTTTATCTCTGAAAATCAATTTATTCAGGTCAGAAAGCTGGAAGCGTCTAAAAACGACCACTTTCGCCGAATACAAGCGTTTTTAGACATTTTCGTACTTCTCGGACTAAAACTGCATTTTTCACGACAAAAAATATTTTTTATCTCTGAAAATAAATTTATTAACGTCAGAGAGCTGGAAATGTTTAAAAACGTTCACTTTCAACGAATACAAGCGCTTTTAGACATTTTCGTACTTTTCGGAATAAAACTGTATTTTTCACGACAAAAAATATTTTGTATCTCTAAAAATAAATTTATTCAGGTCAGAAAGCTGGAAACGTCTAAAAACGACCACTTTCGACGAATACAAGCGTTTTTAGACATTTTCGTACTTCTCGGACTAAAACTGCATTTTTCACGACAAAAAATATTTTATATCTTTGAAAATAAATTTATTAACGTCAGAGAGCTGGAAATGTCTAAAAACGTTCACTTTCAACGAATACGAGCGTTTTTAGGCATTTTCGTACTTCTCGGAATAAAACTGTATTTTTCACGACAAAAAATATTTTTTATCTCTGAAAGTCAATTTATTCAGGTCAGAAAGCTGGAAACGTCTAAAAACGACCACTCTCGACGAATACAAGCGTTTTTAGACATTTTCGTACTTCTTCGACTAAAACTGCATTTTTCACGACAAAAAATATTTTTTATCTCTGAATATAAATTTATTAACGTCAGAGAGCTGGAAATGTCTAAAAACGTTCACTTTCAACGAATACGACCTTTTTTAGACATTTTTGTACTTGTCGGAATAAAATTGTATTTCTCACGACAAAAAATATTTTTTATCTCTGAAAATCAATTTATTCAGGTCAGAAAGCTGGAAACGTCTAAAAACGACCACTTTCGACGAATACAAGCGTTTTTAGACATTTTCGTACTTCTCGGACTAAAACTGCATTTTTCACGACAAAAAATATTTTTTACCTCTGAAAATAAATTTATTAACGTCAGAGAGCTGGAAATGTCTAAAAACGTTTACTTTCAACGAATACGAGCGTTTTTAGGCATTTTCGTACTTCTCGGAATAAAACTGTATTTTTCACGACAAAAAATATTTTGTATCTCTAAAAATCAATTTATTCAGGTCAGAAAGCTGGAAATGGCTAAAAACGACCACGTTCGACGAATACAAGCGTTTTTAGATATTTTCGTACTTCTCGGACTAAAACTGCATTTTTCACGACAAAAAATATTTTTTATCTCTGAAAATAAATTTATTAACGTCAGAGAGCTGGAAATGTCTACAAACGTTCACTTTCAACGAATACGAGCGTTTTTAGGCATTTTCGTACTTCTCCGAATAAAACTGTATTTTTCACGACAAAAAATATTTTTATCTCTGAAAATCAATTTATTCAGGTCAGAAAGCTGGAAACGTCTAAAAACGACCACTTTCGACGAATACAAGCGTTTTTAGATATTTTCGTACTTCTCGGACTAAAACTGCATTTTTCACGACAAAAAATATTTTTTATCTCTGAAAATAAATTTATTAACGTCAGAGAGCTGGAAATGTCTAAAAACGTTTACTTTCAACGAATACGAGCGTTTTTAGGCATTTTCGTACTTCTCGGAGTAAAACTGTATTTTTCACGACAAAAAATATTTTTTATCTCTGAAAGTCAATTTATTCAGGTCAGAAAGCTGGAAACGTCTAAAAACGACCACTTTCGACGAATACAAGCGTTTTTAGACATTTTCGTACTTCTTCGACTAAAACTGCATTTTTCACGACAAAAAATATTTTTTATCTCTGAATATAAATTTATTAACGTCAGAGAGCTGGAAACGTCTAAAAACGACCACTTTCGACGAATACAAGCGTTTTTAGGCTTTTTCGTACTTCTCGGACTAAAACTGCATTTTTCACGACAAAAAATATTTTTTATCTCTGAAAATAAATTTATTAACGTCAGAGAGCTGGAAATGTTTAAAAACGTTCACTTTCAACGAATACAAGCGTTTTTAGACATTTTCGTACTTTTCGGAATAAAACTGTATTTTTCACGACAAAAAATATTTTGTATCTCTAAAAATAAATTTATTCAGGTCAGAAAGCTGGAAAAGTCTAAAAACGACCACTTTCGACGAATACAAGCGTTTTTAGACATTTTCGTACTTCTCGGACTAAAACTGCATTTTTCACGACAAAAAATATTTTATATTTTTGAAAATAAATTTATTAACGTCAGAGAGCTGGAAATGTCTAAAAACGTTCACTTTCAACGAATACGAGCGTTTTTAGGCATTTTCGTACTGCTCGGATAAAACTGTATTATTCACGACAAAAAATATTTTTTATCTCTGAAAGTCAATTTATTCAGGTCAGAAAGCTGGAAACGTCTAAAAACGACCACTTTCGACGAATACAAGCGTTTTTAGACATTTTCGTACTTCTCGGACTAAAACTGCATTTTTCACGACAAAAATATTTTTTATCTCTGAAAATAAATTTATTAACGTCAGAGAGCTGGAAATGTCTAAAAACGTTCACTTTCAACGAATACGAGCGTTTTTAGGCATTTTCGTACTTCTCGGAATAAAACTGTATTTTTCACGACAAAAAATATTTTGTATCTCTGAAAATCAATTTATTCAGGTCAGAAAGCTGGAAACGTCTAAAAACGACCACTTTCGACGAATACAAGCGTTTTTAGACATTTTCGTACTTCTCGGACTAAAACTGCATTTTTCACGACAAAAAATATTTTATATCTTTGAAAATAAATTTATTAACGTCAGAGAGCTGGAAATGTCTAAAAACGTTTACTTTCAACGAATACGAGCGTTTTTAGGCATTTTCGTACTGCTCGGAATAAAACTGTATTTTTCACGACAAAAAATATTTTTTATCTCTGAAAATCAATTTATTCAGGTCAGAAAGCTGGAAGCGTCTAAAAACGACCACTTTCGACGAATACAAGCGTTTTTAGACATTTTCGTACTTCTCGGACTAAAACTGCATTTTTCACGACAAAAAATATTTTTTATCTCTGAAAATAAATTTATTAACGTCAGAGAGCTGGAAATGTTGAAAAACGTTCACTTTCAACGAATACAAGCGTTTTTAGACATTTTCGTACTTTTCGGAATAAAACTGTATTTTTCACGACAAAAAATATTTTGTATCTCTAAAAATAAATTTATTCAGGTCAGAAAGCTGGAAACGTCTAAAAACGACCACTTTCGACGAATACAAGCGTTTTTAGACATTTTCGTACTTCTCGGACTAAAACTGCATTTTTCACGACAAAAAATATTTTATATCTTTGAAAATAAATTTATTAACGTCAGAGAGCTGGAAATGTCTAAAAACGTTCACTTTCAACGAATACGAGCGTTTTTAGGCATTTTCGTACTTCTCGGAATAAAACTGTATTTTTCACGACAAAAAATATTTGTTATCTCTGAAAGTCAATTTATTCAGGTCAGAAAGCTGGAAACGTCTAAAAACGACCACTTTCGACGAATACAAGCGTTTTTAGACATTTTCGCACTTCTTCGACTAAAACTGCATTTTTCACGACAAAAAATATTTTTTATCTCTGAAAATAAATTTATTAACGTCAGAGAGCTGGAAATGTTTAAAAACGTTCACTTTCAACGAATACGAGCGTTTTTAGACATTTTCGTACTTTTCGGAATAAAACTGTATTTTTCACGACAAAAAATATTTTGTATCTCTAAAAATAAATTTATTCAGGTCAGAAAGCTGGAAACGTCTAAAAACGACCACTTTCGACGAATACAAGCGTTTTTAGACATTTTCGTACTTCTCGGACTAAGACTGCATTTTTCACGACAAAAAATATTTTATATCTTTGAAAATAAATTTATTAACGTCAGAGAGCTGGAAATGTCTAAAAACGTTCACTTTCAACGAATACGAGCGTTTTTAGGCATTTTCGTACTTCTCGGAATAAAACTGTATTTTTCATGACAAAAAATATTTTTTATCTCTGAAAATCAATTTATTCAGGTCAGAAAGCTGGAAACGTCTAAAAACGACCACTTTCGACGAATACAAGCGTTTTTAGACATTTTCGTACTTCTCGGACTAAAACTGCATTTTTCACGACAAAAAATATTTTTTATCTCTGAAAATAAATTTATTAACGTCAGAGAGCTGGAAATATCTAAAAACGTTCACTTTCAACGAATACGAGCGTTTTTAGACATTTTCGTACTTCTCGGAATAAAACTGTATTTTTCACGACAAAAAATATTTTGTATCTCTAAAAATAAATTTATTCAGGTCAGAAAGCTGGAAACGTCTAAAAACGACCACTTTCGACGAATACAAGCGTTTTTAGACAGTTTCGTACTTCTCGGACTAAAACTGCATTTTTCACGACAAAAAATATTTTATATCTTTGAAAATAAATTTATTAACGTCAGAGAGCTGGAAATATGTCCAAACACGTTCACTTTCAACGAATACGAGCGTTTTTAGGCATTTTCGTACTTCTCTGAATAAAACTGTATTTTTCACGACAAAAAATATTTTATATCTCTGGAAATAAATTTATTCTGGTCAGAAAGCTGGAAACGTCTAAAAACGATCACTTTCGACAAATACAAGCGTTTTTAGACATTTTCGTACTTCTCGGAATAAAACTGCATTTTTCACGACAAAAAATATTTTATATCTCTGAAAATAAATTTATTAACGTCATAGAGCTGGAAATGTCTAAAAACGTTCACTTTCAACGAATACGAGCGCTTTTAGACATTTTCGTTCTTCTCGGAATAAAACTGTATTTTTAACGACAAAAAACATTTTTTATCTCTGAAAATAAATTTATTAACGTCAGAAAGCTGGAAATGGCTAAAAACGACCACTTTCGACGAATACAAGCGTTTTTAGACATTTTCGTACTTCTCGGACTAAAACTGCATTTTTCACGACAAAAAATATTTTATATCTTTGAAAATAAATTTATTAACGTCAGAGAGCTGGAAATGTCTAAAAACGTTTACTTTCAACGAATACGAGCGTTTTTAGGCATTTTCGTACTGCTCGGAATAAAACTGTATTTTTCACGACAAAAAATATTTTTTATCTCTGAAAATCAATTTATTCAGGTCAGAAAGCTGGAAGCGTCTAAAAACGACCACTTTCGACGAATACAAGCGTTTTTAGACATTTTCGTACTTCTCGGACTAAAACTGCATTTTTCACGACAAAAAATATTTTTTATCTCTGAAAATAAATTTATTAACGTCAGAGAGCTGGAAATGTTGAAAAACGTTCACTTTCAACGAATACAAGCGTTTTTAGACATTTTCGTACTTTTCGGAATAAAACTGTATTTTTCACGACAAAAAATATTTTTTATCTCTGAAAATCAATTTATTCAGGTCAGAAAGCTGGAAACGTCTAAAAACGACCACTTTCGACGAATACAAGCGTTTTTAGACATTTTCGTACTTCTCGGACTAAAACTGCATTTTTCACGACAAAAAATATTTTTTATCTCTGAAAATAAATTTATTAACGTCAGAGAGCTGGAAATATCTAAAAACGTTCACTTTCAACGAATACGAGCGTTTTTAGACATTTTCGTACTTCTCGGAATAAAACTGTATTTTTCACGACAAAAAATATTTTGTATCTCTAAAAATAAATTTATTCAGGTCAGAAAGCTGGAAACGTCTAAAAACGACCACTTTCGACGAATACAAGCGTTTTTAGACAGTTTCGTACTTCTCGGACTAAAACTGCATTTTTCACGACAAAAAATATTTTATATCTTTGAAAATAAATTTATTAACGTCAGAGAGCTGGAAATGTCCAAACACGTTCACTTTCAACGAATACGAGCGTTTTTAGGCATTTTCGTACTTCTCTGAATAAAACTGTATTTTTCACGACAAAAAATATTTTATATCTCTGGAAATAAATTTATTCTGGTCAGAAAGCTGGAAACGTCTAAAAACGATCACTTTCGACAAATACAAGCGTTTTTAGACATTTTCGTACTTCTCGGAATAAAACTGCATTTTTCACGACAAAAAATATTTTATATCTCTGAAAATAAATTTATTAACGTCAGAGAGCTGGAAATGTCTAAAAACGTTCACTTTCAACGAATACGAGCGCTTTTAGACATTTTCGTTCTTCTCGGAATAAAACTGTATTTTTAACGACAAAAAACATTTTTTATCTCTGAAAATAAATTTATTAACGTCAGAAAGCTGGAAATGGCTAAAAACGACCACTTTCGACGAATACAAGCGTTTTTAGACATTTTCGTACTTCTCGGACTAAAACTGCATTTTTCACGACAAAAAATATTTTTTATCTCTGAAAATAAATTTATTAACGTCAGAGAGCTGGAAATGTCTAAAAACGTTCACTTTCAACGAATACGAGCGTTTTTAGGCATTTTCGTACTTCTCCGAATAAAACTGTATTTTTCACGACAAAAAATATTTTTTATCTCTGAAAATCAATTTATTCAGGTCAGAAAGCTGGAAACGTCTAAAAACGACCACTTTCGACGAATACAAGCGTTTTTAGACATTTTCGTACTTCTCGGACTAAAACTGCATTTTTCACGACAAAAAATATTTTATATCTTTGAAAATAAATTTATTAACGTCAGAGAGCTGGAAATGTCCAAAAACGTTTACTTTCAACGAATACGAGCGTTTTTAGGCATTTTCGTACTGCTCGGAATAAAACTGTATTATTCACGACAAAAAATATTTTTTATCTCTGAAAATCAATTTATTCAGGTCAAAAAGCTGGAAACGTCTAAAAACGACCACTTTCGACGAATACAAGCGTTTTTAGACATTTTCGTACTTCTCGGACTAAAACTGCATTTTTCACGACAAAAAATGTTTTTTATCTCTGAAAATAAATTTATTAACGTCAGAGAGCTGGAAATGTCTAAAAACGTTCACTTTCAACGAATACGAGCGTTTTTAGGCATTTTCGTACTTCTCCGAATAAAACTGTATTTTTCACGACAAAAAATATTTTTTATCTCTGAAAATCAATTTATTCAGGTCAGAAAGCTGGAAACGTCTAAAAACGACCACTTTCGACGAATACAAGCGTTTTTAGACATTTTCGTACTTCTCGGACTAAAACTGCATTTTTCACGACAAAAAATATTTTATATCTTTGAAAATAAATTTATTAACGTCAGAGAGCTGGAAATGTCTAAAAACGTTCACTTTCAACGAATACGAGCGTTTTTAGGCATTTTCGTACTTCTCGGAACAAAACTGTATTTTTCACGACAAAAAATATTTATTATCTCTGAAAGTCAATTTATTCAGGTCAGAAAGCTGGAAACGTCTAAAAACGACCACTTTCGACGAATACATGCGTTTTTAGACATTTTCGTACTTCTTCGACTAAAACTGCATTTTTCACGACAAAAAATATTTTTTATCTCTGAATATAAATTTATTAACGTCAGAGAGCTGGAAATGTCTAAAAACGTTCACTTTCAACGAATACGAACGTTTTTAGACATTTTCGTACTTTTCGGAATAAAACTGTATTTTTCACGACAAAAAATATTTTGTATCTCTAAAAATAAATTTATTCAGGTCAGAAAGCTGGAAACGTCTAAAAACGACCACTTTCGACGAATACAAGCGTTTTTAGACATTTTCGTACTTCTCGGACTAAAACTGCATTTTTCACGACAAAAAATATTTTATATCTTTGAAAATAAATTTATTAACGTCAGAGAGCTGGAAATGTATAAAAACGTTCACTTTCAACGAATACGAGCGTTTTTAGGCATTTTCGTACTTCTCGGAATAAAACTGTATTTTTCACGACAAAAAATATTTTTTATCTCTGAAAATCAATTTATTCAGGTCAGAAAGCTGGAAACGTCTAAAAACGACCACTTTCGACGAATACAAGCGTTTTTAGACATTTTCGTTCTTCTCGGAATAAAACTGTATTTTTAACGACAAAAAATATTTTTTATCTCTGAAAATAAATTTATTAACGTCAGAGAGCTGGAAATGTCTAAAAACGTTCACTTTCAACGAATACGAGCGTTTTTAGGCATTTTCGTACTTCTCCGAATAAAACTGTATTTTTCACGACAAAAAATATTTTTTATCTCTGAAAATCAATTTATTCAGGTCAGAAAGCTGGAAGCGTCTAAAAACGACCACTTTTGACGAATACAAGCGTTTTTAGACATTTTCGTACTTCTCGGACTAAAACTGCATTTTTCACGACAAAAAATATTTTTTATCTCTGAAAATAAATTTATTAACGTCAGAGAGCTGGAAATGTTGAAAAACGTTCACTTTCAACGAATACAAGCGTTTTTAGACATTTTCGTACTTTTCGGAATAAAACTGTATTTTTCACGACAAAAAATATTTTGTATCTCTAAAAATAAATTTATTCAGGTCAGAAAGCTGGAAACGTCTAAAAACGACCACTTTCGACGAATACAAGCGTTTTTAGACATTTTCGTACTTCTCGGACTAAAACTGCATTTTTCACGACAAAAAATATTTTATATCTTTGAAAATAAATTTATTAACGTCAGAGAGCTGGAAATGTCTAAAAACGTTCACTATCAACGAATACGAGCGTTTTTAGGCATTTTCGTACTTCTCGGAATAAAACTGTATTTTTCACGACAAAAAATATTTTTTATCTCTGAAAGTCAATTTATTCAGGTCAGAAAGCTGGAAACGTCTAAAAACGACCACTTTCGACGAATACAAGCGTTTTTAGACATTTTCGTACTTCTTCGACTAAAACTGCATTTTTCACGACAAAAAATATTTTTTATCTCTGAAAATAAATTTATTAACGTCAGAGAGCTGGAAATGTTTAAAAACGTTCACTTTCAACGAATACGAGCGTTTTTAGACATTTTCGTACTTTTCGGAATAAAACTGTATTTTTCACGACAAAAAATATTTTGTATCTCTAAAAATAAATTTATTCAGGTCAGAAAGCTGGAAACGTCTAAAAACGACCACTTTCGACGAATACAAGCGTTTTTAGACATTTTCGTACTTCTCGGACTAAAACTGCATTTTTCACGACAAAAAATATTTTATATCTTTGAAAATAAATTTATTAACGTCAGAGAGCTGGAAATGTCTAAAAACGTTCACTTTCAACGAATACGAGCGTTTTTAGGCATTTTCGTACTTCTCGGAATAAAACTGTATTTTTCATGACAAAAAATATTTTTTAACTCTGAAAATCAATTTATTCAGGTCAGAAAGCTGGAAACGTCTAAAAACGACCACTTTCGACGAATACAAGCGTTTTTAGACATTTTCGTACTTCTCGGACTAAAACTGCATTTTTCACGACAAAAAATATTTTTCATCTCTGAAAATAAATTTATTAACGTCAGAGAGCTGGAAATATCTAAAAACGTTCACTTTCAACGAATACGAGCGTTTTTAGACATTTTCGTACTTCTCGGAATAAAACTGTATTTTTCACGACAAAAAATATTTTGTATCTCTAAAAATAAATTTATTCAGGTCAGAAAGCTGGAAACGTCTAAAAACGACCACTTTCGACGAATACAAGCGTTTTTAGTCATTTTCGTACTTCTCGGACTAAAACTGCATTTTTCACGACAAAAAATATTTTATATCTTTGAAAATAAATTTATTAACGTCAGAGAGCTGGAAATGTCCAAACACGTTCACTTTCAACGAATACGAGCGTTTTTAGGCATTTTCGTACTTCTCTGAATAAAACTGTATTTTTCACGACAAAAAATATTTTATATCTCTGGAAATAAATTTATTCTGGTCAGAAAGCTGGAAACGTCTAAAAACGATCACTTTCGACAAATACAAGCGTTTTTAGACATTTTCGTACTTCTCGGAATAAAACTGCATTTTTCACGACAAAAAATATTTTATATCTCTGAAAATAAATTTATTAACGTCAGAGAGCTGGAAATGTCTAAAAACGTTCACTTTCAACGAATACGAGCGCTTTTAGACATTTTCGTTCTTCTCGGAATAAAACTGTATTTTTAACGACAAAAAATATTTTTTATCTCTGAAAATAAATTTATTAACGTCAGAAAGCTGGAAATGGCTAAAAACGACCACTTTCGACGAATACAAGCGTTTTTAGACATTTTCGTACTTCTCGGACTAAAACTGCATTTTTCACGACAAAAAATATTTTTTATCTCTGAAAATAAATTTATTAACGTCAGAGAGCTGGAAATGTCTAAAAACGTTCACTTTCAACGAATACGAGCGTTTTTAGGCATTTTCGTACTTCTCCGAATAAAACTGTATTTTTCACGACAAAAAATATTTTTTATCTCTGAAAATCAATTTATTCAGGTCAGAAAGCTGGAAACGTCTAAAAACGACCACTTTCGACGAATACAAGCGTTTTTAGACATTTTCGTACTTCTCGGACTAAAACTGCATTTTTCACGACAAAAAATATTTTATATCTTTGAAAATAAATTTATTAACGTCAGAGAGCTGGAAATGTCTAAAAACGTTTACTTTCAACGAATACGAGCGTTTTTAGGCATTTTCGTACTGCTCGGAATAAAACTGTATTATTCACGACAAAAAATATTTTTTATCTCTGAAAATCAATTTATTCAGGTCAGAAAGCTGGAAGCGTCTAAAAACGACCATTTTCGACGAATACAAGCGTTTTTAGACATTTGCGTACTTCTCGGACTAAAACTGCATTTTTCACGACAAAAAATATTTTTTATCTCTGAAAATAAATTTATTAACGTCAGAGAGCTGGAAATGTCTAAAAACGTTCACTTTCAACGAATACGAGCGTTTTTAGGCATTTTCGTACTTCTCGGAATAAAACTGTATTTTTCACGACAAAAAATATTTTGTATCTCTAAAAATAAATTTATTCAGGTCAAAAAGCTGGAAACGTCTAAAAACGACCACTTTCGACGAATACAAGCGTTTTTAGACATTTTCGTACTTCTCGGACTAAAACTGCATTTTTCACGACAAAAAATGTTTTTTATCTCTGAAAATAAATTTATTAACGTCAGAGAGCTGGAAATGTCTAAAAACGTTCACTTTCAACGAATACGAGCGTTTTTAGGCATTTTCGTACTTCTCCGAATAAAACTGTATTTTTCACGACAAAAAATATTTTTTATCTCTGAAAATCAATTTATTCAGGTCAGAAAGCTGGAAACGTCTAAAAACGACCACTTTCGACGAATACAAGCGTTTTTAGACATTTTCGTACTTCTCGGACTAAAACTGCATTTTTCACGACAAAAAATATTTTATATCTTTGAAAATAAATTTATTAACGTCAGAGAGCTGGAAATGTCTAAAAACGTTCACTTTTAACGAATACGAGCGTTTTTAGGCATTTTCGTACTTCTCGGAACAAAACTGTATTTTTCACGACAAAAAATATTTTTTCTCTCTGAAAGTCAATTTATTCAGGTCAGAAAGCTGGAAACGTCTAAAAACGACCACTTTCGACGAATACAAGCGTTTTTAGACATTTTCGTACTTCTTCGACTAAAACTGCATTTTTCACGACAAAAAATATTTTTTATCTCTGAATATAAATTTATTAACGTCAGAGAGCTGGAAATGTCTAAAAACGTTCACTTTCACCGAATACGAGCGTTTTTAGACATTTTCGTACTTTTCGGAATAAAACTGTATTTTTCACGACAAAAAATATTTTGTATCTCTAAAAATAAATTTATTCAGGTCAGAAAGCTGGAAACGTCTAAAAACGACCACTTTCGACGAATACAAGCGTTTTTAGACATTTTCGTACTTCTCGGACTAAAACTGCATTTTTCACGACAAAAAATATTTTATATCTTTGAAAATAAATTTATTAACGTCAGAGAGCTGGAAATGTCTAAAAACGTTCACTATCAACGAATACGAGCGTTTTTAGGCATTTTCGTACTTCTCGGAATAAAACTGTATTTTTCACGACAAAAAATATTTTTTATCTCTGAAAGTCAATTTATTCAGGTCAGAAAGCTGGAAACGTCTAAAAACGACCACTTTCGACGAATACAAGCGTTTTTAGACATTTTCGTACTTCTTCGACTAAAACTGCATTTTTCACGACAAAAAATATTTTTTATCTCTGAAAATAAATTTATTAACGTCAGAGAGCTGGAAATGTTTAAAAACGTTCACTTTCAACGAATACGAGCGTTTTTAGACATTTTCGTACTTTTCGGAATAAAACTGTATTTTTCACGACAAAAAATATTTTGTATCTCTAAAAATAAATTTATTCAGGTCAGAAAGCTGGAAACGTCTAAAAACGACCACTTTCGACGAATACAAGCGTTTTTAGACATTTTCGTACTTCTCGGACTAAAACTGCATTTTTCACGACAAAAAATATTTTATATCTTTGAAAATAAATTTATTAACGTCAGAGAGCTGGAAATGTCTAAAAACGTTCACTTTCAACGAATACGAGCGTTTTTAGGCATTTTCGTACTTCTCGGAATAAAACTGTATTTTTCATGACAAAAAATATTTTTTAACTCTGAAAATCAATTTATTCAGGTCAGAAAGCTGGAAACGTCTAAAAACGACCACTTTCGACGAATACAAGCGTTTTTAGACATTTTCGTACTTCTCGGACTAAAACTGCATTTTTCACGACAAAAAATATTTTTCATCTCTGAAAATAAATTTATTAACGTCAGAGAGCTGGAAATATCTAAAAACGTTCACTTTCAACGAATACGAGCGTTTTTAGACATTTTCGTACTTCTCGGAATAAAACTGTATTTTTCACGACAAAAAATATTTTGTATCTCTAAAAATAAATTTATTCAGGTCAGAAAGCTGGAAACGTCTAAAAACGACCACTTTCGACGAATACAAGCGTTTTTAGACATTTTCGTACTTCTCGGACTAAAACTGCATTTTTCACGACAAAAAATATTTTATATCTTTGAAAATAAATTTATTAACGTCAGAGAGCTGGAAATGTCCAAACACGTTCACTTTCAACGAATACGAGCGTTTTTAGGCATTTTCGTACTTCTCTGAATAAAACTGTATTTTTCACGACAAAAAATATTTTATATCTCTGGAAATAAATTTATTCTGGTCAGAAAGCTGGAAACGTCTAAAAACGATCACTTTCGACAAATACAAGCGTTTTTAGACATTTTCGTACTTCTCGGAATAAAACTGCATTTTTCACGACAAAAAATATTTTATATCTCTGAAAATAAATTTATTAACGTCAGAGAGCTGGAAATGTCTAAAAACGTTCACTTTCAACGAATACGAGCGCTTTTAGACATTTTCGTTCTTCTCGGAATAAAACTGTATTTTTAACGACAAAAAATATTTTTTATCTCTGAAAATAAATTTATTAACGTCAGAAAGCTGGAAATGGCTAAAAACGACCACTTTCGACGAATACAAGCGTTTTTAGACATTTTCGTACTTCTCGGACTAAAACTGCATTTTTCACGACAAAAAATATTTTTTATCTCTGAAAATAAATTTATTAACGTCAGAGAGCTGGAAATGTCTAAAAACGTTCACTTTCAACGAATACGAGCGTTTTTAGGCATTTTCGTACTTCTCCGAATAAAACTGTATTTTTCACGACAAAAAATATTTTTTATCTCTGAAAATCAATTTATTCAGGTCAGAAAGCTGGAAACGTCTAAAAACGACCACTTTCGACGAATACAAGCGTTTTTAGACATTTTCGTACTTCTCGGACTAAAACTGCATTTTTCACGACAAAAAATATTTTATATCTTTGAAAATAAATTTATTAACGTCAGAGAGCTGGAAATGTCTAAAAACGTTTACTTTCAACGAATACGAGCGTTTTTAGGCATTTTCGTACTGCTCGGAATAAAACTGTATTATTCACGACAAAAAATATTTTTTATCTCTGAAAATCAATTTATTCAGGTCAGAAAGCTGGAAGCGTCTAAAAACGACCATTTTCGACGAATACAAGCGTTTTTAGACATTTGCGTACTTCTCGGACTAAAACTGCATTTTTCACGACAAAAAATATTTTTTATCTCTGAAAATAAATTTATTAACGTCAGAGAGCTGGAAATGTCTAAAAACGTTCACTTTCAACGAATACGAGCGTTTTTAGGCATTTTCGTACTTCTCGGAATAAAACTGTATTTTTCACGACAAAAAATATTTTGTATCTCTAAAAATAAATTTATTCAGGTCAAAAAGCTGGAAACGTCTAAAAACGACCACTTTCGACGAATACAAGCGTTTTTAGACATTTTCGTACTTCTCGGACTAAAACTGCATTTTTCACGACAAAAAATGTTTTTTATCTCTGAAAATAAATTTATTAACGTCAGAGAGCTGGAAATGTCTAAAAACGTTCACTTTCAACGAATACGAGCGTTTTTAGGCATTTTCGTACTTCTCCGAATAAAACTGTATTTTTCACGACAAAAAATATTTTTTATCTCTGAAAATCAATTTATTCAGGTCAGAAAGCTGGAAACGTCTAAAAACGACCACTTTCGACGAATACAAGCGTTTTTAGACATTTTCGTACTTCTCGGACTAAAACTGCATTTTTCACGACAAAAAATATTTTATATCTTTAAAAATAAATTTATTAACGTCAGAGAGCTGGAAATGTCTAAAAACGTTTACTTTCAACGAATACGAGCGTTTTTAGGCATTTTCGTACTGCTCGGAATAAAACTGTATTTTTCACGACAAAAAATATTTTTTATCTCTGAAAATCAATTTATTCAGGTCAGAAAGCTGGAAGCGTCTAAAAACGACCACTTTCGACGAATACAAGCGTTTTTAGACATTTTCGTACTTCTCGGACTAAAACTGCATTTTTCACGACAAAAAATATTTTTTATCTCTGAAAATAAATTTATTAACGTCAGAGAGCTGGAAATGTTTAAAAACGTTCACTTTCAACGAATACAAGCGTTTTTAGACATTTTCGTACTTTTCGGAATAAAACTGTATTTTTCACGACAAAAAATATTTTGTATCTCTAAAAATAAATTTATTCAGGTCAGAAAGCTGGAAACGTCTAAAAACGACCACTTTCGACGAATACAAGCGTTTTTAGACATTTTCGTACTTCTCGGACTAAAACTGCATTTTTCACGACAAAAAATATTTTATATCTTTGAAAATAAATTTATTAACGTCAGAGAGCTGGAAATGTCTAAAAACGTTCACTTTTAACGAATACGAGCGTTTTTAGGCATTTTCGTACTTCTCGGAACAAAACTGTATTTTTCACGACAAAAAATATTTTTTCTCTCTGAAAGTCAATTTATTCAGGTCAGAAAGCTGGAAACGTCTAAAAACGACCACTTTCGACGAATACAAGCGTTTTTAGACATTTTCGTACTTCTTCGACTAAAACTGCATTTTTCACGACAAAAAATATTTTTTATCTCTGAATATAAATTTATTAACGTCAGAGAGCTGGAAATGTCTAAAAACGTTCACTTTCACCGAATACGAGCGTTTTTAGACATTTTCGTACTTTTCGGAATAAAACTGTATTTTTCACGACAAAAAATATTTTGTATCTCTAAAAATAAATTTATTCAGGTCAGAAAGCTGGAAACGTCTAAAAACGACCACTTTCGACGAATACAAGCGTTTTTAGACATTTTCGTACTTCTCGGACTAAAACTGCATTTTTCACGACAAAAAATATTTTATATCTTTGAAAATAAATTTATTAACGTCAGAGAGCTGGAAATGTCTAAAAACGTTCACTTTCAACGAATACGAGCGTTTTTAGGCATTTTCGTACTTCTCCGAATAAAACTGTATTTTTCACGACAAAAAATATTTTTTATCTCTGAAAATCAATTTATTCAGGTCAGAAAGCTGGAAACGTCTAAAAACGACCACTTTCGACGAATACAAGCGTTTTTAGACATTTTCGTACTTCTCGGACTAAAACTGCATTTTTCACGACAAAAAATATTTTTTATCTCTGAAAATAAATTTATTAACGTCAGAGAGCTGGAAATGTCTAAAAACGTTCACTTTCAACGAATACGAGCGTTTTTAGGCATTTTCGTACTTCTCCGAATAAAACTGTATTTTTCACGACAAAAAATATTTTTTATCTCTGAAAATCAATTTATTCAGGTCAGAAAGCTGGAAACGTCTAAAAACGACCACTTTCGACGAATACAAGCGTTTTTAGACATTTTCGTACTTCTCGGACTAAAACTGCATTTTTCACGACAAAAAATATTTTATATCTTTGAAAATAAATTTATTAACGTCAGAGAGCTGGAAATGTCTAAAAACGTTTACTTTCAACGAATACGAGCGTTTTTAGGCATTTTCGTACTGCTCGGAATAAAACTGTATTATTCACGACAAAAAATATTTTTTATCTCTGAAAATCAATTTATTCAGGTCAGAAAGCTGGAAGCGTCTAAAAACGACCATTTTCGACGAATACAAGCGTTTTTAGACATTTGCGTACTTCTCGGACTAAAACTGCATTTTTCACGACAAAAAATATTTTTTATCTCTGAAAATAAATTTATTAACGTCCGAGAGCTGGAAATGTCTAAAAACGTTCACTTTCAACGAATACGAGCGTTTTTAGGCATTTTCGTACTTGTCGGAATAAAACTGTATTTTTCACGACAAAAAATATTTTGTATCTCTAAAAATAAATTTATTCAGGTCAAAAAGCTGGAAACGTCTAAAAACGACCACTTTCGACGAATACAAGCGTTTTTAGACATTTTCGTACTTCTCGGACTAAAACTGCATTTTTCACGACAAAAAATGTTTTTTATCTCTGAAAATAAATTTATTAACGTCAGAGAGCTGGAAATGTCTAAAAACGTTCACTTTCAACGAATACGAGCGTTTTTAGGCATTTTCGTACTTCTCCGAATAAAACTGTATTTTTCACGACAAAAAATATTTTTTATCTCTGAAAATCAATTTATTCAGGTCAGAAAGCTGGAAACGTCTAAAAACGACCACTTTCGACGAATACAAGCGTTTTTAGACATTTTCGTACTTCTCGGACTAAAACTGCATTTTTCACGACAAAAAATATTTTATATCTTTAAAAATAAATTTATTAACGTCAGAGAGCTGGAAATGTCTAAAAACGTTTACTTTCAACGAATACGAGCGTTTTTAGGCATTTTCGTACTGCTCGGAATAAAACTGTATTTTTCACGACAAAAAATATTTTTTATCTCTGAAAATCAATTTATTCAGGTCAGAAAGCTGGAAGCGTCTAAAAACGACCACTTTCGACGAATACAAGCGTTTTTAGACATTTTCGTACTTCTCGGACTAAAACTGCATTTTTCACGACAAAAAATATTTTTTATCTCTGAAAATAAATTTATTAACGTCAGAGAGCTGGAAATGTTTAAAAACGTTCACTTTCAACGAATACAAGCGTTTTTAGACATTTTCGTACTTTTCGGAATAAAACTGTATTTTTCACGACAAAAAATATTTTGTATCTCTAAAAATAAATTTATTCAGGTCAGAAAGCTGGAAACGTCTAAAAACGACCACTTTCGACGAATACAAGCGTTTTTAGACATTTTCGTACTTCTCGGACTAAAACTGCATTTTTCACGACAAAAAATATTTTATATCTTTGAAAATAAATTTATTAACGTCAGAGAGCTGGAAATGTCTAAAAACGTTCACTTTTAACGAATACGAGCGTTTTTAGGCATTTTCGTACTTCTCGGAACAAAACTGTATTTTTCACGACAAAAAATATTTTTTATCTCTGAAAGTCAATTTATTCAGGTCAGAAAGCTGGAAACGTCTAAAAACGACCACTTTCGACGAATACAAGCGTTTTTAGACATTTTCGTACTTCTTCGACTAAAACTGCATTTTTCACGACAAAAAATATTTTTTATCTCTGAATATAAATTTATTAACGTCAGAGAGCTGGAAATGTCTAAAAACGTTCACTTTCACCGAATACGAGCGTTTTTAGACATTTTCGTACTTTTCGGAATAAAACTGTATTTTTCACGACAAAAAATATTTTGTATCTCTAAAAATAAATTTATTCAGGTCAGAAAGCTGGAAACGTCTAAAAACGACCACTTTCGACGAATACAAGCGTTTTTAGACATTTTCGTACTTCTCGGACTAAAACTGCATTTTTCACGACAAAAAATATTTTATATCTTTGAAAATAAATTTATTAACGTCAGAGAGCTGGAAATGTCTAAAAACGTTCACTTTCAACGAATACGAGCGTTTTTAGGCATTTTCGTACTTCTCGGAATAAAACTGTATTTTTCACGACAAAAAATATTTTTTATCTCTGAAAATCAATTTATTCAGGTCAGAAAGCTGGAAACGTCTAAAAACGACCACTTTCGACGAATACAAGCGTTTTTAGACATTTTCGTACTTCTCGGACTAAAACTGCATTTTTCACGACAAAAAATATTTTTTATCTCTGAAAATAAATTTATTAACGTCAGAGAGCTGGAAATGTCTAAAAACGTTCACTTTCAACGAATACGAGCGTTTTTAGGCATTTTCGTACTTCTCCGAATAAAACTGTATTTTTCACGACAAAAAATATTTTTTATCTCTGAAAATCAATTTATTCAGGTCAGAAAGCTGGAAACGTCTAAAAACGACCACTTTCGACGAATACAAGCGTTTTTAGACATTTTCGTACTTCTCGGACTAAAACTGCATTTTTCACGACAAAAACTATTTTATATCTTTGAAAATAAATTTATTAACGTCAGAGAGCTGGAAATGTCTAAAAACGTTTACTTTCAACGAATACGAGCGTTTTTAGGCATTTTCGTACTTCTCGGAATAAAACTGTATTTTTCACGACAAAAAATATTTTGTATCTCTAAAAATAAATTTATTCAGGTCAGAAAGCTGGAAACGTCTAAAAACGACCACTTTCGACGAATACAAGCGTTTTTAGACATTTTCGTACTTCTCGGACTAAAACTGCATTTTTCACGACAAAAAATGTTTTTTATCTCTGAAAATAAATTTATTAACGTCAGAGAGCTGGAAATGTCTAAAAACGTTCACTTTCAACGAATACGAGCGTTTTTAGGCATTTTCGTACTTCTCCGAATAAAACTGTATTTTTCACGACAAAAAATATTTTTTATCTTTGAAAATCAATTTATTCAGGTCAGAAAGCTGGAAACGTCTAAAAACGACCACTTTCGACGAATACAAGCGTTTTTAGACATTTTCGTACTTCTCGGACTAAAACTGCATTTTTCACGACAAAAAATGTTTTTTATCTCTGAAAATAAATTTATTAACGTCAGAGAGCTGGAAATGTCTAAAAACGTTCACTTTCAACGAATACGAGCGTTTTTAGGCATTTTCGTACTTCTCCGAATAAAACTGTATTTTTCACGACAAAAAATATTTTTTATCTTTGAAAATCAATTTATTCAGGTCAGAAAGCTGGAAACGTCTAAAAACGACCACTTTCGACGAATACAAGCGTTTTTAGACATTTTCGTACTTCTCGGACTAAAACTGCATTTTTCACGACAAAAAATATTTTATATCTTTGAAAATAAATTTATTAACGTCAGAGAGCTGGAAATGTCTAAAAACGTTCACTTTCAACGAATACGAGCGTTTTTAGGCATTTTCGTACTTCTCGGAACAAAACTGTATTTTTCACGACAAAAAATATTTTTTATCTCTGAAAGTCAATTTATTCAGGTCAGAAAGCTGGAAACGTCTAAAAACGACCACTTTCGACGAATACAAGCGTTTTTAGACATTTTCGGACTTCTTCGACTAAAACTGCATTTTTCACGACAAAAAATATTTTTTATCTCTGAATATAAATTTATTAACGTCAGAGAGCTGGAAATGTCTAAAAACGTTCACTTTCAACGAATACGAGCGTTTTTAGACATTTTCGTACTTTTCGGAATAAAACTGTATTTTTCACGACAAAAAATATTTTGTATCTCTAAAAATCAATTTATTCAGGTCAGAATGCTGGAAGCGTCTAGAAACGACCACTTTCGACGAATACAAGCGTTTTTAGACATTTTCGTACTTCTCGGACTAAAACTGCATTTTTCACGACAAAAATATTTTTTATCTCTGAAAATAAATTTATTAACGTCAGAGAGCTGGAAATGTCTAAAAACGTTTACTTTCAACGAATACGAGCGGTTTTAGGCATTTTCGTACTGCTCGGAATATAACTGTATTTTTCACGACAAAAAATATTTTTTATCTCTGAAAATCTATTTATTCAGGTCAGAAAGCTGGAAGCGTCTAAAAACGACCACTTTCGACGAATACAAGCGTTTTTAGACATTTTCGTACTTCTCGGACTAAAACTGCATTTTTCACGACAAAAAATATTTTTTATCTCTGAAAATAAATTTATTAACGTCAGAGAGCTGGAAATGTTTAAAAACGTTCACTTTCAACGAATACAAGCGTTTTTAGACATTTTCGTACTTTTCGGAATAAAACTGTATTTTTCACGACAAAAAATATTTTGTATCTCTAAAAATAAATTTATTCAGGTCAGAAAGCTGGAAACGTCTAAAAACGACCACTTTCGACGAATACAAGCGTTTTTAGACATTTTCGTACTTCTCGGACTAAAACTGCATTTTTCACGACAAAAAATATTTTATATCTTTGAAAATAAATTTATTAACGTCAGAGAGCTGGAAATGTCTAAAAACGTTCACTTTCAACGAATACGAGCGTTTTTAGGCATTTTCGTACTTCTCGGAATAAAACTGTATTTTTGACGACAAAAATATTTTTTATCTCTGAAAATCAATTTATTCTGGTCAGAAAGCTGGAAACGTCTAAAAACGACCACTTTCGACGAATACAAGCGTTTTTAGACATTTTCGTACTTCTCGGACTAAAACTGCATTTTTCACGACAAAAAATATTTTTTATCTCTGAAAATAAATTTATTAACGTCAGAGAGCTGGAAATGTCTAAAAACGTTCACTTTCAACGAATACGAGCGCTTTTAGACATTTTCGTTCTTCTCGGAATAAAACTGTATTTTTAACGACAAAAAATATTTTTTATCTCTGAAAATAAATTTATTAACGTCAGAAAGCTGGAAATGGCTAAAAACGACCACTTTCGACGAATACAAGCGTTTTTAGACATTTTCGTACTTCTCGGACTAAAACTGCATTTTTCACGACAAAAAATATTTTTTATCTCTGAAAATAAATTTATTAACGTCAGAGAGCTGGAAATGTCTAAAAACGTTCACTTTCAACGAATACGAGCGTTTTTAGGCATTTTCGTACTTCTCCGAATAAAACTGTATTTTTCACGACAAAAAATATTTTTTATCTCTGAAAATCAATTTATTCAGGTCAGAAAGCTGGAAACGTCTAAAAACGACCACTTTCGACGAATACAAGCGTTTTTAGACATTTTCCTACTTCTCGGACTAAAACTGCATTTTTCACGACAAAAAATATTTTATATCTTTGAAAATAAATTTATTAACGTCAGAGAGCTGGAAATGTCTAAAAACGTTTACTTTCAACGAATACGAGCGTCTTTAGGCATTTTCGTACTGCTCGGAATAAAACTGTATTATTCACGACAAAAAATATTTTTTATCTCTGAAAATCAATTTATTCAGGTCAGAAAGCTGGAAGCGTCTAAAAACGACCATTTTCGACGAATACAAGCGTTTTTAGACATTTGCGTACTTCTCGGACTAAAACTGCATTTTTCACGACAAAAAATATTTTTTATCTCTGAAAATAAATTTATTAACGTCAGAGAGCTGGAAATGTCTAAAAACGTTCACTTTCAACGAATACGAGCGTTTTTAGGCATTTTCGTACTTCTCGGAATAAAACTGTATTTTTCACGACAAAAAATATTTTGTATCTCTAAAAATAAATTTATTCAGGTCAAAAAGCTGGAAACGTCTAAAAACGACCACTTTCGACGAATACAAGCGTTTTTAGACATTTTCGTACTTCTCGGACTAAAACTGCATTTTTCACGACAAAAAATGTTTTTTATCTCTGAAAATAAATTTATTAACGTCAGAGAGCTGGAAATGTCTAAAAACGTTCACTTTCAACGAATACGAGCGTTTTTAGGCATTTTCGTACTTCTCCGAATAAAACTGTATTTTTCACGACAAAAAATATTTTTTATCTCTGAAAATCAATTTATTCAGGTCAGAAAGCTGGAAACGTCTAAAAACGACCACTTTCGACGAATACAAGCGTTTTTAGACATTTTCGTACTTCTCGGACTAAAACTGCATTTTTCACGACAAAAACTATTTTATATCTTTGAAAATAAATTTATTAACGTCAGAGAGCTGGAAATGTCTAAAAACGTTTACTTTCAACGAATACGAGCGTTTTTAGGCATTTTCGTACTTCTCGGAATAAAACTGTATTTTTCACGACAAAAAATATTTTGTATCTCTAAAAATAAATTTATTCAGGTCAAAAAGCTGGAAACGTCTAAAAACGACCACTTTCGACGAATACAAGCGTTTTTAGACATTTTCGTACTTCTCGGACTAAAACTGCATTTTTCACGACAAAAAATGTTTTTTATCTCTGAAAATAAATTTATTAACGTCAGAGAGCTGGAAATGTCTAAAAACGTTCACTTTCAACGAATACGAGCGTTTTTAGGCATTTTCGTACTTCTCCGAATAAAACTGTATTTTTCACGACAAAAAATATTTTTTATCTTTGAAAATCAATTTATTCAGGTCAGAAAGCTGGAAACGTCTAAAAACGACCACTTTCGACGAATACAAGCGTTTTTAGACATTTTCGTACTTCTCGGACTAAAACTGCATTTTTCACGACAAAAAATGTTTTTTATCTCTGAAAATAAATTTATTAACGTCAGAGAGCTGGAAATGTCTAAAAACGTTCACTTTCAACGAATACGAGCGTTTTTAGGCATTTTCGTACTTCTCCGAATAAAACTGTATTTTTCACGACAAAAAATATTTTTTATCTTTGAAAATCAATTTATTCAGGTCAGAAAGCTGGAAACGTCTAAAAACGACCACTTTCGACGAATACAAGCGTTTTTAGACATTTTCGTACTTCTCGGACTAAAACTGCATTTTTCACGACAAAAAATATTTATATCTTTGAAAATAAATTTATTAACGTCAGAGAGCTGGAAATGTCTAAAAACGTTCACTTTCAACGAATACGAGCGTTTTTAGGCATTTTCGTACTTCTCGGAACAAAACTGTATTTTTCACGACAAAAAATATTTTTTATCTCTGAAAGTCAATTTATTCAGGTCAGAAAGCTGGAAACGTCTAAAAACGACCACTTTCGACGAATACAAGCGTTTTTAGACATTTTCGTACTTCTTCGACTAAAACTGCATTTTTCACGACAAAAAATATTTTTTATCTCTGAATATAAATTTATTAACGTCAGAGAGCTGGAAATGTCTAAAAACGTTCACTTTCAACGAATACGAGCGTTTTTAGACATTTTCGTACTTTTCGGAATAAAACTGTATTTTTCACGACAAAAAATATTTTGTATCTCTAAAAATCAATTTATTCAGGTCAGAAAGCTGGAAGCGTCTAGAAACGACCACTTTCGACGAATACAAGCGTTTTTAGACATTTTCGTACTTCTCGGACTAAAACTGCATTTTTCACGACAAAAATATTTTTTATCTCTGAAAATAAATTTATTAACGTCAGAGAGTTGGAAATGTCTAAAAACGTTTACTTTCAACGAATACGAGCGGTTTTAGGCATTTTCGTACTGCTCGGAATATAACTGTATTTTTCACGACAAAAAATATTTTTTATCTCTGAAAATCAATTTATTCAGGTCAGAAAGCTGGAAGCGTCTAAAAACGACCACTTTCGACGAATACAAGCGTTTTTAGACATTTTCGTACTTCTCGGACTAAAACTGCATTTTTCACGACAAAAAATATTTTTTATCTCTGAAAATAAATTTATTAACGTCAGAGAGCTGGAAATGTTTAAAAACGTTCACTTTCAACGAATACAAGCGTTTTTAGACATTTTCGTACTTTTCGGAATAAAACTGTATTTTTCACGACAAAAAATATTTTGTATCTCTAAAAATAAATTTATTCAGGTCAGAAAGCTGGAAACGTCTAAAAACGACCACTTTCGACGAATACAAGCGTTTTTAGACATTTTCGTACTTCTCGGACTAAAACTGCATTTTTCACGACAAAAAATATTTTATATCTTTGAAAATAAATTTATTAACGTCAGAGAGCTGGAAATGTCTAAAAACGTTCACTTTCAACGAATACGAGCGTTTTTAGGCATTTTCGTACTTCTCGGAATAAAACTGTATTTTTGACGACAAAAAATATTTTTTATCTCTGAAAATCAATTTATTCTGGTCAGAAAGCTGGAAACGTCTAAAAACGACCACTTTCGACGAATACAAACGTTTTTAGACATTTTCGTACTTCTCGGACTAAAACTGCATTTTTCACGACAAAAAATATTTTTTATCTCTGAAAATAAATTTATTAACGTCAGAGAGCTGGAAATGTCTAAAAACGTTCACTTTCAACGAATACGAGCGCTTTTAGACATTTTCGTTCTTCTCGGAATAAAACTGTATTTTTAACGACAAAAAATATTTTTTATCTCTGAAAATAAATTTATTAACGTCAGAAAGCTGGAAATGGCTAAAAACGACCACTTTCGACGAATACAAGCGTTTTTAGACATTTTCGTACTTCTCGGACTAAAACTGCATTTTTCACGACAAAAAATATTTTTTATCTCTGAAAATAAATTTATTAACGTCAGAGAGCTGGAAATGTCTAAAAACGTTCACTTTCAACGAATACGAGCGTTTTTAGGCATTTTCGTACTTCTCCGAATAAAACTGTATTTTTCACGACAAAAAAAATTTTTTATCTCTGAAAATCAATTTATTCAGGTCAGAAAGCTGGAAACGTCTAAAAACGACCACTTTCGACGAATACAAGCGTTTTTAGACATTTTCGTACTTCTCGGACTAAAACTGCATTTTTCACGACAAAAAATATTTTATATCTTTGAAAATAAATTTATTAACGTCAGAGAGCTGGAAATGTCTAAAAACGTTTACTTTCAACGAATACGAGCGTTTTTAGGCATTTTCGTACTGCTCGGAATAAAACTGTATTATTCACGACAAAAAATATTTTTTATCTCTGAAAATCAATTTATTCAGGTCAGAAAGCTGGAAGCGTCTAAAAACGACCATTTTCGACGAATACAAGCGTTTTTAGACATTTGCGTACTTCTCGGACTAAAACTGCATTTTTCACGACAAAAAATATTTTTTATCTCTGAAAATAAATTTATTAACGTCAGAGAGCTGGAAATGTCTAAAAACGTTCACTTTCAACGAATACGAGCGTTTTTAGGCATTTTCGTACTTCTCGGAATAAAACTGTATTTTTCACGACAAAAAATATTTTGTATCTCTAAAAATAAATTTATTCAGGTCAAAAAGCTGGAAACGTCTAAAAACGACCACTTTCGACGAATACAAGCGTTTTTAGACATTTTCGTACTTCTCGGACTAAAACTGCATTTTTCACGACAAAAAATGTTTTTTATCTCTGAAAATAAATTTATTAACGTCAGAGAGCTGGAAATGTCTAAAAACGTTCACTTTCAACGAATACGAGCGTTTTTAGGCATTTTCGTACTTCTCCGAATAAAACTGTATTTTTCACGACAAAAAATATTTTTTATCTCTGAAAATCAATTTATTCAGGTCAGAAAGCTGGAAACGTCTAAAAACGACCACTTTCGACGAATACAAGCGTTTTTAGACATTTTCGTACTTCTCGGACTAAAACTGCATTTTTCACGACAAAAAATATTTTATATCTTTGAAAATAAATTTATTAACGTCAGAGAGCTGGAAATGTCTAAAAACGTTTACTTTCAACGAATACGAGCGTTTTTAGGCATTTTCGTACTTCTCGGAATAAAACTGTATTTTTCACGACAAAAAATATTTTTTATCTCTGAAAATCAATTTATTCAGGTCAGAAAGCTGGAAGCGTCTAAAAACGACCACTTTCGACGAATACAAGCGTTTTTAGACATTTTCGTACTTCTCGGACTAAAACTGCATTTTTCACGACAAAAAATATTTTTTATCTCTGAAAATAAATTTATTAACGTCAGAGAGCTGGAAATGTTTAAAAACGTTCACTTTCAACGAATACAAGCGTTTTTAGACATTTTCGTACTTTTCGGAATAAAACTGTATTTTTCACGACAAAAAATATTTTGTATCTCTAAAAATAAATTTATTCAGGTCAGAAAGCTGGAAACGTCTAAAAACGACCACTTTTGACGAATACAAGCGTTTTTAGACATTTTCGTACTTCTCGGACTAAAACTGCATTTTTCACGACAAAAAATATTTTATATCTTTGAAAATAAATTTATTAACGTCAGAGAGCTGGAAATGTCTAAAAACGTTCACTTTTAACGAATACGAGCGTTTTTAGGCATTTTCGTACTTCTCGGAACAAAACTGTATTTTTCACGACAAAAAATATTTTTTATCTCTGAAAGTCAATTTATTCAGGTCAGAAAGCTGGAAACGTCTAAAAACGACCACTTTCGACGAATACAAGCGTTTTTAGACATTTTCGTACTTCTTCGACTAAAACTGCATTTTTCACGACAAAAAATATTTTTTATCTCTGAATATAAATTTATTAACGTCAGAGAGCTGGAAATGTCTAAAAACGTTCACTTTCAACGAATACGAGCGTTTTTAGACATTTTCGTACTTTTCGGAATAAAACTGTATTTTTCACGACAAAAAATATTTTGTATCTCTAAAAATAAATTTATTCAGGTCAGAAAGCTGGAAACGTCTAAAAACGACCACTTTCGACGAATACAAGCGTTTTTAGACATTTTCGTACTTCTCGGACTAAAACTGCATTTTTCACGACAAAAAATATTTTATATCTTTGAAAATAAATTTATTAACGTCAGAGAGCTGGAAATGTCTAAAAACGTTCACTTTCAACGAATACGAGCGTTTTTAGGCATTTTCGTACTTCTCGGAATAAAACTGTATTTTTCACGACAAAAAATATTTTTTATCTCTGAAAATCAATTTATTCAGGTCAGAAAGCTGGAAACGTCTAAAAACGACCACTTTCGACGAATACAAGCCTTTTTAGACATTTTCGTACTTCTCGGACTAAAACTGCATTTTTCACGACAAAAAATATTTTTTATCTCTGAAAATAAATTTATTAACGTCAGAGAGCTGGAAATGTCTAAAAACGTTCACTTTCAACGAATACGAGCGTTTTTAGGCATTTTCGTACTTCTCCGAATAAAACTGTATTTTTCACGACAAAAAATATTTTTTATCTCTGAAAATCAATTTATTCAGGTCAGAAAGCTGGAAACGTCTAAAAACGACCACTTTCGACGAATACAAGCGTTTTTAGACATTTTCGTACTTCTCGGACTAAAACTGCATTTTTCACGACAAAAACTATTTTATATCTTTGAAAATAAATTTATTAACGTCAGAGAGCTGGAAATGTCTAAAAACGTTTACTTTCAACGAATACGAGCGTTTTTAGGCATTTTCGTACTTCTCGGAATAAAACTGTATTTTTCACGACAAAAAATATTTTTTATCTTTGAAAATCAATTTATTCAGGTCAGAAAGCTGGAAACGTCTAAAAACGACCACTTTCGACGAATACAAGCGTTTTTAGACATTTTCGTACTTCTCGGACTAAAACTGCATTTTTCACGACAAAAAATATTTTATATCTTTGAAAATAAATTTATTAACGTCAGAGAGCTGGAAATGTCTAAAAACGTTCACTTTCAACGAATACGAGCGTTTTTAGGCATTTTCGTACTTCTCGGAACAAAACTGTATTTTTCACGACAAAAAATATTTTTTATCTCTGAAAGTCAATTTATTCAGGTCAGAAAGCTGGAAACGTCTAAAAACGACCACTTTCGACGAATACAAGCGTTTTTAGACATTTTCGTACTTCTTCGACTAAAACTGCATTTTTCACGACAAAAAATATTTTTTATCTCTGAATATAAATTTATTAACGTCAGAGAGCTGGAAATGTCTAAAAACGTTCACTTTCAACGAATACGAGCGTTTTTAGACATTTTCGTACTTTTCGGAATAAAACTGTATTTTTCACGACAAAAAATATTTTGTATCTCTAAAAATCAATTTATTCAGGTCAGAAAGCTGGAAGCGTCTAGAACGACCACTTTCGACGAATACAAGCGTTTTTAGACATTTTCGTACTTCTCGGACTAAAACTGCATTTTTCAAGACAAAAATATTTTTTATCTCTGAAAATAAATTTATTAACGTCAGAGAGCTGGAAATGTCTAAAAACGTTTACTTTCAACGAATACGAGCGGTTTTAGGCATTTTCGTACTGCTCGGAATATAACTGTATTTTTCACGACAAAAAATATTTTTTATCTCTGAAAATCAATTTATTCAGGTCAGAAAGCTGGAAGCGTCTAAAAACGACCACTTTCGACGAATACAAGCGTTTTTAGACATTTTCGTACTTCTCGGACTAAAACTGCATTTTTCACGACAAAAAATATTTTTTATCTCTGAAAATAAATTTATTAACGTCAGAGAGCTGGAAATGTTTAAAAACGTTCACTTTCAACGAATACAAGCGTTTTTAGACATTTTCGTACTTTTCGGAATAAAACTGTATTTTTCACGACAAAAAATATTTTGTATCTCTAAAAATAAATTTATTCAGGTCAGAAAGCTGGAAACGTCTAAAAACGACCACTTTCGACGAATACAAGCGTTTTTAGACATTTTCGTACTTCTCGGACTAAAACTGCATTTTTCACGACAAAAAATATTTTATATCTTTGAAAATAAATTTATTAACGTCAGAGAGCTGGAAATGTCTAAAAACGTTCACTTTCAACGAATACGAGCGTTTTTAGGCATTTTCGTACTTCTCGGAATAAAACTGTATTTTTGACGACAAAAAATATTTTTTATCTCTGAAAATCAATTTATTCTGGTCAGAAAGCTGGAAACGTCTAAAAACGACCACTTTCGACGAATACAAGCGTTTTTAGACATTTTCGTACTTCTCGGACTAAAACTGCATTTTTCACGACAAAAAATATTTTTTATCTCTGAAAATAAATTTATTAACGTCAGAGAGCTGGAAATGTCTAAAAACGTTCACTTTCAACGAATACGAGTGTTTTTAGGCATTTTCGTACTTCTCCGAATAAAACTGTATTTTTCACGACAAAAAATATTTTTTATCTCTGAAAATCAATTTATTCAGGTCAGAAAGCTGGAAACGTCTAAAAACGACCACTTTCGACGAATACAAGCGTTTTTAGACATTTTCGTACTTCTCGGACTAAAACTGCATTTTTCACGACAAAAACTATTTTATATCTTTGAAAATAAATTTATTAACGTCAGAGAGCTGGAAATGTCTAAAAACGTTTACTTTCAACGAATACGAGCGTTTTTAGGCATTTTCGTACTGCTCGGAATAAAACTGTATTATTCACGACAAAAAATATTTTTTATCTCTGAAAATCAATTTATTCAGGTCAGAAAGCTGGAAGCGTCTAAAAACGACCATTTTCGACGAATACAAGCGTTTTTAGACATTTTCGTACTTCTCGGACTAAAACTGCATTTTCACGACAAAAAATATTTTTTATCTCTGAAAATAAATTTATTAACGTCAGAGAGCTGGAAATGTCTAAAAACGTTCACTTTCAACGAATACGAGCGTTTTTAGGCATTTTCGTACTTCTCGGAATAAAACTGTATTTTTCACGACAAAAAATATTTTGTATCTCTAAAAATAAATTTATTCAGGTCAAAAAGCTGGAAACGTCTAAAAACGACCACTTTCGACGAATACAAGCGTTTTTAGACATTTTCGTACTTCTCGGACTAAAACTGCATTTTTCACGACAAAAAATGTTTTTTATCTCTGAAAATAAATTTATTAACGTCAGAGAGCTGGAAATGTCTAAAAACGTTCACTTTCAACGAATACGAGCGTTTTTAGGCATTTTCGTACTTCGCCGAATAAAACTGTATTTTTCACGACAAAAAATATTTTTTATCTTTGAAAATCAATTTATTCAGGTCAGAAAGCTGGAAACGTCTAAAAACGACCACTTTCGACGAATACAAGCGTTTTTAGATATTTTCGTACTTCTCGGACTAAAACTGCATTTTTCACGACAAAAAATATTTTATATCTTTGAAAATAAATTTATTAACGTCAGAGAGCTGGAAATGTCTAAAAACGTTTACTTTCAACGAATACGAGCGTTTTTAGGCATTTTCGTACTGCTCAGAATAAAACTGTATTTTTCACGACAAAAAATATTTTTTATCTCTGAAAATCAATTTATTCAGGTCAGAAAGCTGGAAGCGTCTAAAAACGACCACTTTCGACGAATACAAGCGTTTTTAGACATTTTCGTACTTCTCGGACTAAAACTGCATTTTTCACGACAAAAAATATTTTTTATCTCTGAAAATAAATTTATTAACGTCAGAGAGCTGGAAATGTTTAAAAACGTTCACTTTCAACGAATACAAGCGTTTTTAGACATTTTCGTACTTTTCGGAATAAAACTGTATTTTTCACGACAAAAAATATTTTGTATCTCTAAAAATAAATTTATTCAGGTCAGAAAGCTGGAAACATCTAAAAACGACCACTTTCGACGAATACAAGCGTTTTTAGACATTTTCGTACTTCTCGGACTAAAACTGCATTTTTCACGACAAAAATATTTTATATCTTTGAAAATAAATTTATTAACGTCAGAGAGCTGGAAATGTCTAAAAACGTTCACTTTCAACGAATACGAGCGTTTTTAGGCATTTTCGTACTGCTCGGAATAAAACTGTATTATTCAAGACAAAAAATATTTTTTATCTCTGAAAGTCAATTTATTCAGGTCAGAAAGCTGGAAACGTCTAAAAACGACCACTTTCGACGAATACAAGCGTTTTTAGACATTTTCGTACTTCTCGGACTAAAATTGCATTTTTCACGACAAAAATATTTTTTATCTCTGAAAATAAATTTATTAACGTCAGAGAGCTGGAAATGTCTAAAAACGTTCACTTTCAACGAATACGAGCGTTTTTAGGCATTTTCGTACTTCTCGGAATAAAACTGTATTTTTCACGACAAAAAATATTTTGTATCTCTAAAAATAAATTTATTCAGGTCAAAAAGCTGGAAACGTCTAAAAACGACCACTTTCGACGAATATAAGCGTTTTTAGACATTTTCGTACTTCTCGGACTAAAACTGCATTTTTCACGACAAAAAATGTTTTTTATCTCTGAAAATAAATTTATTAACGTCAGAGAGCTGGAAATGTCTAAAAACGTTCACTTTCAACGAATACGAGCGTTTTTAGGTATTTTCGTACTTCTCCGAATAAAACTGTATTTTTCACGACAAAAAATATTTTTTATCTCTGAAAATCAATTTATTCAGGTCAGAAAGCTGGAAACGTCTAAAAACGACCACTTTCGACGAATACAAGCGTTTTTAGACATTTTCGTACTTCTCGGAATAAAACTGCATTTTTCACGACAAAAAATATTTTATATCTCTGAAAATAAATTTATTAACGTCAGAGAGCTGGAAATGTCTAAAAACGTTCACTTTCAACGAATACGAGCGTTTTAAGGCATTTTCGTACTTCTCGGAATAAAACTGTATTTTTCACGACAAAAAATATTTTTTATCTCTGAAAATCAATTTATTCAGGTCAGAAAGCTGGAAACGTCTAAAAACGACCACTTTCGACGAATACAAGCGTTTTTAGACATTTTCGTACTTCTCGGACTAAAACTGCATTTTTCATGACAAAAAATATTTTTTATCTCTGAAAATAAATTTATTAACGTCAGAGAGCTGGAAATGTCTAAAAACGTTCACTTTCAACGAATACGAGCGTTTTTAGACATTTTCATACTTCTCGGAATAAAACTGTATTTTTCACGACAAGAAATATTTTGTATCTCTAAAAAGAAATTTATTCAGGTCAGAAAGCTGGAAACGTCTAAAAACGTTCACTTTCAACGAATACGAGCGTTTTTAGGCATTTTCGTACTTCTCTGAATAAAACTGTATTTTTCACGACAAAAAATATTTTATATCTCTGGAAATAAATTTATTCTGGTCAGAAAGCTGGAAAAGTCTAAAAACGATCACTTTCAACGAATACGAGCGCTTTTAGACATTTTCGTTCTTCTCGGAATAAAACTGTATTTTTAACGACAAAAAATATTTTTTATCTCTGAAAATAAATTTATTAACGTCAGAAAGCTGGAAATGGCTAAAAACGACCACTTTCGACGAATACAAGCGTTTTTAGACATTTTCGTACTTCTAGGACTAAAACTGCATTTTTCACGACAAAAAATATTTTTTATCTCTGAAAATAAATTTATTAACGTCAGAGAGCTGGAAATGTCTACAAACGTTCTCTTTCAACGAATACGAGCGTTTTTAGGCATTTTCGTACTTCTCGGAATAAAACTGTATTTTTAACGACAAAAAATATTTTTTATCTCTGAAAATAAATTTATTAACGTCAGAAAGCTGGAAATGGCTAAAAACGACCACTTTCGACGAATACAAGCGTTTTTAGACATTTTCGTACTTCTCGGACTAAAACTGCATTTTTCACGACAAAAAATATTTTTTATCTCTGAAAATAAATTTATTAACGTCAGAGAGCTGGAAATGTCCACAAACGTTCACTTTCAACGAATACGAGCGTTTTTAGGCATTTTCGTACTTCTCCGAATAAAACTGTATTTTTCACGACAAAAAATATTTTTTATCTCTGAAAATCAATTTATTCAGGTCAGAAAGCTGGAAACGTCTAAAAACGACCACTTTCGACGAATACAAGCGTTTCTAGACATTTTCGTACTTCTCGGACTAAAACTGCATTTTTCACGACAAAAAATATTTTATATCTTTGAAAATAAATTTATTAACGTCACAGAGCTGGAAATGTCTAAAAACGTTCACTTTCAACGAATACGAGCGTTTTTAGGCATTTTCGTACTTATCGGAATAAAACTGTATTTTTCACGACAAAAAATATTTTGTATCTCTAAAAATAAATTTATTCAGGTCAGAAAGCTGGAAACGTCTAAAAACGACCACTTTCGACGAATACAAGCGTTTTTAGACATTTTCGTACTTCCCGGACTAAAACTGCATTTTTCACGACAAAAAATATTTTATATCTTTGAAAATAAATTTATTAACGTCAGAGAGCTGGAAATGTCTAAAAACGTTCACTTTCAACGAATACGAACGTTTTAAGGCATTTTCGTACTTCTCGGAATAAAACTGTATTTTTCACGACAAAAAATATTTTTTATCTCTGAAAATCAATTTATTCACGTCAGAAAGCTGGAAACGTCTAAAAACGACCACTTTCGACGAATACAAGCGTTTTTAGACATTTTCGTACTTCTCGGACTAAAACTGCATTTTTCACGACAAAAAATATTTTTTATCTCTGAAAATAAATTTATTAACGTCAGAGAGCTGGAAATGTCTAAAAACGTTCACTTTCAACGAATACGAGCGTTTTTAGACATTTTCATACTTCTCGGAATAAAACTGTATTTTTCACGACAAAAAATATTTTGTATCTCTAAAAATAAATTTATTCAGGTCAGAGAGCTGGAAACGTCTAAAAACGTTCACTTTCAACGAATACGAGCGTTTTTAGGCATTTTCGTACTTCTCTGAATAAAACTGTATCTTTCACGACAAAAAATATTTTATATCTCTGGAAATAAATTTATTCTGGTCAGAAAGCTGGAAACGTCTAAAAACGATCACTTTCAACGAATACGAGCGCTTTTAGACATTTTCGTTCTTCTCGGAATAAAACTGTATTTTTAACGACAAAAAATATTTTTTATCTCTGAAAATAAATTTATTAACGTCAGAAAGCTGGAAATGGCTAAAAACGCCCACTTTCGACGAATACAGGCGTTTTTAGACATTTTCGTACTTCTCGGACTAAAACTGCATTTTTCACGACAAAAAATATTTTTTATCTCTGAAAATAAATTTATTAACGTCAGAGAGCTGGAAATGTCTACAAACGTTCACTTTCAACGAATACGAGCGTTTTTAGGCATTTTCGTACTTCTCGGAATAAAACTGTATTTTTAACGACAAAAAATATTTTTTATCTCTGAAAATAAATTTATTAACGTCAGAAAGCTGGAAATGGCTAAAAACGACCACTTTCGACGAATACAAGCGTTTTTAGACATTTTCGTACTTCTCGGACTAAAACTGCATTTTTCACGACAAAAAATATTTTTTATCTCTGAAAATAAATTTATTAACGTCAGAGAGCTGGAAATGTCCACAAACGTTCACTTTCAACGAATACGAGCGTTTTTAGGCATTTTCGTACTTCTCCGAATAAAACTGTATTTTTCACGACAAAAAATATTTTTTATCTCTGAAAATCAATTTATTCAGGTCAGAAAGCTGGAAACGTCTAAAAACGATCACTTTCAACGAATACGAGCGCTTTTAGACATTTTCGTTCTTCTCGGAATAAAACTGTATTTTTAACGACAAAAAATATTTTTTATCTCTGAAAATAAATTTATTAACGTCAGAAAGCTGGAAATGGCTAAAAACGACCACTTTCGACGAATACAAGCGTTTTTAGACATTTTCGTACTTCTAGGACTAAAACTGCATTTTTCACGACAAAAAATATTTTTTATCTCTGAAAATAAATTTATTAACGTCAGAGAGCTGGAAATGTCTACAAACGTTCTCTTTCAACGAATACGAGCGTTTTTAGGCATTTTCGTACTTCTCGGAATAAAACTGTATTTTTAACGACAAAAAATATTTTTTATCTCTGAAAATAAATTTATTAACGTCAGAAAGCTGGAAATGGCTAAAAACGACCACTTTCGACGAATACAAGCGTTTTTAGACATTTTCGTACTTCTCGGACTAAAACTGCATTTTTCACGACAAAAAATATTTTTTATCTCTGAAAATAAATTTATTAACGTCAGAGAGCTGGAAATGTCCACAAACGTTCACTTTCAACGAATACGAGCGTTTTTAGGCATTTTCGTACTTCTCCGAATAAAACTGTATTTTTCACGACAAAAAATATTTTTTATCTCTGAAAATCAATTTATTCAGGTCAGAAAGCTGGAAACGTCTAAAAACGACCACTTTCGACGAATACAAGCGTTTCTAGACATTTTCGTACTTCTCGGACTAAAACTGCATTTTTCACGACAAAAAATATTTTATATCTTTGAAAATAAATTTATTAACGTCACAGAGCTGGAAATGTCTAAAAACGTTCACTTTCAACGAATACGAGCGTTTTTAGGCATTTTCGTACTTATCGGAATAAAACTGTATTTTTCACGACAAAAAATATTTTGTATCTCTAAAAATAAATTTATTCAGGTCAGAAAGCTGGAAACGTCTAAAAACGACCACTTTCGACGAATACAAGCGTTTTTAGACATTTTCGTACTTCCCGGACTAAAACTGCATTTTTCACGACAAAAAATATTTTATATCTTTGAAAATAAATTTATTAACGTCAGAGAGCTGGAAATGTCTAAAAACGTTCACTTTCAACGAATACGAACGTTTTAAGGCATTTTCGTACTTCTCGGAATAAAACTGTATTTTTCACGACAAAAAATATTTTTTATCTCTGAAAATCAATTTATTCACGTCAGAAAGCTGGAAACGTCTAAAAACGACCACTTTCGACGAATACAAGCGTTTTTAGACATTTTCGTACTTCTCGGACTAAAACTGCATTTTTCACGACAAAAAATATTTTTTATCTCTGAAAATAAATTTATTAACGTCAGAGAGCTGGAAATGTCTAAAAACGTTCACTTTCAACGAATACGAGCGTTTTTAGACATTTTCATACTTCTCGGAATAAAACTGTATTTTTCACGACAAAAAATATTTTGTATCTCTAAAAATAAATTTATTCAGGTCAGAGAGCTGGAAACGTCTAAAAACGTTCACTTTCAACGAATACGAGCGTTTTTAGGCATTTTCGTACTTCTCTGAATAAAACTGTATCTTTCACGACAAAAAATATTTTATATCTCTGGAAATAAATTTATTCTGGTCAGAAAGCTGGAAACGTCTAAAAACGATCACTTTCAACGAATACGAGCGCTTTTAGACATTTTCGTTCTTCTCGGAATAAAACTGTATTTTTAACGACAAAAAATATTTTTTATCTCTGAAAATAAATTTATTAACGTCAGAAAGCTGGAAATGGCTAAAAACGCCCACTTTCGACGAATACAGGCGTTTTTAGACATTTTCGTACTTCTCGGACTAAAACTGCATTTTTCACGACAAAAAATATTTTTTATCTCTGAAAATAAATTTATTAACGTCAGAGAGCTGGAAATGTCTACAAACGTTCACTTTCAACGAATACGAGCGTTTTTAGGCATTTTCGTACTTCTCGGAATAAAACTGTATTTTTAACGACAAAAAATATTTTTTATCTCTGAAAATAAATTTATTAACGTCAGAAAGCTGGAAATGGCTAAAAACGACCACTTTCGACGAATACAAGCGTTTTTAGACATTTTCGTACTTCTCGGACTAAAACTGCATTTTTCACGACAAAAAATATTTTTTATCTCTGAAAATAAATTTATTAACGTCAGAGAGCTGGAAATGTCCACAAACGTTCACTTTCAACGAATACGAGCGTTTTTAGGCATTTTCGTACTTCTCCGAATAAAACTGTATTTTTCACGACAAAAAATATTTTTTATCTCTGAAAATCAATTTATTCAGGTCAGAAAGCTGGAAACGTCTAAAAACGACTACTTTCGACGAATACAAGCGTTTTTAGACATTTTCGTACTTCTCGGACTAAAACTGCATTTTTCACGACAAAAAATATTTTATATCTTTGAAAATAAATTTATTAACGTCAGAGAGCTGGAAATGTCTAAAAACGTTCACTTTCAACGAATACGAGCGTTTTTAGGCATTTTCGTACTTATCGGAATAAAACTGTATTTTTCACGACAAAAAATATTTTGTATCTCTAAAAATAAATTTATTCAGGTCAGAAAGCTGGAAACGTCTAAAAACGACCACTTTCGACGAATACAAGCGTTTTTAGACATTTTCGTACTTCTCGGACTAAAACTGCATTTTTCACGACAAAAAATATTTTATATCTTTGAAAATAAATTTATTAACGTCAGAGAGCTGGAAATGTCAAAAAACGTTCACTTTCAACGAATACGAGCGTCTTTAGGCATTTTCGTACTTCTCGGAATAAAACTGTATTTTTCACGACAAAAAATATTTTTTATCTCTGAAAATCAATTTATTCAGGTCAGAAAGCTGGAAACGTCTAAAAACGACCACTTTCGACGAATATAAGCGTTTTTAGACATTTTCGTACTTCTCGGACTAAAACTGCATTTTTCACGACAAAAAATATTTTTTATCTCTGAAAATAAATTTATTAACGTCAGAGAGCTGGAAATGTCTAAAAACGTTCACTTTCAACGAATACGAGCGTTTTTAGACATTTTCGTACTTCTCGGAATAAAACTGTATTTTTCACGACAAAAAATATTTTGTATCTCTAAAAATAAATTTATTCAGGTCAGAAAGCTGGAAACGTCTAAAAACGACCACTTTCGACGAATACAAGCGTTTTTAGACATTTTCGTACTTCTCGGACTAAAACTGCATTTTTCACGACAAAAATTATTTTATATCTTTGAAAATAAATTTATTAACGTCAGAGAGCTGGAAATGTCTAAAAACGTTCACTTTCAACGAATACGAGCGTTTTTAGGCATTTTCGTACTTCTCTGAATAAAACTGTATTTTTCACGACAAAAAATATTTTATATCTCTGGAAATAAATTTATTCTGGTCAGAAAGCTGGAAACGTCTAAAAACGATCACTTTCAACGAATACGAGCGCTTTTAGACATTTTCGTTCTTCTCGGAATAAAACTGTATTTTTAACGACAAAAAATATTTTTTATCTCTGAAAATAAATTTATTAACGTCAGAAAGCTGGAAATGGCTAAAAACGACCACTTTCGACGAATACAAGCGTTTTTAGACATTTTCGTACTTCTCGGACTAAAACTGCATTTTTCACGACAAAAAATATTGTTTATCTCTGAAAATAAATTTATTAACGTCAGAGAGCTGGAAATGTTTACAAACGTTCACTTTCAACGAATACGAGCGTTTTTAGGCATTTTCGTACTTCTCCGAATAAAACTGTATTTTTCACGACAAAAAATATTTTTTATCTCTGAAAATCAATTTATTCAGGTCAGAAAGCTGGAAACGTCTAAAAACGACCACTTTCGACGAATACAAGCGTTTTTAGACATTTTCGTACTTCTCGGACTAAAACTGCATTTTTCACGACAAAAAATATTTTATATCTTTGAAAATAAATTTATTAACGTCAGAGAGCTGGAAATGTCTAAAAACGTTCACTTTCAAGGAATACGAGCGTTTTTAGGCATTTTCGTACTTCTCGGAATAAAACTGTATTTTTCACGACAAAAAATATTTTGTATCTCTAAAAATAAATTTATTCAGGTCAGAAAGCTGGAAACATCTAAAAACGACCACTTTCGATGAATACAAGCGTTTTTAGACATTTTCGTACTTCTCGGACTAAAACTGCATTTTTCACGACAAAAAATATTTTTTATCTCTGAAAATAAATTTATTAACGTCAGAGAGCTGGAAATGTCTAAAAATGTTCACTTTCAACGAATACGAGCGTTTTTAGGCATTTTCGTACTTCTCCGAATAAAACTGTATTTTTCGCGACAAAAAATATTTTTTATCTCTGAAAATCAATTTATTCAGGTCAGAAAGCTGGAAACGTCTAAAAACGACCACTTTCGACGAATACAAGCGTTTTTAGACATTTTCGTACTTCTCGGACTAAAACTGCATTTTTCACGACAAAAAATATTTTATATCTGAAAATAAATTTATTAACGTCAGAGAGCTGGAAATGTCTAAAAACGTTCACTTTCAACGAATACGAGCGTTTTTAGACATTTTCGTACTTCTCGGAATAAAACTGTATTTTTCACGACAAAAAATATTTTGTATCTCTAAAAATAAATTTATTCAGGTCAGAAAGCTGGAAACGTCTAAAAACGACCACTTTCGACGAATACAAGCGTTTTTAGACATTTTCGTACTTCTCGGACTAAAACTGCATTTTTCACGACAAAAAATATTTTATATCTTTGAAAATAAATTTATTAACGTCAGAGAGCTGGAAATGTCTAAAAACGTTCACTTTCAACGAATACGAGCGTTTTTAGGCATTTTCGTACTTCTCTGAATAAAACTGTATTTTTCACGACAAAAAATATTTTATATCTCTGGAAATAAATTTATTCTGGTCAGAAAGCTGGAAACGTCTAAAAACGATCACTTTCGACAAATACAAGCGTTTTTAGACATTTTCGTACTTCTCGGAATAAAACTGCATTTTTCACGACAAATAATATTTTATATCTCTGAAAATAAATTTATTAACGTCAGAGAGCTGGAAATGTCTAAAAACGTTCACTTTCAACGAATACGAGCGTTTTTAGGCATTTTCGTACTTCTCTGAATAAAACTGTATTTTTCACTACAAAAAATATTTTATATCTCTGGAAATAAATTTATTCTGGTCAGAAAGCTGGAAACGTCTAAAAACGATCACTTTCGACAAATACAAGCATTCTTAGACATTCTCGTACTTCTCGGAATAAAACTGCATTTTTCACGACAAAAAATATTTTATATCTCTGAAAATAAATTTATTAACGTCAGAGAGCTGGAAATGTCCAAAAACGTTCACTTTCAACGAATACGAGCGCTTTTAGACATTTTCGTTCTTCTCGGAATAAAACTGTATTTTTAACGACAAAAAATATTTTTTATCTCTGAAAATAAATTTATTAACGTCAGAAAGCTGGAAATGGCTAAAAACAACCACTTTCGACGAATACAAGCGTTTTTAGACATTTTCGTACTTCTCGGACTAAAACTGCATTTTTCACGACAAAAAATATTTTTTATCTCTGAAAATAAATTTGTTAACGTCAGAGAGCTGGAAATGTCTACAAACGATAACTTTCAACGAATACGAGCGTTTTTAGGCATTTTCGTACTTCTCCGAATAAAACTGTATTTTTCACGACAAAAAATATTTTTTATCTCTGAAAATCAATTTATTCAGGTCAGAAAGCTGGAAACGTCTAAAAACGACCACATTCGACGAATACAAGTGTTTTTAGACATTTTCGTACTTCTCGGACTAAAACTGCATTTTTCACGACAAAAAATATTTTATATCTTTGAAAATAAATTTATTAACGTCAGAGAGCTGGAAATGTCTAAAAACGTTCACTTTCAACGAATACGAGCGTTTTTAGGCATTTTCGTACTTCTCGGAATAAAACTGTATTTTTCACGACAAAAAATATTTTGTATCTCTAAAAATAAATTTATTCAGGTCAGAAAGCTGGAAACGTCTAAAAACGACCACTTTCGACGAATACAAGCGTTTTTAGACATTTTCGTACTTCTCGGACTAAAACTGCATTTTTCACGACAAAAAATATTTTTTATCTCTGAAAATAAATTTATTAACGTCAGAGAGCTGGAAATGTCTACAAACGTTCACTTTCAACGAATACGAGCGTTTTTAGGCATTTTCGTACTTCTCGGAATAAAACTGTATTTTTAACGACAAAAAATATTTTTTATCTCTGAAAATAAATTTATTAACGTCAGAAAGCTGGAAATGGCTAAAAACGACCACTTTCGACGAATACAAGCGTTTTTAGACATTTTCGTACTTCTCGGACTAAAACTGCATTTTTCACGACAAAAAATATTTTTTATCTCTGAAAATAAATTTATTAACGTCAGAGAGCTGGAAATGTCCACAAACGTTCACTTTCAACGAATACGAGCGTTTTTAGGCATTTTCGTACTTCTCCGAATAAAACTGTATTTTTCACGACAAAAAATATTTTTTATCTCTGAAAATCAATTTATTCAGGTCAGAAAGCTGGAAACGTCTAAAAACGACTACTTTCGACGAATACAAGCGTTTTTAGACATTTTCGTACTTCTCGGACTAAAACTGCATTTTTCACGACAAAAAATATTTTATATCTTTGAAAATAAATTTATTAACGTCAGAGAGCTGGAAATGTCTAAAAACGTTCACTTTCAACGAATACGAGCGTTTTTAGGCATTTTCGTACTTATCGGAATAAAACTGTATTTTTCACGACAAAAAATATTTTGTATCTCTAAAAATAAATTTATTCAGGTCAGAAAGCTGGAAACGTCTAAAAACGACCACTTTCGACGAATACAAGCGTTTTTAGACATTTTCGTACTTCTCGGACTAAAACTGCATTTTTCACGACAAAAAATATTTTATATCTTTGAAAATAAATTTATTAACGTCAGAGAGCTGGAAATGTCAAAAAACGTTCACTTTCAACGAATACGAGCGTCTTTAGGCATTTTCGTACTTCTCGGAATAAAACTGTATTTTTCACGACAAAAAATATTTTTTATCTCTGAAAATCAATTTATTCAGGTCAGAAAGCTGGAAACGTCTAAAAACGACCACTTTCGACGAATATAAGCGTTTTTAGACATTTTCGTACTTCTCGGACTAAAACTGCATTTTTCACGACAAAAAATATTTTTTATCTCTGAAAATAAATTTATTAACGTCAGAGAGCTGGAAATGTCTAAAAACGTTCACTTTCAACGAATACGAGCGTTTTTAGACATTTTCGTACTTCTCGGAATAAAACTGTATTTTTCACGACAAAAAATATTTTGTATCTCTAAAAATAAATTTATTCAGGTCAGAAAGCTGGAAACGTCTAAAAACGACCACTTTCGACGAATACAAGCGTTTTTAGACATTTTCGTACTTCTCGGACTAAAACTGCATTTTTCACGACAAAAATTATTTTATATCTTTGAAAATAAATTTATTAACGTCAGAGAGCTGGAAATGTCTAAAAACGTTCACTTTCAACGAATACGAGCGTTTTTAGGCATTTTCGTACTTCTCTGAATAAAACTGTATTTTTCACGACAAAAAATATTTTATATCTCTGGAAATAAATTTATTCTGGTCAGAAAGCTGGAAACGTCTAAAAACGATCACTTTCAACGAATACGAGCGCTTTTAGACATTTTCGTTCTTCTCGGAATAAAACTGTATTTTTAACGACAAAAAATATTTTTTATCTCTGAAAATAAATTTATTAACGTCAGAAAGCTGGAAATGGCTAAAAACGACCACTTTCGACGAATACAAGCGTTTTTAGACATTTTCGTACTTCTCGGACTAAAACTGCATTTTTCACGACAAAAAATATTGTTTATCTCTGAAAATAAATTTATTAACGTCAGAGAGCTGGAAATGTTTACAAACGTTCACTTTCAACGAATACGAGCGTTTTTAGGCATTTTCGTACTTCTCCGAATAAAACTGTATTTTTCACGACAAAAAATATTTTTTATCTCTGAAAATCAATTTATTCAGGTCAGAAAGCTGGAAACGTCTAAAAACGACCACTTTCGACGAATACAAGCGTTTTTAGACATTTTCGTACTTCTCGGACTAAAACTGCATTTTTCACGACAAAAAATATTTTATATCTTTGAAAATAAATTTATTAACGTCAGAGAGCTGGAAATGTCTAAAAACGTTCACTTTCAAGGAATACGAGCGTTTTTAGGCATTTTCGTACTTCTCGGAATAAAACTGTATTTTTCACGACAAAAAATATTTTGTATCTCTAAAAATAAATTTATTCAGGTCAGAAAGCTGGAAACATCTAAAAACGACCACTTTCGATGAATACAAGCGTTTTTAGACATTTTCGTACTTCTCGGACTAAAACTGCATTTTTCACGACAAAAAATATTTTTTATCTCTGAAAATAAATTTATTAACGTCAGAGAGCTGGAAATGTCTAAAAATGTTCACTTTCAACGAATACGAGCGTTTTTAGGCATTTTCGTACTTCTCCGAATAAAACTGTATTTTTCGCGACAAAAAATATTTTTTATCTCTGAAAATCAATTTATTCAGGTCAGAAAGCTGGAAACGTCTAAAAACGACCACTTTCGACGAATACAAGCGTTTTTAGACATTTTCGTACTTCTCGGACTAAAACTGCATTTTTCACGACAAAAAATATTTTATATCTGAAAATAAATTTATTAACGTCAGAGAGCTGGAAATGTCTAAAAACGTTCACTTTTAACGAATACGAGCGTTTTTAGACATTTTCGTACTTCTCGGAATAAAACTGTATTTTTCACGACAAAAAATATTTTGTATCTCTAAAAATAAATTTATTCAGGTCAGAAAGCTGGAAACGTCTAAAAACGACCACTTTCGACGAATACAAGCGTTTTTAGACATTTTCGTACTTCTCGGACTAAAACTGCATTTTTCACGACAAAAAATATTTTATATCTTTGAAAATAAATTTATTAACGTCAGAGAGCTGGAAATGTCTAAAAACGTTCACTTTCAACGAATACGAGCGTTTTTAGGCATTTTCGTACTTCTCTGAATAAAACTGTATTTTTCACGACAAAAAATATTTTATATCTCTGGAAATAAATTTATTCTGGTCAGAAAGCTGGAAACGTCTAAAAACGATCACTTTCGACAAATACAAGCGTTTTTAGACATTTTCGTACTTCTCGGAATAAAACTGCATTTTTCACGACAAAAAATATTTTATATCTCTGAAAATAAATTTATTAACGTCAGAGAGCTGGAAATGTCTAAAAACGTTCACTTTCAACGAATACGAGCGTTTTTAGGCATTTTCGTACTTCTCTGAATAAAACTGTATTTTTCACGACAAAAAATATTTTATATCTCTGGAAATAAATTTATTCTGGTCAGAAAGCTGGAAACGTCTAAAAACGATCACTTTCGACAAATACAAGCATTCTTAGACATTCTCGTACTTCTCGGAATAAAACTGCATTTTTCACGACAAAAAATATTTTATATCTCTGAAAATAAATTTATTAACGTCAGAGAGCTGGAAATGTCCAAAAACGTTCACTTTCAACGAATACGAGCGCTTTTAGACATTTTCGTTCTTCTCGGAATAAAACTGTATTTTTAACGACAAAAAATATTTTTTATCTCTGAAAATAAATTTATTAACGTCAGAAAGCTGGAAATGGCTAAAAACAACCACTTTCGACGAATACAAGCGTTTTTAGACATTTTCGTACTTCTCGGACTAAAACTGCATTTTTCACGACAAAAAATATTTTTTATCTCTGAAAATAAATTTGTTAACGTCAGAGAGCTGGAAATGTCTACAAACGATAACTTTCAACGAATACGAGCGTTTTTAGGCATTTTCGTACTTCTCCGAATAAAACTGTATTTTTCACGACAAAAAATATTTTTTATCTCTGAAAATCAATTTATTCAGGTCAGAAAGCTGGAAACGTCTAAAAACGACCACATTCGACGAATACAAGTGTTTTTAGACATTTTCGTACTTCTCGGACTAAAACTGCATTTTTCACGACAAAAAATATTTTATATCTTTGAAAATAAATTTATTAACGTCAGAGAGCTGGAAATGTCTAAAAACGTTCACTTTCAACGAATACGAGCGTTTTTAGGCATTTTCGTACTTCTCGGAATAAAACTGTATTTTTCACGACAAAAAATATTTTGTATCTCTAAAAATAAATTTATTCAGGTCAGAAAGCTGGAAACGTCTAAAAACGACCACTTTCGACGAATACAAGCGTTTTTAGACATTTTCGTACTTCTCGGACTAAAACTGCATTTTTCACGACAAAAAATATTTTTTATCTCTGAAAATAAATTTATTAACGTCAGAGAGCTGGAAATATCTAAAAATGTTCACTTTCAACGAATACGAGCGTTTTTAGGCATTTTCGTACTTCTCCGAATAAAACTGTATTTTTCACGACAAAAAATATTTTTTATCTCTGAAAATCAATTTATTCAGGTCAGAAAGCTGGAAACGTCTAAAAACGACCACTTTCGACGAATACAAGCGTTTTTAGACATTTTCGTACTTCTCGGACTAAAACTGCATTTTTCACGACAAAAAATATTTTATATCTGAAAATAAATTTATTAACGTCAGAGAGCTGGAAATGTCTAAAAACGTTCACTTTCAACGAATACGAGCGTTTTTAGACATTTTCGTTCTTCTCGGAATAAAACTGTATTTTTAACAACAAAAAAAAATTTATCTCTGAAAATAAATTTATTAACGTCAGAAAGCTGGAAATGGCTAAAAACGATCACTTTCGACGAATACAAGCGTTTTTAGACATTTTCGTACTTCTCGGAATAAAACTGCATTTTTCACGACAAAAAATATATTTTATCTCTGAAAATCAATTTATTATCATCAGAGAGCTGGAAATGTCTAAAACGTTCACTGTCAACGAATACGACCTTTTTTAGTCATTTTTGTACTTGTCGGAATAAAACTGTATTTTTCACGACAAAAAATAGTTTTTATCTCTGAATATAAATTTATTAAAGTCAGAGAGCTGGAAATGTCTAAAAACGTTCACTTTCAACGAATACGAGCGTTTTTAGATATTTTCGTACTTTTCGGAATAAAACTGTATTTTTCACGACAAAAAATATTTTATATCTCTGGAAATAAATTTATTCTGGTCAGAATGCTGGAAACGTCTAAAAACGATCACTTTCGACAAATACAAGCGTTTTTAGTCATTTTCGTACTTCTCGGAATAAAACTGCATTTTTCACGACAAAAAATATTTTATATCTCTGAAAATAAATTTATTAACGTCAGAGAGCTGGAAATGTCTAAAAACGTTCACTTTCAACGAATACGAGCGCTTTTAGACATTTTCGTTCTTCTCGGAATAAAACTGTATTTTTAACGACAAAAAATATTTTTTATCTCTGAAAATAAATTTATTAACGTCAGAAAGCTGGAAATGGCTAAAAACGACCACTTTCGACGAATACAAGCATTTTTAGACATTTTCGTACTTCTCGGACTAAAACTGCATTTTTCACGACAAAAAATATTTTTTATCTCTGAAAATAAATTTATTAACGTCAGAGAGCTGGAAATGTCTACAAACGTTCACTTTCAACGAATACGAGCGTTTTTAGGAATTTTCGTACTTCTCCGAATAAAACTGTATTTTTAACGACAAAAAATTTTTTTATCTCTGAAAATAAATTTATTAACGTCAGAGAGCTGGAAATGTCTAAAAACGTTCACTTTCAACGAATACGAGCCTTTTTAGACATTTTCGTTCTTCTCGGAATAAAACTGTATTTTTAACGACAAAAAATATTTTTTATCTCTGAAAATAAATTTATTAGCGTCAGAAAGCTGGAAATGGCGAAAAACGATCACTTTCGACGAATACAAGCATTTTTAGACATTTTCGTACTTCTCGGAATAAAACTGCATTTTTCACGACAAAAAATATTTTTTATCTCTGAAAATCAATTTATTATCGTCAGAGAGCTGGAAATGTCTAAAAACGTTCACTTTCAACGAATACGACCTTTTTTAGTCATTTTTGTACTTGTCGGAATAAAACTGTATTTTTCACGACAAAAAATATTTTTTATCTCTGCAAATCAATTTATTCAGGTCAGAAAGCTGGAAGCGTCTAAAAACGACCACTTTCGACGAATACAAGCGTTTTTAGATATTTTCGTACTTCTCGGACTAAAACTGCATTTTTCACGACAAAAAATATTTTTTATCTCTGAAAATAAATTTATTAACGTCAGAGAGCTGGAAATGTTTAAAAACTTTCACTTTCAACGAATACAATCGTTTTTAGACATTTTCGTACTTTTCGCAATAAAACTGTATTTTTCACGACAAAAAATATTTTGTATCTCTAAAAATAAATTTATTCAGGTCAGAAAGCTGGAAACGTCTAAAAACGACCACTTTCGACGAATACAAGCGTTTTTAGACATTTTCGTACTTCTCGGACTAAAACTGCATTTTTCACGACAAAAAATATTTTATATCTTTGAAAATAAATTTATTAACGTCAGAGAGCTGGAAATGTCTAAAAACGTTCACTTTCAACGAATACGAGCCTTTTTAGACATTTTCGTTCTTCTCGGAATAAAACTGTATTTCTCACGACAAAAAATATTTTTTATCTCTGAAAATCAATTTATTCAGGTCAGAAAGCTGGAAACGTCTAAAAACGACCACTTTCGACGAATACAAGCGTTTTTAGACATTTTCGTACTTCTCGGACTAAAACTGCATTTTTCAAGACAAAAAATATTTTATATTTTTGAAAATAAATTTATTAACGTCAGTGAGCTGGAAATGTCTAAAAACGTTCACTTTCAACGAATACGAGCGTTTTTAGGCATTTTCGTACTTCTCGGAATAAAACTGTATTTTTCACGACAAAAAATATTTTTTATCTCTGAAAATCAATTTATTCAGGTCAGAAAGCTGGAAACGTCTAAAAACCACCACTTTCGACGAATACAAGCGTTTTTAGACATTTTCGTACTTCTCGGACTAAAACTGCATTTTTCACGACAAAAAATATTTTTTATCTCTGAATATAAATTTATTAAAGTCAGAGAGCTGGAAATGTCTAAAAACGTTCACTTTCAACGAATACGAGCGTTTTTAGACATTTTCGTACTTTTCGGAATAAAACTGTATTTTTCACGACAAAAAATATTTTATATCTCTGGAAATAAATTTATTCTGTTCAGAAAGCTGGAAACGTCTAAAAACGATCACTTTCGACAAATACAAGCGTTTTTAGACATTTTCGTACTTCTCGGAATAAAACTGCATTTTTCACGACAAAAAATATTTTATATCTCTGAAAATAAATTTATTAACGTCAGAGAGCTGGAAATGTCTAAAAACGTTCACTTTCAACGAATACGAGCGCTTTTAGACATTTTCGTTCTTCTCGGAATAAAACTGTATTTTTAACGACAAAAAATATTTTTTATCTCTGAAAATAAATTTATTAGCGTCAGAAAGCTGGAAATGCGAAAAACGATCACTTTCGACGAATACAAGCATTTTTAGACATTTTCGTACTTCTCGGAATAAAACTGCATTTTTCACGACAAAAAATATTTTTTATCTCTGAAAATCAATTTATTATCGTCAGAGAGCTGGAAATGTCTAAAGACGTTCACTTTCAACGAATACGACCTTTTTTAGTCATTTTTGTACTTGTCGGAATAAAACTGTATTTTTCACGACAAAAAATATTTTTTATCTCTGCAAATCAATTTATTCAGGTCAGAAAGCTGGAAGCGTCTAAAAACGACCACTTTCGACGAATACAAGCGTTTTTAGATATTTTCGTACTTCTCGGACTAAAACTGCATTTTTCACGACAAAAAATATTTTTTATCTCTGAAAATAAATTTATTAACGTCAGAGAGCTGGAAATGTTTAAAAACGTTCACTTTCAACGAATACAATCGTTTTTAGACATTTTCGTACTTTTCGGAATAAAACTGTATTTTTCACGACAAAAAATATTTTGTATCTCTAAAAATAAATTTATTCAGGTCAGAAAGCTGGAAACGTCTAAAAACGACCACTTTCGACGAATACAAGCGTTTTTAGACATTTTCGTACTTCTCGGACTAAAACTGCATTTTTCACGACAAAAAATATTTTATATCTTTGAAAATAAATTTATTAACGTCAGAGAGCTGGAAATGTCTAAAAACGTTCACTTTCAACGAATACGAGCGTTTTTAGGCATTTTCGTACTTCTCGGAATAAAACTGTATTTTTCACGACAAAAAATATTTTTTATCTCTGAAAATCAATTTATTCAGGTCAGAAAGCTGGAAACGTCTAAAAACCACCACTTTCGACGAATACAAGCGTTTTTAGACATTTTCGTACTTCTCGGACTAAAACTGCATTTTTCACGACAAAAAATATTTTTTATCTCTGAATATAAATTTATTAAAGTCAGAGAGCTGGAAATGTCTAAAAACGTTCACTTTCAACGAATACGAGCGTTTTTAGACATTTTCGTACTTTTCGGAATAAAACTGTATTTTTCACGACAAAAAATATTTTATATCTCTGGAAATAAATTTATTCTGGTCAGAAAGCTGGAAACGTCTAAAAACGATCACTTTCAACGAATACGAGCGCTTTTAGACATTTTCGTTCTTCTCGGAATAAAACTGTATTTTTAACGACAAAAAATATTTTTTATCTCTGAAAATAAATTTATTAACGTCAGAAAGCTGGAAATGGCTAAAAACGACCACTTTCGACGAATACAAGCATTTTTAGACATTTTCGTACTTCTCGGACTAAAACTGCATTTTTCACGACAAAAAATATTTTTTATCTCTGAAAATAAATTTATTAACGTCAGAGAGCTGGAAATGTCTACAAACGTTCACTTTCAACGAATACGAGCGTTTTTAGGCATTTTCGTACTTCTCCGAATAAAACTGTATTTTTAACGACAAAAAAATTTTTTATCTCTGAAAATAAATTTATTAACGTCAGAGAGCTGGAAATGTCTAAAAACGTTCACTTTCAACGAATACGAGCCTTTTTAGACATTTTCGTTCTTCTCGGAATAAAACTGTATTTTTAACGACAAAAAATATTTTTTATCTCTGAAAATAAATTTATTAGCGTCAGAAAGCTGGAAATGGCTAAAAACGATCACTTTCGACGAATACAAGCATTTTTAGACATTTTCGTACTTCTCGGAATAAAACTGCATTTTTCACGACAAAAAATATTTTTTATCTCTGAAAATCAATTTATTATCGTCAGAGAGCTGGAAATGTCTAAAGACGTTCACTTTCAACGAATACGACCTTTTTTAGTCATTTTTGTACTTGTCGGAATAAAACTGTATTTTTCACGACAAAAAATATTTTTTATCTCTGCAAATCAATTTATTCAGGTCAGAAAGCTGGAAGCGTCTAAAAACGACCACTTTCGACGAATACAAGCGTTTTTAGATATTTTCGTACTTCTCGGACTAAAACTGCATTTTTCACGACAAAAAATATTTTTTATCTCTGAAAATAAATTTATTAACGTCAGAGAGCTGGAAATGTTTAAAAACGTTCACTTTCAACGAATACAATCGTTTTTAGACATTTTCGTACTTTTCGGAATAAAACTGTATTTTTCACGACAAAAAATATTTTGTATCTCTAAAAATAAATTTATTCAGGTCAGAAAGCTGGAAACGTCTAAAAACGACCACTTTCGACGAATACAAGCGTTTTTAGACATTTTCGTACTTCTCGGACTAAAACTGCATTTTTCACGACAAAAAATATTTTATATCTTTGAAAATAAATTTATTAACGTCAGAGAGCTGGAAATGTCTAAAAACGTTCACTTTCAATGAATACGAGCGTTTTTAGGCATTTTCGTACTTCTCGGAATAAAACTGTATTTTTCACGACAAAAAATATTTTTTATCTCTGAAAATCAATTTATTATCGTCAGAGAGCTGGAAATGTCTAAAAACGTTCACTTTCAACGAATACGACCTTTTTTAGTCATTTTTGTACTTGTCGGAATAAAACTGTATTTTTCACGACAAAAAATATTTTATATCTCTGGAAATAAATTTATTCTGGTCAGAAAGCTGGAAACGTCTAAAAACGATCACTTTCGACAAATACAAGCGTTTTTAGACATTTTCGTACTTCTCGGAATAAAACTGCATTTTTCACGACAAAAAATATTTTATATCTCTGAAAATAAATTTATTAACGTCAGAGAGCTGGAAATGTCTAAAAACGTTCACTTTCAACGAATACGAGCGCTTTTAGACATTTTCGTTCTTCTCGGAATAAAACTGTATTTTTAACGACAAAAAATATTTTTTATCTCTGAAAATAAATTTATTAACGTCAGAAAGCTGGAAATGGCTAAAAACGACCACTTTCGACGAATACAAGCATTTTTAGACATTTTCGTACTTCTCGGACTAAAACTGCATTTTTCACGACAAAAAATATTTTTTATCTCTGAAAATAAATTTATTAACGTCAGAGAGCTGGAAATGTCTACAAACGTTCACTTTCAACGAATACGAGCGTTTTTAGGCATTTTCGTACTTCTCCGAATAAAACTGTATTTTTAACGACAAAAAATTTTTTTATCTCTGAAAATAAATTTATTAACGTCAGAGAGCTGGAAATGTCTAAAAACGTTCACTTTCAACGAATACGAGCCTTTTTATACATTTTCGTTCTTCTCGGAATAAAACTGTATTTTTAACGACAAAAAATATTTTTTATCTCTGAAAATAAATTTATTAGCGTCAGAAAGCTGGAAATGGCTAAAAACGATCACTTTCGACGAATACAAGCATTTTTAGACATTTTCGTACTTCTCGGAATAAAACTGCATTTTTCACGACAAAAAATATTTTTTATCTCTGAAAATCAATTTATTATCGTCAGAGAGCTGGAAATGTCTAAAAACGTTCACTTTCAACGAATACGACCTTTTTTAGTCATTTTTGTACTTGTCGGAATAAAACTGTATTTTTCACGACAAAAAATATTTTTTATCTCTGAAAATCAATTTATTCAGGTCAGAAAGCTGGAAACGTCTAAAAACGACCACTTTCGACGAATACAAGCGTTTTTAGACATTTTCGTACTTCTCGGACTAAAACTGCATTTTTCACGACAAAAAATATTTTATATCTTTGAAAATAAATTTATTAACGTCAGAGAGCTGGAAATGTCTAAAAACGTTCACTTTCAACGAATACGAGCGTTTTTAGGCATTTTCGTACTTCTCGGAATAAAACTGTATTTTTAACGACAAAAATTTTTTTTATCTCTGAAAATAAATTTATTAACGTCAGAGAGCTGGAAATGTCTAAAAACGTTCACTTTCAACGAATACGAGCCTTTTTAGACATTTTCGTTCTTCTCGGAATAAAACTGTATTTTTAACGACAGAAAATATTTTTTATCTCTGAAAATAAATTTATTAACGTCAGAAAGCTGGAAATGGCCAAAAACGATCACTTTCGACGAATACAAGCATTTTTAGACATTTTCGTACTTCTCGGAATAAAACTGCATTTTTCACGACAAAAAATATTTTTTATCTCTGAAAATCAATTTATTATCGTCAGAGAGCTGGAAATGTCTAAAAACGTTCACTTTCAACGAATACGACCTTTTTTAGTCATTTTTGTACTTGTCGGAATAAAACTGTATTTTTCACGACAAAAAATATTTTTTATATATGAAAATCAATTTATTCAGGTCAGAAAGCTGGAAACGTCTAAAAACGTTCACTTTCAACGAATACGAGCGTTTTTAGGCATTTTCGTACTTCTCTGAATAAAACTGTATTTTTCACGACAAAAAATATTTTATATCTCTGGAAATAAATTTATTCTGGTCAGAAAGCTGGAAACGTCTAAAAACGTTCACTTTCAACGAATACGAGCGCTTTTAGACATTTTCGTTCTTCTCGGAATAAAACTGTATTTTTAACGACAAAAAATATTTTTTATCTCTGAAAATAAATTTATTAACGTCAGAAAGCTGGAAATGGCTAAAAACGACCACTTTCGACGAATACAAGCGTTTTTAGACATTTTCGTACTTCTCGGACTAAAACTGCATTTTTCACGACAAAAAATATTTTTTATCTCTGAAAATAAATTTATTAACGTCAGAGAGCTGGAAATGTCTACAAACGTTAACTTTCAACGAATACGAGCGTTTTTAGGCATTTTCGTACTTCTCCGAATAAAACTGTATTTTTCACGACAAAAAATATTTTTTATCTCTGAAAATCAATTTATTCAGGTCAGAAAGCTGGAAACGTCTAAAAACGACCACATTCGACGAATACAAGCGTTTTTAGACATTTTCGTACTTCTCGGACTAAAACTGCATTTTTCACGACAAAAAATATTTTATATCTTTGAAAATAAATTTATTAACGTCAGAGAGCTGGAAATGTCTAAAAACGTTCACTTTCAACGAATACGAGCGTTTTTAGGCATTTTCGTACTTCTCGGAATAAAACTGTATTTTTCACGACAAAAAATATTTTGTATCTCTAAAAATAAATTTATTCAGGTCAGAAAGCTGGAAACATCTAAAAACGACCACTTTCGACGAATACAAGCGTTTTTAGACATTTTCGTACTTCTCGGACTAAAACTGCATTTTTCACGACAAAAAATATTTTTTATCTCTGAAAATAAATTTATTAACGTCAGAGAGCTGGAAATGTCTAAAAATGTTCACTTTCAACGAATACGAGCGTTTTTAGGCATTTTCGTACTTCTCCGAATAAAACTGTATTTTTCACGACAAAAAATATTTTTTATCTCTGAAAATCAATTTATTCAGGTCAGAAAGCTGGAAACGTCTAAAAACGACCACTTTCGACGAATACAAGCGTTTTTAGACATTTTCGTACTTCTCGGACTAAAACTGCATTTTTCACGACAAAAAATATTTTATATCTGAAAATAAATTTATTAACGTCAGAGAGCTGGAAATGTCTAAAAACGTTCACTTTCAACGAATACGAGCGTTTTTAGACATTTTCGTTCTTCTCGGAAAAAAACTGTATTTTTAACGACAAAAAATTTTTTTATCTCTGAAAATAAATTTATTAACGTCAGAAAGCTGGAAATGGCTAAAAACGATCACTTTCAACGAATACAAGCGTTTTTAGACATTTTCGTACTTCTCGGAATAAAACTGCATTTTTCACGACAAAAAATATTTTTTATCTCTGAAAATCAATTTATTATCATCAGAGAGCTGGAAATGTCTAAAAACGTTCACTTTCAACGAATACGACCTTTTTTATTCATTTTTGTACTTGTCGGAATAAAACTGTATTTTTCACGACAAAAAATATTTTTTATCTCTGAAAATCAATTTATTCAGGTCAGAAAGCTGGAAACGTCTAAAAACGACCACTTTCGACGAATACAAGCGTTTTTAGACATTTTCGTACTTCTCGGACTAAAACTGCATTTTTCAAGACAAAAAATATTTTATATTTTTGAAAATAAATTTATTAACGTCAGAGAGCTGGAAATGTCTAAAAACGTTCACTTTCAACGAATACGAGCGTTTTTAGGCATTTTCGTACTTCTCGGAATAAAACTGTATTTTTCACGACAAAAAATATTTTTTATCTCTGAAAATCAATTTATTCAGGTCAGAAAGCTGGAAGCGTCTAAAAACGACCACTTTCGACGAATACAAGCGTTTTTAGACATTTTCGTACTTCTCGGACTAAAACTGCATTTTTCACGACAAAAAATATTTTTTATCTCTGAATATAAATTTATTAAAGTCAGAGAGCTGGAAATGTCTAAAAACGTTCACTTTCAACGAATACGAGCGTTTTTAGACATTTTCGTACTTTTCGGAATAAAACTGTATTTTTCACGACAAAAAATATTTTATATCTCTGGAAATAAATTTATTCTGGTCAGAAAGCTGGAAACGTCTAAAAACGATCACTTTCGACAAATACAAGCGTTTTTAGACATTTTCGTACTTCTAGGAATAAAACTGCATTTTTCACGACAAAAAATATTTTATATCTCTGAAAATAAATTTATTAACGTCAGAGAGCTGGAAATGTCTAAAAACGTTCACTTTCAACGAATACGAGCACTTTTAGGCATTTTCGTACTTCTCGGACTAAAACTGCATTTTTCACGACAAAAAATATTTTTTATCTCTGAAAATAAATTTATTAACGTCAGAGAGCTGGAAATGTCTACAAACGTTCACTTTCAACGAATACGAGCGTTTTTAGGCATTTTCGTACTTCTCCGAATAAAACTGTATTTTTAACGACAAAAATTTTTTTTATCTCTGAAAATAAATTTATTAACGTCAGAGAGCTGGAAATGTCTAAAAACGTTCACTTTCAACGAATACGAGCCTTTTTAGACATTTTCGTTCTTCTCGGAATAAAACTGTATTTTTAACGACAAAAAATATTTTTTATCTCTGAAAATAAATTTATTAGCGTCAGAAAGCTGGAAATGTTTAAAAACGTTCACTTTCAACGAATACAATCGTTTTTAGACATTTTCGTACTTTTCGGAATAAAACTGTATTTTTCACGACAAAAAATATTTTGTATCTCTAAAAATAAATTTATTCAGGTCAGAAAGCTGGAAACGTCTAAAAACGACCACTTTCGACGAATACAAGCGTTTTTAGACATTTTCGTACTTCTCGGACTAAAACTGCATTTTTCACGACAAAAAATATTTTATATCTTTGAAAATAAATTTATTAACGTCAGAGAGCTGGAAATGTCTAAAAACGTTCACATTCAACGAATACGAGCGTTTTTAGGCATTTTCGTACTTCTCGGAATAAAACTGTATTTTTCACGACAAAAAATATTTTTTATCTCTGAAAATCAATTTATTCAGGTCAAAAAGCTGGAAACGTCTAAAAACCACCACTTTCGACGAATACAAGCGTTTTTAGACATTTTCGTACTTCTCGGACTAAAACTGCATTTTTCACGACAAAAAATATTTTTTATCTCTGAATATAAATTTATTAAAGTCAGAGAGCTGGAAATGTCTAAAAACGTTCACTTTCAACGAATACGAGCGTTTTTAGACATTTTCGTACTTTTCGGAATAAAACTGTATTTTTCACGACAAAAAATATTTTATATCTCTGGAAATAAATTTATTCTGGTCAGAAAGCTGGAAACGTCTAAAAACGATCACTTTCGACAAATACAAGCGTTTTTAGACATTTTCGTACTTCTCGGAATAAAACTGCATTTTTCACGACAAAAAATATTTTATATCTCTGAAAATAAATTTATTAACGTCAGAGAGCTGGAAATGTCTAAAAACGTTCACTTTCAACGAATACGAGCACTTTTAGGCATTTTCGTACTTCTCGGACTAAAACTGCATTTTTCACGACAAAAAATATTTTTTATCTCTGAAAATAAATTTATTAACGTCAGAGAGCTGGAAATGTCTACAAACGTTCACTTTCAACGAATACGAGCGTTTTTAGGCATTTTCGTACTTCTCCGAATAAAACTGTATTTTTAACGACAAAAATTTTTTTTATCTCTGAAAATAAATTTATTAACGTCAGAGAGCTGGAAATGTCTAAAAACGTTCACTTTCAACGAATACGAGCCTTTTTAGACATTTTCGTTCTTCTCGGAATAAAACTGTATTTTTAACGACAAAAAATATTTTTTATCTCTGAAAATAAATTTATTAGCGTCAGAAAGCTGGAAATGGCTAAAAACGATCACTTTCGACGAATACAAGCATTTTTAGACATTTTCGTACTTCTCGGAATAAAACTGCATTTTTCACGACAAAAAATATTTTTTATCTCTGAAAATCAATTTATTATCGTCAGAGAGCTGGAAATGTCTAAAAACGTTCACTTTCAACGAATACGACCTTTTTTAGTCATTTTTGTACTTGTCGGAATAAAACTGTATTTTTCACGACAAAAAACATTTTTTATCTCTGAAAATCAATTTATTCAGGTCAGAAAGCTGGAAACGTCTAAAAACGTTCACTTTCAACGAATACGAGCGTTTTTAGTCATTTTCGTACTTCTCTGAATAAAACTGTATTTTTCACGACAAAAAATATTTTATATCTCTGGAAATAAATTTATTCTGGTCAGAAAGCCGGAAACGTCTAAAAACGATCACTTTCGACAAATACAAGCGTTTTTAGACATTTTCGTACTTCTCGGAATAAAACTGCATTTTTCACGACAAAAAATATTTTATATCTCTGAATTTAAATTTATTAACGTCAGAGAGCTGGAAATGTCTAAAAACGTTCACTTTCAACGAATACGAGCGCTTTTAGACATTTTCGTTCTTCTTGGAATAAAACTGTATTTTTAACGACAAAAAATATTTTTTATCTCTGAAAATAAATTTATTAACGTCAGAAAGCTGGAAATGGCTAAAAACGACCACTTTCGACGAATACAAGCGTTTTTAGACATTTTCGTACTTCTCGGACTAAAACTGCATTTTTCACGACAAAAAATATTTTTTATCTCTGAAAATAAATTTATTAACGTCAGAGAGCTGGAAATATCTACAAACGATCACTTTCAACGAATACGAGCGTTTTTAGGCATTTTCGTACTTCTCCGAATAAAACTGTATTTTTCACGACAAAAAATATTTTTTATCTCTGAAAATCAATTTATTCAGGTCAGAAAGCTGGAAACGTCTAAAAACGACCACTTTCGACGAATACAAGCGTTTTTAGACATTTTCGTACTTCTCGGACTAAAACTGCATTTTTCACGACGAAAAATATTTTATATCTTTGAAAATAAATTTATTAACGTCAGAGAGCTGGAAATATCTAAAAACGTTCACTTTCAACGAATACGAGCGTTTTTAAGCATTTTCGTAATTCTCGGAATAAAACTGTATTTTTCACGACAAAAAATATTTTTTATCTCTGAAAATCAATTTATTCAGGTCAGAAAGCTGGAAGCGTCTAAAAACGACCACTTTCGACGAATACAAGCGTTTTTAGACATTTTCGTACTTCTCGGACTAAAACTGCAGTTTTCACGACAAAAAATATTTTTTATCTCTGAAAATAAATTTATTAACGTCAGAGAGCTGGAAATGTTTAAAAACGTTCACTTTCAACGAATACAAGCGTTTTTAGACATTTTCGTACTTTTCGGAATAAAACTGTATTTTTCACGACAAAAAATATTTTGTATCTCTAAAAATAAATTTATTCAGGTCAGAAAGCTGGAAACGTCTAAAAACGACCACTTTCGACGAATACAAGCGTTTTTAGACATTTTCGTACTTCTCGGACTAAAACTGCATTTTTCACGACAAAAAAGATTTTATATCTTTGAAAATAAATTTATTAACGTCAGAGAGCTGGAAATGTCTAAAAACGTTCACTTTCAACGAATACGAGCGTTTTTAGGCATTTTCGTACTTCTCGGAATAAAACTGTATTTTTCACGACAAAAAATATTTTTTATCTCTGAAAATCAATTTATTCAGGTCAGAAAGCTAGAAACGTCTAAAAACGACCACTTTCGACGAATACAAGCGTTTTTAGACATTTTCGTACTTCTCGGACTAAAACTGCATTTTTCACGACAAAAAATATTTTTTATCTCTGAATATAAATTTATTAAAGTCAGAGAGCTGGAAATGTCTAAAAACGTTCACTTTCAACGAATACGAGCGTTTTTAGACATTTTCGTACTTTTCGGAATAAAACTGTATTTTTCACGACAAAAAATATTTTGTATCTCTAAAAATAAATTTATTCAGGTCAGAAAGCTGGAAACGTCTAAAAACGACCACTTTCGACGAATACAAGCGTTTTTAGACATTTTAGTACTTCTCGGACTAAAACTGCATTTTTCAAGACAAAAAATATTTTATATCTTTGAAAATAAATTTATTAACGTCAGAGAGCTGGAAATGTCTAAAAACGTTCACTTTCAACGAATACGAGCGTTTTTAAGCATTTTCGTAATTCTCGGAATAAAACTGTATTTTTCACGACAAAAAATATTTTTTATCTCTGAAAATCAATTTATTCAGGTCAGAAAGCTGGAAGCGTCTAAAAACGACCACTTTCGACGAATACAAGCGTTTTTAGACATTTTCGTACTTCTCGGACTAAAACTGCATTTTTCACGACAAAAAATATTTTTTATCTCTGAAAATCAATTTATTCAGGTCAGAAAGCTGGAAGCGTCTAAAAACGACCACTTTCGACGAATACAAGCGTTTTTAGACATTTTCGTACTTCTCGGACTAAAACTGCATTTTTCACGACAAAAAATATTTTATATCTCTGAATTTAAATTTATTAACGTCAGAGAGCTGGAAATGTCTAAAAACGTTCACTTTCAATGAATACGAGCGCTTTTAGACATTTTCGTTCTTCTTGGAATAAAACTGTATTTTTAACGACAAAAAATATTTTTTATCTCTGAAAATAAATTTATTAACGTCAGAAAGCTGGAAATGGCTAAAAACGACCACTTTCGACGAATACAAGCGTTTTTAGACATTTTCGTACTTCTCGGACTAAAACTGCATTTTTCACGACAAAAAATATTTTTTATCTCTGAAAATAAATTTATTAACGTCAGAGAGCTGGAAATATCTACAAACGATCACTTTCAACGAATACGAGCGTTTTTAGGCATTTTCGTACTTCTCCGAATAAAACTGTATTTTTCATGACAAAAAATATTTTTTATCTCTGAAAATCAATTTATTCAGGTCAGAAAGCTGGAAACGTCTAAAAACGACCACTTTCGACGAATACAAGCGTTTTTAGACATTTTCGTACTTCTCGGACTAAAACTGCATTTTTCACGACAAAAAATATTTTATATCTTTGAAAATAAATTTATTAACGTCAGAGAGCTGGAAATGTCTAAAAACGTTCACTTTCAACGAATACGAGCGTTTTTAGGCATTTTCGTACTTCTCGGAATAAAACTGTATTTTTCACGACAAAAAATATTTTGTATCTCTAAAAATAAATTTATTCAGGTCAGAAAGCTGGAAACGTCTAAAAACGACCACTTTCGACGAATACAAGCGTTTTTAGACATTTTCGTACTTCTCGGACTAAAACTGCATTTTTCACGACAAAAAATATTTTTTATCTCTGAAAATAAATTTATTAACGTCAGAGAGCTGGAAATGTCTAAAAATGTTCACTTTCAACGAATACGAGCGTTTTTAGGCATTTTCGTACTTCTCCGAATAAAACTGTATTTTTCGCGACAAAAAATATTTTTTATCTCTGAAAATCAATTTATTCAGGTCAGAAAGCTGGAAACGTCTAAAAACGACCACTTTCGACGAATACAAGCGTTTTTAGACATTTTCGTACTTCTCGGACTAAAACTGCATTTTTCACGACAAAAAATATTTTATATCTGAAAATAAATTTATTAACGTCAGAGAGCTGGAAATGTCTAAAAACGTTCACTTTCAACGAATACGAGCGTTTTTAGACATTTTCGTTCTTCTCGGAATAAAACTGTATTTTTAACGACAAAAAATTTTTTTATCTCTGAAAATAAATTTATTAACGTCAGAAAGCTGGAAATGGCTAAAAACGATCACTTTCGACGAATACAAGCGTTTTTAGACATTTTCGTACTTCTCGGAATAAAACTGCATTTTTCACGACAAAAAATATTTTTTATCTCTGAAAATCAATTTATTCAGGTCAGAAAGCTGGAAGCGTCTAAAAACGACCACTTTCGACGAATACAAGCGTTTTTAGACATTTTCGTACTTCTCGGACTAAAACTGCAGTTTTCACGACAAAAAATATTTTTTATCTCTGAAAATAAATTTATTAACGTCAGAGAGCTGGAAATGTTTAAAAACGTTCACTTTCAACGAATACAAGCGTTTTTAGACATTTTCGTACTTTTCGGAATAAAACTGTATTTTTCACGACAAAAAATATTTTGTATCTCTAAAAATAAATTTATTCAGGTCAGAAAGCTGGAAACGTCTAAAAACGACCACTTTCGACGAATACAAGCGTTTTTAGACATTTTCGTACTTCTCGGACTAAAACTGCATTTTTCACGACAAAAAATATTTTATATCTTTGAAAATAAATTTATTAACGTCAGAGAGCTGGAAATGTCTAAAAACGTTCACTTTCAACGAATACGAGCGTTTTTAGGCATTTTCGTACTTCTCGGAATAAAACTGTATTTTTCACGACAAAAAATATTTTTTATCTCTGAAAATCAATTTATTCAGGTCAGAAAGCTAGAAACGTCTAAAAACGACCACTTTCGACGAATACAAGCGTTTTTAGACATTTTCGTACTTCTCGGACTAAAACTGCATTTTTCAAGACAAAAAATATTTTATATCTTTGAAAATAAATTTATTAACGTCAGAGAGCTGGAAATGTCTAAAAACGTTCACTTTCAACGAATACGAGCGTTTTTAAGCATTTTCGTACTTCTCGGAATAAAACTGTATTTTTCACGACAAAAAATATTTTTTATCTCTGAAAATCAATTTATTCAGGTCAGAAAGCTGGAAACGTCTAAAAACGACCACTTTCGACGAATACAAGCGTTTTTAGACATTTTCGTACTTGTCGGACTAAAACTGCATTTTTCACAACAAAAAATATTTGTTATCTCTGAAAATAAATTTATTAACGTCAGAGAGCTGGAAATGTTTAAAAACGATCACTTTCAACGAATACGAGCGTTTTTAGACATTTTCGTACTTTTCGGAATAAAACTGTATTTTTCACGACAAAAAATATTTTGTATCTCTAAAAATAAATTTATTCAGGTCAGAAAGCTGGAAACGTCTAAAAACGACCACTTTCGACGAATACAAGCGTTTTTAGACATTTTCGTACTTCTCGGACTAAAACTGCATTTTTCACGACAAAAAATATTTTATATCTTTGAAAATAAATTTATTAACGTCAGAGAGCTGGAAATGTCTAAAAATGTTCACTTTCAACGAATACGAGCGTTTTTAGGCATTTTCGTACTTCTCGGAATAAAACTGTATTTTTAACGACAAAAAATATTTTTTATCTCTGAAAATAAATTTATTAACGTCAGAAAGCTGGAAATGTCTACAAACGTTCACTTTCAACGAATACGAGCGTTTTTAGGCATTTTCGTACTTCTCCGAATAAAACAGTATTTTTCACGACAAAAAATATTTTTTATCTCTGAAAATCAATTTATTCAGGTCAGAAAGCTGGAAACGTCTAAAAACGACCACTTTCGACGGATACAAGCGTTTTTAGACATTTTCGTACTTCTCGGACTAAAACTGCATTTTTCACGACAAAAAATATTTTGTATCTCTAAAAATAAATTTATTCAGGTCAGAAAGCTGGAAACGTCTAAAAACGACCACTTTCGACGAATACAAATTGTTTTTAGACATTTTCGTACTTCTCGGACTAAAACTGCATTTTTCACGACAAAAAATATTTTATATCTTTGAAAATAAATTTATTAACGTCAGAGAGCTGGAAATGTCTAAAAACGTTCACTTTCAACGAATACGAGCGTTTTTAGGCATTTTCGTACTTCTCGGAATAAAACTGTATTTTTCACGACAAAAAATATTTTTTATCTCTGAAAATCAATTTATTCAGGTCAGAAAGCTGGAAACGTCTAAAAACGACCACTTTCGACGAATACAAGCGTTTTTAGACATTTTCGTACTTCTCGGACTAAAACTGCATTTTTCACGACAAAAAATATTTTATATCTTTGAAAATAAATTTATTAACGTCAGAGAGCTGGAAATGTCTAAAAACGTTCACTTTCAACGAATACGAGCGTTTTTAGGCATTTTTGTACTTCTCGGAATAAAACTGTATTTTTCACGACAAAAAATATTTTTTATCTCTGAAAATCAATTTATTCAAGTCAGAAAGCTAGAAACGTCTAAAAACGACCACTTTCGACGAATACAAGCGTTTTTAGACATTTTCGTACTTCTCGGACTAAAACTGCATTTTTCAAGACAAAAAATATTTTATATCTTTGAAAATAAATTTATTAACGTCAGAGAGCTGGAAATGTCTAAAAACGTTCACTTTCAACGAATACGAGCGTTTTTAGGCATTTTCGTACTTCTCGGAATAAAACAGTATTTTTCACGACAAAAAATATTTTTTATCTCTGAAAATCAATTTATTCAGGTCAGAAAGCTGGAAACGTCTAAAAACGACCACTTTCGACGGATACAAGCGTTTTTAGACATTTTCGTACTTCTCGGACTAAAACTGCATTTTTCACGACAAAAAATATTTTGTATCTCTAAAAATAAATTTATTCAGGTCAGAAAGCTGGAAACGTCTAAAAACGACCACTTTCGACGAATACAAATTGTTTTTAGACATTTTCGTACTTCTCGGACTAAAACTGCATTTTTCACGACAAAAAATATTTTATATCTTTGAAAATAAATTTATTAACGTCAGAGAGCTGGAAATGTCTAAAAACGTTCACTTTCAACGAATACGAGCGTTTTTAGGCATTTTCGTACTTCTCGGAATAAAACTGTATTTTTCACGACAAAAAATATTTTTTATCTCTGAAAATCAATTTATTCAGGTCAGAAAGCTGGAAACGTCTAAAAACGACCACTTTCGACGAATACAAGCGTTTTTAGACATTTTCGTACTTCTCGGACTAAAACTGCATTTTTCACGACAAAAAATATTTTTTATCTCTGAAAATAAATTTATTAACGTCAGAGAGCTGGAAATGTCTAAAAACGTTCACTTTCAACGAATACGAGCGTTTTTAGACATTTTCGTACTTTTCGGAATAAAACTGTATTTTTCACGACAAAAAATATTTTGTATCTCTAAAAATAAATTTATTCAGGTCAGAAAGCTGGAAATGTCTAAAAATGACCACTTTCGACGAATACAAGCGTTTTTAGACATTTTCGTACTTCTCGGACTAAAACTGCATTTTTCACGACAAAAAATATTTTTTATCTCTGAAAATAAATTTATTAACGTCAGAGAGCTGGAAATGTCTAAAAACGTTCACTTTCAACGAATACAAGCGTTTTTAGACATTTTCGTACTTCTCGGACTAAAACTGCATTTTTCACGACAAAAATATTTTATATCTTTGAAAATAAATTTATTAACGTCAGAGAGCTGGAAATGTCTAAAAACGTTCACTTTCAACGAATACGAGCGTTTTTAGTCATTTTCGTACTTCTCCGAATTTTTGACGACAAAAAATATTTTATATCTCTGGAAATAAATTTATTCTGGTCAGAAAGCTGGAAACGTCTAAAAACGATCACTTTCGACAAATACAAGCGTTTTTAGACATTTTCGTACTTCTCGGAATAAAACTGCATTTTTCACGACAAAAAATATTTTATATCTCTGAAAATAAATTTATTAACGTCAGAGAGCTGGAAATGTCTAAAAACGTTCACTTTCAACGAATACGAGCGCTTTTAGACATTTTCGTTCTTCTCGGAATAAAACTGTATTTTTAACGACAAAAAATATTTTTTATCTCTGAAAATAAATTTATTAACGTCAGAAAGCTGGAAATGGCTAAAAACGACCACTTTCGACGAATAAAAGCGTTTTTAGACATTTTCGTACTTCTCGGACTAAAACTGCATTTTTCACGACAAAAAATATTTTTTATCTCTGAAAATAAATTTATTAACGTCAGAGAGCTGGAAATGTCTACAAACGATAACTTTCAACGAATACGAGCGTTTTTAGGCATTTTCGTACTTCTCCGAATAAAACTGTATTTTTCACGACAAAAAATATTTTTTATCTCTGAAAATCAATTTATTCAGGTCAGAAAGCTGGAAACGTCTAAAAACGACCACATTCGACGAATACAAGCGTTTTTAGATATTTTCGTACTTCTCGGACTAAAACTGCATTTTTCACGACAAAAAATATTTTATATCTTTGAAAATAAATTTATTAACGTCAGAGAGCTGGAAATGTCTAAAAACGTTCAGTTTCAACGAATACGAGCGTTTTTAGGCATTTTCGTACTTCTCGGAATAAAACTGTATTTTTCACGACAAAAAATATTTTGTATCTCTAAAAATAAATTTATTCAGGTCAGAAAGCTGGAAACGTCTAAAAACGACCACTTTCGACGAATACAAGCGTTTTTAGACATTTTCGTACTTCTCGGACTAAAACTGCATTTTTCACGACAAAAAATATTTTTTATCTCTGAAAATAAATTTATTAACGTCAGAGAGCTGGAAATGTCTAAAAATGTTCACTTTCAACGAATACGAGCGTTTTTAGGCATTTTCGTACTTCTGCGAATAAAACTGTATTTTTCACGACAAAAAATATTTTTTATCTCTGAAAATCAATTTATTCAGGTCAGAAAGCTGGAAACGTCTAAAAACGACCACTTTCGACGAATACAAGCGTTTTTAGACATTTTCGTACTTCTCGGACTAAAACTGCATTTTTCACGACAAAAAATATTTTATATCTGAAAATAAATTTATTAACGTCAGAGAGCTGGAAATGTCTAAAAACGTTCACTTTCAACGAATACGAGCGTTTTTAGACATTTTCGTTCTTCTCGGAATAAAACTGTATTTTTAACGACAAAAATTTTTTTTATCTCTGAAAATAAATTTATTAACGTCAGAAAGCTGGAAATGGCTAAAAACGATCACTTTCGACGAATACAAGCGTTTTTAGACATTTTCGTACTTCTCGGAATAAAACTGCATTTTTCACGACAAAAAATATTTTTTATCTCTGAAAATCAATTTTTTATCATCAGAGAGCTGGAAATGTCTAAAAACGTTCACTTTCAACGAATACGACCTTTTTTAGTCATTTTTGTACTTGTCGGAATAAAACTGTATTTTTCACGACAAAAAATATTTTTTATCTCTGAAAATCAATTTATTCAGGTCAGAAAGCTGGAAACGTCTAAAAACGACCACTTTCGACGAATACAAGCGTTTTTAGACATTTTCGTACTTCTCGGACTAAAACTGCATTTTTCAAGACAAAAAATATTTTATATCTTTGAAAATAAATTTATTAACGTCAGAGAGCTGGAAATGTCTAAAAACGTTCACTTTCAACGAATACGAGCGTTTTTAGGCATTTTCGTACTTTTCGGAATAAAACTGTATTTTTCACGACAAAAAATATTTTGTATCTCTAAAAATAAAATTATTCAGGTCAGAAAGCTGGAAACGTCTAAAAACGACCACTTTCGACGAATACAAGCGTTTTTAGACATTTTCGTACTTCTCGGACTAAAACTGCATTTTTCACGACAAAAAATATTTTATATCTTTGAAAATAAATTTATTAACGTCAGAGAGCTGGAAATGTCTAAAAACGTTCACTTTCAACGAATACGAGCGTTTTTAGGCATTTCGTACTTCTCGGAATAAAACTGTATTTTTCACGACAAAAAATATTTTTTATCTCTGAAAATCAATTTATTCAGGTCAGAAAGCTGGAAACGTCTATAAACCACCACTTTCGACGAATACAAGCGTTTTTAGACATTTTCGTACTTCTCGGACTAAAACTGCATTTTTCACGACAAAAAATATTTTTTATCTCTGAATATAAATTTATTAAAGTCAGAGAGCTGGAAATGTCTAAAAACGTTCACTTTCAGCGAATACGAGCGTTTTTAGACATTTTCGTACTTTTCGGAATAAAACTGTATTTTTCACGACAAAAAATATTTTATATCTCTGGAAATAAATTTATTCTGGTCAGAAAGCTGGAAACGTCTAAAAACGATCACTTTCGACAAATACAAGCGTTTTTAGACATTTTCGTACTTCTCGGAATAAAACTGCATTTTTCACGACAAAAAATATTTTATATCTCTGAAAATAAATTTATTAACGTCAGAGAGCTGGAAATGTCTACAAACGTTCACTTTCAACGAATACGAGCGTTTTTAGGCATTTTCGTACTTCTCCGAATAAAACTGTATTTTTAACGACAAAAATTTTTTTTATCTCTGAAAATAAATTTATTAGCGTCAGAAAGCTGGAAATGGCTAAAAACGATCACTTTCGACGAATACAAGCATTTTTAGACATTTTCGTACTTCTCGGAATAAAACTGCATTTTTCACGACAAAAAATATTTTTTATCTCTGAAAATCAATTTATTATCGTCAGAGAGCTGGAAATGTCTAAAAACGTTCACTTTCAACGAATACGACCTTTTTTAGTCATTTTTGTACTTGTCGGAATAAAACTGTATTTTTCACGACAAAAAATATTTTTTATCTCTGAAAATCAATTTATTCAGGTCAGAAAGCTGGAAACGTCTAAAAACGTTCACTTTCAACGAATACGAGCGTTTTTAGGCATTTTCGTACTTCTCTGAATAAAACTGTATTTTTCACGACAAAAAATATTTTATATCTCTGGAAATAAATTTATTCTGGTCAGAAAGCTGGAAACGTCTAAAAACGATCACTTTCGACAAATACAAGCGTTTTTAGACATTTTCGTACTTCTCGGAATAAAACTGCATTTTTCACGACAAAAAATATTTTATATCTCTGAATTTAAATTTATTAACGTCAGAGAGCTGGAAATGTCTAAAAACGTTCACTTCCAACGAATACGAGCGCTTTTAGACATTTTCGTTCTTCTCGGAATAAAACTGTATTTTTAACGACAAAAAATATTTTTTATCTCTGAAAATAAATTTATTAACGTCAGAAAGCTGGAAATGGCTAAAAACGACCACTTTCGACGAATACAAGCGTTTTTAGACATTTTCGTACTTCTCGGACTAAAACTGCATTTTTCACGACAAAAAATATTTTTTATCTCTGAAAATAAATTTATTAACGTCAGAGAGCTGGAAATGTCTAAAAATGTTCACTTTCAACGAATACGAGCGTTTTTAGGCATTTTCGTACTTCTCCGAATAAAACTGTATTTTTCGCGACAAAAAATATTTTTTATCTCTGAAAATCAATTTATTCAGGTCAGAAAGCTGGAAACGTCTAAAAACGACCACTTTCGACGAATACAAGCGTTTTTAGATATTTTCGTACTTCTCGGAATAAAACTGTATTTTTCACGACAAAAAATATTTTGTATCTCTAAAAATAAATTTATTCAGGTCAGAAAGCTGGAAACGTCTAAAAACGACCACTTTCGACGAATACAAGCGTTTTTAGACATTTTCGTACTTCTCGGACTAAAACTGCATTTTTCACGACAAAAAATATTTTATATCTTTGAAAATAAATTTATTAACGTCAGAGAGCTGGAAATGTCTAAAAACGTTCACTTTCAACGAATACGAGCGTTTTTAGTCATTTTCGTACTTCTCCGAATTTTTCACGACAAAAAATATTTTATATCTCTGGAAATAAATTTATTCTGGTCAGAAAGCTGGAAACGTCTAAAAACGATCACTTTCGACAAATACAAGCGTTTTTAGATATTTTCGTACTTCTCGGAATAAAACTGCATTTTTCAGGACAAAAAATATTTTATATCTCTGAAAATAAATTTATTAACGTCAGAGAGCTGGAAATGTCTAAAAACGTTCACTTTCAACGAATATGAGCGCTTTTAGACATTTTCGTTCTTCTCGGAATAAAACTGTATTTTTAACGACAAAAATTTTTTTTTATCTCTGAAAATAAATTTATTAACGTCAGAAAGCTGGAAATGGCTAAAAACGATCACTTTCGACGAATACAAGCGTTTTTAGACATTTTCGTACTTCTCGGAATAAAACTGCATTTTTCACGACAAACAATATTTTTTATCTCTGAAAATCAATTTATTATCGTCAGAGAGCTGGAAATGTCTAAAAACGTTCACTTTCAACGAATACGACCTTTTTTAGTCATTTTTGTACTTGTCGGAATAAAACTGTATTTTTCACGACAAAAAATATTTTTTATCTCTGAAAATCAATTTATTCAGGTCAGAAAGCTGGAAACGTCTAAAAACGACAACTTTCGACGAATACAAGCGTTTTTAGACATTTTCGTACTTCTCGGACTAAAACTGCATTTTTCACGACAAAAACTATTTTTTATCTCTGAAAATAAATTTATTAATGTCAGAGTGCTGGAAATGTCTAAAAACGTTCACTTTCAACGAATACGAGCGTTTTTAGACATTTTCGTACTTTTCGGAATAAAACTGTATTTTTCACGACAAAAAATATTTTGTATCTCTAAAAATAAATTTATTCAGGTCAGAAAGCTGGAAACGTCTAAAAATGACCACTTTCGACGAATACAAGCGTTTTTAGACATTTTCGTACTTCTCGGACTAAAACTGCATTTTTCACGACAAAAAATATTTTATATCTTTGAAAATAAATTGATTAACGTCAGAGAGCTGGAAATGTCTAAAAACGTTCACTTTCAACGAATACGAGCGTTTTTAGTCATTTTCGTACTTCTCCGAATTTTTCACGACAAAAAATATTTTATATCTCTGGAAATAAATTTATTCTGGTCAGAAAGCTGGAAACGTCTAAAAACGATCACTTTCGACAAATACAAGCGTTTTTAGACATTTTCGTACTTCTCGGAATAAAACTGCATTTTTCACGACAAAAAATATTTTATATCTCTGAAAATAAATTTATTAACGTCAGAGAGCTGGAAATGTCTAAAAACGTTCACTTTCAACGAATATGAGCGCTTTTAGACATTTTCGTTCTTCTCGGAATAAAACTGTATTTTTAACGACAACAAATTTTTTTAATCTCTGAAAATAAATTTATTAACGTCAGAAAGCTGGAAATGGCTAAAAACGATCACTTTCGACGAATACAAGCGTTTTTAGACATTTTCGTACTTCTCGGAATAAAACTGCATTTTTCACGACAAAAAATATTTTTTATCTCTGAAAATCAATTTATTATCGTCAGAGAGCTGGAAATGTCTAAAAACGTTCACTTTCAACGAATACGACCTTTTTTAGTCATTTTTGTACTTGTCGGAATAAAACTGTATTTTTCACGACAAAAAATATTTTTTATCTCTGAAAATAAATTTATTAACGTCAGAGAGCTGGAAATGTCTACAAACGTTCACTTTCAACGAATACGAGCGGTTTTAGGCATTTTCGTACTTCTCCGAATAAAACTGTATTTTTCACGACAAAAAATATTTTTTATCTCTGAAAATCAATTTATTCAGGTCAGAAAGCTGGAAACGTCTAAAAACGACCACTTTCGACGAATACGAGCGTTTTTAGACATTTTCGTACTTCTCGGACTAAAACTGCATTTTTCACGACAACAAATATTTTATATCTTTGAAAATAAATTTATTAACGTCAGAGAGCTGGAAATTTCTAAAAACGTTCACTTTCAACGAATACGAGCGTTTTTAAGCATTTTCGTACTTCTCGGAATAAAACTGTATTTTTCACGACAAAAAATATTTTTTATCTCTGAAAATCAATTTATTCAGTTCAGAAAGCTGGAAACGTCTAAAAACGACCACTTTCGACGAATACAAGCGTTTTTAGACATTTTCGTACTTCTCGGACTAAAACTGCATTTTTCACGACAAAAAATATTTTTTATCTCTGAAAATAAATTTATTAACGTCAGAGAGCTGGAAATGTCTAAAAACGTTCACTTTCAACGAATACGAGCGTTTTTAGGCATTTTCGTACTTCTCCGAATAAAACTGTATTTTTCACGACAAAAAATATTTTTTATCTCTGAAAATCAATTTATTCAGGTCAGAAAGCTGGAAACGTCTAAAAACGACCACTTTCGACGAATACAAGCGTTTTTAGACATTTTCGTACTTCTCGGACTAAAACTGCATTTTTCACGACAAAAAATATTTTGTATCTCTAAAAATAAATTTATTCAGGTCAGAAAGCTGGAAACGTCTAAAAACGACCACTTTCGACGAATACAAGCGTTTTTAGACATTTTCGTACTTCTCGGACTAAAACTGCATTTTTCACGACAAAAAATATTTTATATCTTTGAAAATAAATTTATTAACGTCAGAGAGCTGGAAATGTCTACAAACGTTCACTTTCAACGTATACGAGCGTTTTTAGGCATTTTCGTACTTCTCGGAATAAAACTGTATTTTTCACGACAAAAAATATTTTTTATCTCTGAAAATCAATTTATTCAGGTCAGAAAGCTGGAAACGTCTAAAAACGACCACTTTCGACGAATACAAGCGTTTTTAGACATTTTCGTACTTCTCGGACTAAAACTGCATTTTTCACGACAAAAAATATTTTTTATCTCTGAAAATAAATTTATTAACGTCAGAGAGCTGGAAATGTCTAAAAACGTTCACTTTCAACGAATACGAGCGTTTTTAGACATTTTCGTACTTTTCGGAATAAAACTGTATTTTTCACGACAAAAAATATTTTGTATCTCTAAAAATAAATTTATTCAGGTCAGAAAGCTGGAAACGTCTAAAAACGACCACTTTCGACGAATACAAGCGTTTTTAGACATTTTCGTACTTCTCGGACTAAAACTGCATTTTTCACGACAAAAAATATTTTATATCTTTGAAAATAAATTTATTAACGTCAGAGAGCTGGAAATGTCTAAAAACGTTCACTTTCAACGAATACGAGCGTTTTTAGTCATTTTCGTACTTCTCCGAATTTTTCACGACAAAAAATATTTTATATCTCTGGAAATAAATTTATTCTGGTCAGAAAGCTGGAAACGTCTAAAAACGATCACTTTCGACAAATACAAGCGTTTTTAGATATTTTCGTACTTCTCGGAATAAAACTGCATTTTTCAGGACAAAAAATATTTTATATCTCTGAAAATAAATTTATTAACGTCAGAGAGCTGGAAATGTCTAAAAACGTTCACTTTCAACGAATATGAGCGCTTTAAGACATTTTCGTTCTTCTCGGAATAAAACTGTATTTTTAACGACAAAAATTTTTTTTTATCTCTGAAAATAAATTTATTAACGTCAGAAAGCTGGAAATGGCTAAAAACGATCACTTTCGACGAATACAAGCGTTTTTAGACATTTTCGTACTTCTCGGAATAAAACTGCATTTTTCACGACAAACAATATTTTTTATCTCTGAAAATCAATTTATTATCGTCAGAGAGCTGGAAATGTCTAAAAACGTTCACTTTCAACGAATACGACCTTTTTTAGTCATTTTTGTACTTGTCGGAATAAAACTGTATTTTTCACGACAAAAAATATTTTTTATCTCTGAAAATCAATTTATTCAGGTCAGAAAGCTGGAAACGTCTAAAAACGACAACTTTCGATGAATACAAGCGTTTTTAGACATTTTCGTACTTCTCGGACTAAAACTGCATTTTTCACGACAAAAACTATTTTTTATCTCTGAAAATAAATTTATTAACGTCAGAGTGCTGGAAATGTCTAAAAACGTTCACTTTCAACGAATACGAGCGTTTTTAGACATTTTCGTACTTTTTGGAATAAAACTGTATTTTTCAAGACAAAAAATATTTTGTATCTCTAAAAATAAATTTATTCAGGTCAGAAAGCTGGAAACGTCTAAAAACGACCACTTTCGACGAATACAAGCGTTTTTAGACATTTTCGTAATTCTCGGACTAAAACTGCATTTTTCAAGACAAAAAATATTTTTTATCTCTGAAAATAAATTTATTAACGTCAGAGAGCTGGAAATGTCTACAAACGTTCACTTTCAACGAATACGAGCGTTTTTAGGCATTTTCGTACTTCTCCGAATAAAATTGTATTTTTCACGACAAAAAATATTTTTTATCTCTGAAAATCAATTTATTCAGGTCAGAAAGCTGGAAACGTCTAAAAACGACCACTTTCGACGAATACAAGCGTTTTTAGACATTTTCGTACTTCTCGGACTAAAACTGTATTTTTCACGACAAAAAATATTTTTTATCTCTGACAATCAATTTATTCAGGTCAGAAAGCTGGAAACGTCTAAAAACGACCACTTTCGACGAATACAAGCGTTTTTAGACATTTTCGTACTTCTCGGACTAAAACTGCATTTTTCACGACAAAAAATATTTTTTATCTCTGAAAATAAATTTATTAACGTCAGAGAGCTGGAAATGTCTAAAAACGTTCACTTTCAACGAATACGAGCGTTTTTAGACATTTTCGTACTTTTCGGAATAAAACTGTATTTTTCACGACAAAAAATATTTTGTATCTCTAAAAATAAATTTATTCAGGTTAGAAAGCTGGAAACGTGTAAAAACGACCACTTTCGACGAATACAAGCGTTTTTAGACATTTTCGTACTTCTCGGACTAAAACTGCATTTTTCACGACAAAAAATATTTTTTATCTCTGAAAATAAATTTATTAACGTCAGAGAGCTGGAAATGTCTAAAAACGTTCACTTTCAACGAATACGAGCGTTTTTAGACATTTTCGTTCTTCTCGGAATAAAACTGTATTTTTAACGACAAAAAATATTTTTTATCTCTGAAAATAAATTTATTAACGTCAGAAAGCTGGAAATGGCTAAAAACGATCACTTTCGACGAATACAAGCGTTTTTAGACATTTTCGTACTTCTCGGAATAAAACTGCATTTTTCACGACAAAAAATATTTTTTATCTCTGAAAATCAATTTATTATCGTCAGAGAGCTGGAAATGTCTAAAAACGTTCACTTTCAACGAATACGACCTTTTTTAGTCATTTTTGTACTTGTCGGAATAAAACTGTATTTTTCACGACAAAAAATATTTTTTATCTCTGAAAATCAATTTATTCAGGTCAGAAAGCTGGAAACGTCTAAAAATGACCACTTTCGACGAATACAAGCGTTTTTAGACATTTTCGTACTTCTCGGACTAAAACTGCATTTTTCACGACAAAAAATATTTTTTATCTCTGAAAATAAATTTATTAACGTCAGAGAGCTGGAAATGTCTAAAAACGTTCACTTTCAACGAATAAGAGGGTTTTTAGACATTTTCGTACTTTTCGGAATAAAACTGTATTTTTCACGACAAAATTATTTTGTATCTCTAAAAATAAATTTATTCAGGTCAGAAAGCTGGAAACGTCTAAAAACGACCACTTTCGACGAATACAAGCGTTTTTAGACATTTTCGTACTTCTCGGACTAAAACTGCATTTTTCACGACAAAAAATATTTTATATCTTTGAAAATAAATTTATTAACGTCAGAGAGCTGGAAATGTCTAAAATCGTTCACTTTCAACGTATACGAGCGTTTTTAGGCATTTTCGTACTTCTCGGAATAAAACTGTATTTTTCACGACAAAAAATATTTTTTATCTCTGAAAATCAATTTATTCAGGTCAGAAAGCTGGAAACGTCTAAAAACGACCATTTTCGACGAATACAAGCGTTTTTAGACATTTTCGTACTTCTCGGACTAAAACTGCATTTTTCATGACAAAAAATATTTTTTATCTCTGAAAATAAATTTATTAACGTCAGAGAGCTGGAAATGTCTAAAAACGTTCACTTTCAACGAATACGAGCGTTTTTAGACATTTTCGTACTTTTCGGAATAAAACTGTATTTTTCACGACAAAAAATATTTTGTATCTCTAAAAATAAATTTATTCAGGTCAGAAAGCTGGAAACGTCTAAAAACGACCACTTTCGACGAATACAAGCGTTTTTAGACATTTTCGTACTTGTCGGAATAAAACTGTATTTTTCACGACAAAAAATATTTTTTATCTCTGAAAATCAATTTATTCAGGTCAGAAAGCTGGAAACGTCTAAAAATGACCACTTTCGACGAATACAAGCGTTTTTAGACATTTTCGTACTTCTCGGACTAAAACTGCATTTTTCACGACAAAAAATATTTTTTATCTCTGAAAATAAATTTATTAACGTCAGAGAGCTGGAAATGTCTAAAAACGTTCACTTTCAACGAATACGAGCGTTTTTAGACATTTTCGTACTTTTCGGAATAAAAATGTATTTTTCACGACAAAAAATATTTTGTATCTCTAAAAATAAATTTATTCAGGTCAGAAAGCTGGAAACGTCTAAAAACGACCACTTTCGACGAATACAAGCGTTTTTAGACATTTTCGTACTTCTCGGACTAAAACTGCATTTTTCACGACAAAAATATTTTTTATCTCTGAAAATAAATTTATTAACGTCATAGAGCTGGAAATGTCTAAAAACGTTCACTTTCAACGAATACGACATTTTTTAGTCATTTTTGTACTTGTCGGAATAAAACTGTATTTTTCACGACAAAAAATATTTTTTATCTCTAAAAATAAATTTATTCAGGTCAGAAAGCTGGAAACGTCTAAAAACGACCACTTTCGACGAATACAAGCGTTTTTAGACATTTTCGTACTTCTCGGACTAAAACTGCATTTTTCACGACAAAAAATATTTTTTATCTCTGAAAATAAATTTATTAACGTCAGAGAGCTGGAAATGTCTAAAAACGTTCACTTTCAACGAATACGAGCGTTTTTAGGCATTTTCGTACATCTCCGAATAAAACTGTATTTTTCACTACAAAAAATATTTTTTATCTCTGAAAATCAATTTATTCAGGTCAGAAAGCTGGAAACGTCTAAAAACGACCACTTTCGACGAATACAAGCGGTTTTAGACATTTTCGTACTTCTCGGACTAAAACTGCATTTTTCACGACAAAAAATATTTTATATCTTTGAAAATAAATTTATTAACGTCAGAGAGCTGGAAATGTCTAAAAACGTTCACTTTCAACGAATACGAGCGTTTTTAGAAATTTTCGTTCTTCTCGGAATAAAACTGTATTTTTAACGACAAAAAATATTTTTTATCTCTGAAAATAAATTTATTAACATCAGAAAGCTGGAAATGGCTAAAAACGATCACTTTCGACGAATACAATCGTTTTTAGACATTTTCGTACTTCTCGGAATAAAACTGCATTTTTCACGACAAAAAATATTTTTTATCTCTGAAAATCAATTTATTATCGTCAGAGAGCTGGAAATGTCTAAAAACGTTCACTTTCAACGAATACGACCTTTTTTAGTCATTTTTGTACTTGTCGGAATAAAACTGTATTTTTCACGACAAAAAATATTTTTTATCTCTGAAAATCAATTTATTCAGGTCAGAAAGCTGGAAACGTCTAAAAACGACCACTTTCGACGAATACAAGCGTTTTTAGACATATTCGTACTTCTCGGACTAAAACTGCATTTTTCACGACAAAAAATATTTTATATCTTTGAAAATAAATTTATTAACGTCAGAGAGCTGGAAATGTCTAAAAACGTTCACTTTCAACGAATACGAGCGTTTTTAGGCATTTTCGTACTTCTCGGAATAAAACCGTATTTTTCACGACAAAAAATATTTTTTATCTCTGAAAATCAATTTATTCAGGTCAGAAAGCTGGAAACGTCTAAAAACGACCACTTTCGACGAATACAAGCGTTTTTAGACATTTTCGTACTTCTCGGACTAAAACTGCATTTTTCACGACAAAAAATATTTTTTATCTCTGAAAATAAATTTATTAACGTCAGAGAGCTGGAAATGTCTAAAAACGTTCACTTTCAACGAATACGAGCGTTTTTAGACATTTTCGTACTTTTCGGAATAAAACTGTATTTTTCACGACAAAAAATATTTTGTATCTCTAAAAATAAATTTATTCAGGTCAGAAAGCTGGAAACGTCTAAAAATGACCACTTTCGACGAATACAAGCGTTTTTAGACATTTTCGTACTTCTCGGACTAAAACTGCATTTTTCACGACAAAAAATATTTTTTATCTCTGAAAATAAATTTATTAACGTCAGAGAGCTGGAAATGTCTAAAAACGTTCACTTTCAACGAATACGAGCGTTTTTAGACATTTTCGTACTTTTCGGAATAAAACTGTATTTTTCACGACAAAAAATATTTTGTATCTCTAAAAATAAATTTATTCAGGTCAGAAAGCTGGAAACGTCTAAAAACGACCACTTTCGACGAATACAAGCGTTTTTAGACATTTTCGTACTTCTCGGACTAAAACTGCATTTTTCACGACAAAAAATATTTTTTATCTCTGAAAATAAATTTATTAACGTCAGAGAGCTGGAAATGTCTAAAAACGTTCACTTTCAACGAATACGAGCGTTTTTAGGCATTTTCGTACTTCTCCGAATAAAACTGTATTTTTCACGACAAAAAATATTTTTTATCTCTGAAAATAAATTTATTAACGTCAGAAAGCTGGAAATGGCTAAAAACGATCACTTTCGACGAATACAAGCGTTTTTAGACATTTTCGTACTTCTCGGAATAAAACTGCATTTTTCACGACAAAAAATATTTTTTATCTCTGAAAATCAATTTATTATCGTCAGAGAGCTGGAAATGTCTAAAAACGTTCACTTTCAACGAATACGAGCGTTTTTAGGCATTTTCGTACTTCTCCGAATAAAACTGTATTTTTCACGACAAAAAATATTTTTTATCTCTGAAAATAAATTTATTAACGTCAGAAAGCTGGAAATGGCTAAAAACGATCACTTTCGACGAATACAAGCGTTTTGAGACATTTTCGTACTTCTCGGAATAAAACTGCATTTTTCACGACAAAAAATATTTTTTATCTCTGAAAATAAATTTATTAACGTCAGAGAGCTGGAAATGTCTAAAAACGTTCACTTTCAACGAATAAGAGGGTTTTTAGACATTTTCGTACTTTTCGGAATAAAACTGTATTTTTCACGACAAAATTATTTTGTATCTCTAAAAATAAATTTATTCGGGTCAGAAAGCTGGAAACGTCTAAAAACGACCACTTTCGACGAATACAAGCGTTTTTAGACATTTTCGTACTTCTCGGACTAAAACTGCATTTTTCACGACAAAAAATATTTTATATCTTTGAAAATAAATTTATTAACGTCAGAGAGCTGGAAATGTCTAAAATCGTTCACTTTCAACGTATACGAGCGTTTTTAGGCATTTTCGTACTTCTCGGAATAAAACTGTATTTTTCACGACAAAAAATATTTTTTATCTCTGAAAATCAATTTATTCAGGTCAGAAAGCTGGAAACGTCTAAAAACGACCATTTTCGACGAATACAAGCGTTTTTAGACATTTTCGTACTTCTCGGACTAAAACTGCATTTTTCATGACAAAAAATATTTTTTATCTCTGAAAATAAATTTATTAACGTCAGAGAGCTGGAAATGTCTAAAAACGTTCACTTTCAACGAATACGAGCGTTTTTAGACATTTTCGTACTTTTCGGAATAAAACTGTATTTTTCACGACAAAAAATATTTTGTATCTCTAAAAATAAATTTATTCAGGTCAGAAAGCTGGAAACGTCTAAAAACGACCACTTTCGACGAATACAAGCGTTTTTAGACATTTTCGTACTTGTCGGAATAAAACTGTATTTTTCACGACAAAAAATATTTTTTATCTCTGAAAATCAATTTATTCAGGTCAGAAAGCTGGAAACGTCTAAAAATGACCACTTTCGACGAATACAAGCGTTTTTAGACATTTTCGTACTTCTCGGACTAAAACTGCATTTTTCACGACAAAAAATATTTTTTATCTCTGAAAATAAATTTATTAACGTCAGAGAGCTGGAAATGTCTAAAAACGTTCACTTTCAACGAATACGAGCGTTTTTAGACATTTTCGTACTTTTCGGAATAAAACTGTATTTTTCACGACAAAAAATATTTTGTATCTCTAAAAATAAATTTATTCAGGTCAGAAAGCTGGAAACGTCTAAAAACGACCACTTTCGACGAATACAAGCGTTTTTAGACATTTTCGTACTTCTCGGACTAAAACTGCATTTTTCACGACAAAAATATTTTTTATCTCTGAAAATAAATTTATTAACGTCATAGAGCTGGAAATGTCTAAAAACGTTCACTTTCAACGAATACGACCTTTTTTAGTCATTTTTGTACTTGTCGGAATAAAACTGTATTTTTCACGACAAAAAATATTTTTTATCTCTAAAAATAAATTTATTCAGGTCATAAAGCTGGAAACGTCTAAAAACGACCACTTTCGACGAATACAAGCGTTTTTAGACATTTTCGTACTTCTCGGACTAAAACTGCATTTTTCACGACAAAAAATATTTTTTATCTCTGAAAATAAATTTATTAACGTCAGAGAGCTGGAAATGTCTAAAAACGTTCACTTTCAACGAATACGAGCGTTTTTAGGCATTTTCGTACATCTCCGAATAAAACTGTATTTTTCACTACAAAAAATATTTTTTATCTCTGAAAATCAATTTATTCAGGTCAGAAAGCTGGAAACGTCTAAAAACGACCACTTTCGACGAATACAAGCGGTTTTAGACATTTTCGTACTTCTCGGACTAAAACTGCATTTTTCACGACAAAAAATATTTTATATCTTTGAAAATAAATTTATTAACGTCAGAGAGCTGGAAATGTCTAAAAACGTTCACTTTCAACGAATACGAGCGTTTTTAGAAATTTTCGTTCTTCTCGGAATAAAACTGTATTTTTAACGACAAAAAATATTTTTTATCTCTGAAAATAAATTTATTAACATCAGAAAGCTGGAAATGGCTAAAAACGATCACTTTCGACGAATACAATCGTTTTTAGACATTTTCGTACTTCTCGGAATAAAACTGCATTTTTCACGACAAAAAATATTTTTTATCTCTGAAAATCAATTTATTATCGTCAGAGAGCTGGAAATGTCTAAAAACGTTCACTTTCAACGAATACGACCTTTTTTAGTCATTTTTGTACTTGTCGGAATAAAACTGTATTTTTCACGACAAAAAATATTTTTTATCTCTGAAAATCAATTTATTCAGGTCAGAAAGCTGGAAACGTCTAAAAACGACCACTTTCGACGAATACAAGCGTTTTTAGACATATTCGTACTTCTCGGACTAAAACTGCATTTTTCATGACAAAAAATATTTTTTATCTCTGAAAATAAATTTATTAACGTCAGAGAGCTGGAAATGTCTAAAAACGTTCACTTTCAACGAATACGAGCGTTTTTAGACATTTTCGTACTTTTCGGAATAAAACTGTATTTTTCACGACAAAAAATATTTTGTATCTCTAAAAATAAATTTATTCAGGTCAGAAAGCTGGAAACGTCTAAAAACGACCACTTTCGACGAATACAAGCGTTTTTAGACATTTTCGTACTTGTCGGAATAAAACTGTATTTTTCACGACAAAAAATATTTTTTATCTCTGAAAATCAATTTATTCAGGTCAGAAAGCTGGAAACGTCTAAAAATGACCACTTTCGACGAATACAAGCGTTTTTAGACATTTTCGTACTTCTCGGACTAAAACTGCATTTTTCACGACAAAAAATATTTTTTATCTCTGAAAATAAATTTATTAACGTCAGAGAGCTGGAAATGTCTAAAAACGTTCACTTTCAACGAATACGAGCGTTTTTAGACATTTTCGTACTTTTCGGAATAAAACTGTATTTTTCACGACAAAAAATATTTTGTATCTCTAAAAATAAATTTATTCAGGTCAGAAAGCTGGAAACGTCTAAAAACGACCACTTTCGACGAATACAAGCGTTTTTAGACATTTTCGTACTTCTCGGACTAAAACTGCATTTTTCACGACAAAAATATTTTTTATCTCTGAAAATAAATTTATTAACGTCATAGAGCTGGAAATGTCTAAAAACGTTCACTTTCAACGAATACGACCTTTTTTAGTCATTTTTGTACTTGTCGGAATAAAACTGTATTTTTCACGACAAAAAATATTTTTTATCTCTGAAAATAAATTTATTAACGTCAGAGAGCTGGAAATGTCTAAAAACGTTCACTTTCAACGAATACGAGCGTTTTTAGGCATTTTCGTACATCTCCGAATAAAACTGTATTTTTCACTACAAAAAATATTTTTTATCTCTGAAAATCAATTTATTCAGGTCAGAAAGCTGGAAACGTCTAAAAACGACCACTTTCGACGAATACAAGCGGTTTTAGACATTTTCGTACTTCTCGGACTAAAACTGCATTTTTCACGACAAAAAATATTTTATATCTTTGAAAATAAATTTATTAACGTCAGAGAGCTGGAAATGTCTAAAAACGTTCACTTTCAACGAATACGAGCGTTTTTAGAAATTTTCGTTCTTCTCGGAATAAAACTGTATTTTTAACGACAAAAAATATTTTTTATCTCTGAAAATAAATTTATTAACATCAGAAAGCTGGAAATGGCTAAAAACGATCACTTTCGACGAATACAATCGTTTTTAGACATTTTCGTACTTCTCGGAATAAAACTGCATTTTTCACGACAAAAAATATTTTTTATCTCTGAAAATCAATTTATTATCGTCAGAGAGCTGGAAATGTCTAAAAACGTTCACTTTCAACGAATACGACCTTTTTTAGTCATTTTTGTACTTGTCGGAATAAAACTGTATTTTTCACGACAAAAAATATTTTTTATCTCTGAAAATCAATTTATTCAGGTCAGAAAGCTGGAAACGTCTAAAAACGACCACTTTCGACGAATACAAGCGTTTTTAGACATATTCGTACTTCTCGGACTAAAACTGCATTTTTCATGACAAAAAATATTTTTTATCTCTGAAAATAAATTTATTAACGTCAGAGAGCTGGAAATGTCTAAAAACGTTCACTTTCAACGAATACGAGCGTTTTTAGACATTTTCGTACTTTTCGGAATAAAACTGTATTTTTCACGACAAAAAATATTTTGTATCTCTAAAAATAAATTTATTCAGGTCAGAAAGCTGGAAACGTCTAAAAACGACCACTTTCGACGAATACAAGCGTTTTTAGACATTTTCGTACTTGTCGGAATAAAACTGTATTTTTCACGACAAAAAATATTTTTTATCTCTGAAAATCAATTTATTCAGGTCAGAAAGCTGGAAACGTCTAAAAATGACCACTTTCGACGAATACAAGCGTTTTTAGACATTTTCGTACTTCTCGGACTAAAACTGCATTTTTCACGACAAAAAATATTTTTTATCTCTGAAAAAAAATTTATTAACGTCAGAGAGCTGGAAATGTCTAAAAACGTTCACTTTCAACGAATACGAGCGTTTTTAGACATTTTCGTACTTTTCGGAATAAAACTGTATTTTTCACGACAAAAAATATTTTGTATCTCTAAAAATAAATTTATTCAGGTCAGAAAGCTGGAAACGTCTAAAAACGACCACTTTCGACGAATACAAGCGTTTTTAGACATTTTCGTACTTCTCGGACTAAAACTGCATTTTTCACGACAAAAATATTTTTTATCTCTGAAAATAAATTTATTAACGTCATAGAGCTGGAAATGTCTAAAAACGTTCACTTTCAACGAATACGACCTTTTTTAGTCATTTTTGTACTTGTCGGAATAAAACTGTATTTTTCACGACAAAAAATATTTTTTATCTCTAAAAATAAATTTATTCAGGTCAGAAAGCTGGAAACGTCTAAAAAACGACCACTTTCGACGAATACAAGCGTTTTTAGACATTTTCGTACTTCTCGGACTAAAACTGCATTTTTCACGACAAAAAATATTTTTTATCTCTGAAAATAAATTTATTAACGTCAGAGAGCTGGAAATGTCTAAAAACGTTCACTTTCAACGAATACGAGCGTTTTTAGGCATTTTCGTACATCTCCGAATAAAACTGTATTTTTCACTACAAAAAATATTTTTTATCTCTGAAAATCAATTTATTCAGGTCAGAAAGCTGGAAACGTCTAAAAACGACCACTTTCGACGAATACAAGCGGTTTTAGACATTTTCGTACTTCTCGGACTAAAACTGCATTTTTCACGACAAAAAATATTTTATATCTTTGAAAATAAATTTATTAACGTCAGAGAGCTGGAAATGTCTAAAAACGTTCACTTTCAACGAATACGAGCGTTTTTAGAAATTTTCGTTCTTCTCGGAATAAAACTGTATTTTTAACGACAAAAAATATTTTTTATCTCTGAAAATAAATTTATTAACATCAGAAAGCTGGAAATGGCTAAAAACGATCACTTTCGACGAATACAATCGTTTTTAGACATTTTCGTACTTCTCGGAATAAAACTGCATTTTTCACGACAAAAAATATTTTTTATCTCTGAAAATCAATTTATTATCGTCAGAGAGCTGGAAATGTCTAAAAACGTTCACTTTCAACGAATACGAGCGTTTTTAGGCATTTTCGTACTTCTCGGAATAAAACCGTATTTTTCACGACAAAAAATATTTTTTATCTCTGAAAATCAATTTATTCAGGTCAGAAAGCTGGAAACGTCTAAAAACGACCACTTTCGACGAATACAAGCGTTTTTAGACATTTTCGTACTTCTCGGACTAAAACTGCATTTTTCACGACAAAAAATATTTTTTATCTCTGAAAATAAATTTATTAACGTCAGAGAGCTGGAAATGTCTAAAAACGTTCACTTTCAACGAATACGAGCGTTTTTAGACATTTTCGTACTTTTCGGAATAAAACTGTATTTTTCACGACAAAAAATATTTTGTATCTCTAAAAATAAATTTATTCAGGTCAGAAAGCTGGAAACGTCTAAAAATGACCACTTTCGACGAATACAAGCGTTTTTAGACATTTTCGTACTTCTCGGACTAAAACTGCATTTTTCACGACAAAAAATATTTTTTATCTCTGAAAATAAATTTATTAACGTCAGAGAGCTGGAAATGTCTAAAAACGTTCACTTTCAACGAATACGAGCGTTTTTAGACATTTTCGTACTTTTCGGAATAAAACTGTATTTTTCACGACAAAAAATATTTTGTATCTCTAAAAATAAATTTATTCAGGTCAGAAAGCTGGAAACGTCTAAAAACGACCACTTTCGACGAATACAAGCGTTTTTAGACATTTTCGTACTTCTCGGACTAAAACTGCATTTTTCACGACAAAAAATATTTTTTATCTCTGAAAATAAATTTATTAACGTCAGAGAGCTGGAAATGTCTAAAAACGTTCACTTTCAACGAATACGAGCGTTTTTAGGCATTTTCGTACTTCTCCGAATAAAACTGTATTTTTCACGACAAAAAATATTTTTTATCTCTGAAAATAAATTTATTAACGTCAGAAAGCTGGAAATGGCTAAAAACGATCACTTTCGACGAATACAAGCGTTTTTAGACATTTTCGTACTTCTCGGAATAAAACTGCATTTTTCACGACAAAAAATATTTTTTATCTCTGAAAATCAATTTATTATCGTCAGAGAGCTGGAAATGTCTAAAAACGTTCACTTTCAACGAATACGACCTTTTTTAGTCATTTTTGTACTTGTCGGAATAAAACTGTATTTTTCACGACAAAAAATATTTTTTATCTCTGAAAATCAATTTATTCAGGTCAGAAAGCTGGAAACGTCTAAAAATGACCACTTTCGACGAATACAAGCGTTTTTAGACATTTTCGTACTTCTCGGACTAAAACTGCATTTTTCACGACAAAAAATATTTTTTATCTCTGAAAATAAATTTATTAACGTCAGAGAGCTGGAAATGTCTAAAAACGTTCACTTTCAACGAATACGAGCGTTTTTAGGCATTTTCGTACTTCTCCGAATAAAACTGTATTTTTCACGACAAAAAATATTTTTTATCTCTGAAAATCAATTTATTCAGGTCAGAAAGCTGGAAACGTCTAAAAACGACCACTTTCGACGAATACAAGCGTTTTTAGACATTTTCGTACTGCTCGGACTAAAACTGCATTTTTCACGACAAAAAATATTTTATATCTTTGAAAATAAATTTATTAACGTCAGAGAGCTGGAAATGTCTAAAAACGTTCACTTTCAACGAATACGAGCGTTTTTAGACATTTTCGTTCTTCTCGGAATAAAACTGTATTTTTAACGACAAAAAATATTTTTTATCTCTGAAAATAAATTTATTAACGTCAGAAAGCTGGAAATGGCTAAAAACGATCATTTTCGACGAATACAAGCGTTTTTAGACATTTTCGTACTTCTCGGAATAAAACTGCATTTTTCACGACAAAAAATATTTTTTATCTCTGAAAATCAATTTATTATCGTCAGAGAGCTGGAAATGTCTAAAAACGTTCACTTTCAACGAATACGACCTTTTTTAGTCATTTTTGTACTTGTCGGAATAAAACTGTATTTTTCACGACAAAAAATATTTTTTATCTCTGAAAATCAATTTATTCCGGTCAGAAAGCTGGAAACGTCTAAAAACGACCACTTTCGACGAATACAAGCGTTTTTAGACATATTCGTACTTCTCGGACTAAAACTGCATTTTTCACGACAAAAAATATTTTATAACTTTGAAAATAAATTTATTAACGTCAGAGAGCTGGAAATGTCTAAAAACGTTCACTTTCAACGAATACGAGCGTTTTTAGGCATTTTCGTACTTCTCGGAGTAAAACCGTATTTTTCACGACAAAAAATATTTTTTATCTCTGAAAATCAATTTATTCAGGTCAGAAAGCTGGAAACGTCTAAAAACGACCACTTTCGACGAATACAACCGTTTTTAGACATTTTCGTACTTCTCGGACTAAAACTGCATTTTTCACGACAAAAAATATTTTTTATCTCTGAAAATAAATTTATTAACGTCAGAGAGCTGGAAATGTTTAAAAACGTTCACTTTCAACGAATACAAGCGTTTTTAGACATTTTCGTACTTTTCGGAATAAAACTGTATTTTTCACGACAAAAAATATTTTGTATCTCTAAAAATAAATTTATTCAGGTCAGAAAGCTGGAAACGTCTAAAAACGACCACTTTCGACGAATACAAGCGTTTTTAGACATTTTCGTACTTCTCGGACTAAAACTGCATTTTTCACGACAAAAAATATTTTATATCTTTGAAAATAAATTTATTAACGTCAGAGAGCTGGAAATGTCTAAAAACGTTCACTTTCAACGAATACGAGCGTTTTTAGGCATTTTCGTACTTCTCGGAAAAAAACTGTATTTTTCACGACAAAAAATATTTTTTATCTCTGAAAATCAATTTATTCAGGTCAGAAAGCTGGAAACGTCTAAAAACGACCACTTTCGACGAATACAAGCGTTTTTAGACATTTTCGTACTTCTCGGACTAAAACTGCATTTTTCACGACAAAAAATATTTTTTATCTCTGAAAATAAATTTATTAACGTCAGAGAGCTGGAAATGTCTAAAAACGTTCACTTTCAACGAATACGAGCGTTTTTAGGCATTTTCGTACTTCTCCGAATAAAACTGTATTTTTCACGACAAAAAATATTTTATATGTCTGGAAATAAATTTATTCTGGTCAGAAAGCTGGAAACGTCTAAAAACGATCACTTTCGACAAATACAAGCGTTTTTAGACATTTTCGTACTTCTCGGACTAAAATTGCATTTTTCACAACAAAAAATATTTTATATCTTTGAAAATAAATTTATTAACGTCAGAGAGCTGGAAATGTCTAAAAACGTTCACTTTCAACGAATACGAGCGTTTTTAGGCATTTTCGTACTTCTCGGAATAAAACTGTATTTTTCACGACAAAAAATATTTTTTATCTCTGAAAATCAATTTATTCAGGTCAGAAAGCTGGAAACGTCTAAAAACGACCACTTTCGACGAATACAAGCGTTTTTAGATATTTTCGCACTTCTCGGACTAAAACTGCATTTTTCACGACAAAAAATATTTTTTATCTCTGAAAATAAATTTATTAACGTCAGAGAGCTGGAAATGTCTAAAAACGTTCACTTTCAACGAATACGAGCGTTTTTAGACATTTTCGTACTTTTCGGAATAAAACTGTATTTTTCACGACAAAAAATATTTTGTATCTCTAAAAATAAATTTATTCAGGTCAGAAAGCTGGAAACGTCTAAAAACGACCACTTTCGACGAATACAAGCGTTTTTAGACATTTTCGTACTTCTCGGACTAAAACTGCATTTTTCACGACAAAAAATATTTTTTATGTCTGAAAATAAATTTATTAACGTCAGAGAGCTGGAAATGTCTACAAACGTTCACTTTCAACGAATACGAGCGTTTTTAGACATTTTCGTTCTTCTCGGAATAAAACTGTATTTTTAACGACAAAAAATATTTTTTATCTCTGAAAATAAATTTATTAACGTCAGAAAGCTGGAAATGGCTAAAAACGATCATTTTCGACGAATACAAGCGTTTTTAGACATTTTCGTACTTCTCGGAATAAAACTGCATTTTTCACGACAAAAAATATTTTTTATCTCTGAAAATCAATTTATTATCGTCAGAGAGCTGGAAATGTCTAAAAACGTTCACTTTCAACGAATACGACCTTTTTTAGTCATTTTTGTACTTGTCGGAATAAAACTGTATTTTTCACGACAAAAAATATTTTTTATCTCTGAAAATCAATTTATTCAGGTCAGAAAGCTGGAAACGTCTAAAAACGACCACTTTCGACGAATACAAGCGTTTTTAGACATATTCGTACTTCTCGGACTAAAACTGCATTTTTCACGACAAAAAATATTTTATATCTTTGAAAATAAATTTATTAACGTCAGAGAGCTGGAAATGTCTAAAAACGTTCACTTTCAACGAATACGAGCGTTTTTAGGCATTTTCGTACTTCTCGGAGTAAAACCGTATTTTTCACGACAAAAAATATTTTTTATCTCTGAAAATCAATTTATTCAGGTCAGAAAGCTGGAAACGTCTAAAAACGACCACTTTCGACGAATACAACCGTTTTTAGACATTTTCGTACTTCTCGGACTAAAACTGCATTTTTCACGACAAAAAATATTTTTTATCTCTGAAAATAAATTTATTAACGTCAGAGAGCTGGAAATGTTTAAAAACGTTCACTTTCAACGAATACAAGCGTTTTTAGACATTTTCGTACTTTTCGGAATAAAACTGTATTTTTCACGACAAAAAATATTTTGTATCTCTAAAAATAAATTTATTCAGGTCAGAAAGCTGGAAACGTCTAAAAACGACCACTTTCGACGAATACAAGCGTTTTTAGACATTTTCGTACTTCTCGGACTAAAACTGCATTTTTCACGACAAAAAATATTTTATATCTTTGAAAATAAATTTATTAACGTCAGAGAGCTGGAAATGTCTAAAAACGTTCACTTTCAACGAATACGAGCGTTTTTAGGCATTTTCGTACTTCTCGGAAAAAAACTGTATTTTTCACGACAAAAAATATTTTTTATCTCTGAAAATCAATTTATTCAGGTCAGAAAGCTGGAAACGTCTAAAAACGACCACTTTCGACGAATACAAGCGTTTTTAGACATTTTCGTACTTCTCGGACTAAAACTGCATTTTTCACGACAAAAAATATTTTTTATCTCTGAAAATAAATTTATTAACGTCAGAGAGCTGGAAATGTCTAAAAACGTTCACTTTCAACGAATACGAGCGTTTTTAGACATTTTCGTACTTTTCGGAATAAAACTGTATTTTTCACGACAAAAAATATTTTGTATCTCTAAAAATAAATTTATTCAGGTCAGAAAGCTGGAAACGTCTAAAAACGACCACTTTCGACGAATACAAGCGTTTTTAGACATTTTCGTACTTCTCGGACTAAAACTGCATTTTTCACGACAAAAAATATTTTTTATGTCTGAAAATAAATTTATTAACGTCAGAGAGCTGGAAATGTCTACAAACGTTCACTTTCAACGAATACGAGCGTTTTTAGGCATTTTCGTACTTCTCCGATTAAAACTGTATTTTTCACGACAAAAAATATTTTTTATCTCTGAAAATCAATTTATTCAGGTCAGAAAGCTGAAAACGTCTAAAAACGACCACTTTCGACGAATACAAGCGCTTTTAGACATTTTCGTACTTCTCGGACTAAAACTGCATTTTTCACGACAAAAAATATTTTATATCTTTGAAAATAAATTTATTAACGTCAGAGAGCTGGAAATGTCTAAAAACGTTCACTTTCAACGAATACGAGCGTTTTTAGGCATTTTCGTACTTCTCGGAATAAAACTGTATTTTTCACGACAAAAAATATTTTTTATCTCTGAAAATCAATTTATTCAGGTCAGAAAGCTGGAAACGTCTAAAAACGACCACTTTCGACGAATACAAGCGTTTTTAGACATTTTCGTACTTCTCGGACTAAAACTGCATTTTTCACGACAAAAAATATTTTTTATCTCTGAAAATAAATTTATTAACGTCAGAGAGCTGGACATGTCTAAAAACGTTCACTTTCAACGAATACGACCTTTTTTAGTCATTTTTGTACTTGTCGGAATAAAACTGTATTTTTCACGACAAAAAATATTTTTTATCTCTGAAAATCAATTTATTCAGGTCAGAAAGCTGGAAACGTCTAAAAACGACCACTTTCGACGAATACAAGCGTTTTTAGACATTTTCGTACTTCTCGGACTAAAACTGCATTTTTCACGACAAAAAATATTTTATATCTCTGAAAATAAATTTATTAACGTCAGAGAGCTGGAAATGTCTACAAATGTTCACTTTCAACGAATACGAGCGTTTTTAGGCATTTTCGTACTTCTCCGAATAAACCTGTATTTTTCATGACAAAAAATATTTTTTATCTCTGAAAATCAATTTATTCAGGTCAGAAAGCTGGAAACGTCTAAAAACGACCACTTTCGACGAATACAAGCGTTTTTAGACATTTTCGTACTTCTCGGACTAAAACTGCATTTTTCACGACAAAAAATATTTTATATCTTTGAAAATAAATTTATTAACGTCAGAGAGCTGGAAATGTCTAAAAACGTTCACTTTCAACGAATACGAGCGTTTTTAGGCATTTTCGTACTTCTCCGAATAAAACTGTATTTTTCACGACAAAAAATATTTTATATGTCTGGAAATAAATTTATTCTGGTCAGAAAGCTGGAAACGTCTAAAAACGATCACTTTCGACAAATACAAGCGTTTTTAGACATTTTCGTACTTCTCGGACTAAAATTGCATTTTTCACAACAAAAAATATTTTATATCTTTGAAAATAAATTTATTAACGTCAGAGAGCTGGAAATGTCTAAAAACGTTCACTTTCAACGAATACGAGCGTTTTTAGGCATTTTCGTACTTCTCGGAATAAAACTGTATTTTTCACGACAAAAAATATTTTTTATCTCTGAAAATCAATTTATTCAGGTCAGAAAGCTGGAAACGTCTAAAAACGACCACTTTCGACGAATACAAGCGTTTTTAGACATTTTCGCACTTCTCGGACTAAAACTGCATTTTTCACGACAAAAAATATTTTTTATCTCTGAAAATAAATTTATTAACGTCAGAGAGCGGGAAATGTCTAAAAACGTTCACTTTCAACGAATACGAGCGTTTTTAGACATTTTCGTACTTTTCGGAATAAAACTGTATTTTTCACGACAAAAAATATTTTGTATCTCTAAAAATAAATTTATTCAGGTCAGAAAGCTGGAAACGTCTAAAAACGACCACTTTCGACGAATACAAGCGTTTTTAGACATTTTCGTACTTCTCGGACTAAAACTGCATTTTTCACGACAAAAAATATTTTTTATGTCTGAAAATAAATTTATTAACGTCAGAGAGCTGGAAATGTCTACAAACGTTCACTTTCAACGAATACGAGCGTTTTTAGGCATTTTCGTACTTCTCGGAATAAAACTGTATTTTTCACGACAAAAAATATTTTTTATCTCTGAAAATCAATTTATTCAGGTCAGAAAGCTGGAAACGTCTAAAAACGACCACTTTCGACGAATACAAGCGTTTTTAGACATTTTCGTACTTCTCGGACTAAAACTGCATTTTTCACGACAAAAAATATTTTTTATCTCTGAAAATAAATTTATTAACGTCAGAGAGCTGGAAATGTCTAAAAACGTTCACTTTCAACGAATACGACCTTTTTTAGTCATTTTTGTACTTGTCGGAATAAAACTGTATTTTTCACGACAAAAAATATTTTTTATCTCTGAAAATCAATTTATTCAGGTCAGAAAGCTGGAAACGTCTAAAAACGACCACTTTCGACGAATACAAGCGTTTTTAGACATATTCGTACTTCTCGGACTAAAACTGCATTTTTCACGACAAAAAATATTTTATATCTTTGAAAATAAATTTATTAACGTCAGAGAGCTGGAAATGTCTAAAAACGTTCACTTTCAACGAATACGAGCGTTTTTAGGCATTTTCGTACTTCTCGGAGTAAAACCGTATTTTTCACGACAAAAAATATTTTTTATCTCTGAAAATCAATTTATTCAGGTCAGAAAGCTGGAAACGTCTAAAAACGACCACTTTCGACGAATACAAGCGTTTTTAGACATTTTCGTACTTCTCGGACTAAAACTGCATTTTTCACGACAAAAATATTTTTTATCTCTGAAAATAAATTTATTAACGTCAGAGAGCTGGAAATGTTTAAAAACGTTCACTTTCAACGAATACAAGCGTTTTTAGACATTTTCGTACTTTTCGGAATAAAACTGTATTTTTCACGACAAAAAATATTTTGTATCTCTAAAAATAAATTTATTCAGGTCAGAAAGCTGGAAACGTCTAAAAACGACCACTTTCGACGAATACAAGCGTTTTTAGACATTTTCGTACTTCTCGGACTAAAACTGCATTTTTCACGACAAAAAATATTTTATATCTTTGAAAATAAATTTATTAACGTCAGAGAGCTGGAAATGTCTAAAAACGTTCACTTTCAACGAATACGAGCGTTTTTAGGCATTTTCGTACTTCTCGGAAAAAAACTGTATTTTTCACGACAAAAAATATTTTTTATCTCTGAAAATCAATTTATTCAGGTCAGAAAGCTGGAAACGTCTAAAAACGACCACTTTCGACGAATACAAGCGTTTTTAGACATTTTCGTACTTCTCGGACTAAAACTGCATTTTTCACGACAAAAAATATTTTTTATGTCTGAAAATAAATTTATTAACGTCAGAGAGCTGGAAATGTCTACAAACGTTCACTTTCAACGAATACGAGCGTTTTTAGGCATTTTCGTACTTCTCCGAATAAAACTGTATTTTTCACGACAAAAAATATTTTTTATCTCTGAAAATCAATTTATTCAGGTCAGAAAGGTGAAAACGTCTAAAAACGACCACTTTCGACGAATACAAGCGCTTTTAGACATTTTCGTACTTCTCGGACTAAAACTGCATTTTTCACGACAAAAAATATTTTATATCTTTGAAAATAAATTTATTAACGTCAGAGAGCTGGAAATGTCTAAAAACGTTCACTTTCAACGAATACGAGCGTTTTTAGGCATTTTCGTACTTCTCGGAATAAAACTGTATTTTTCACGACAAAAAATATTTTTTATCTCTGAAAATCAATTTATTCAGGTCAGAAAGCTGGAAACGTCTAAAAACGACCACTTTCGACGAATACAAGCGTTTTTAGACATTTTCGTACTTGTCGGAATAAAACTGTATTTTTCACGACAAAAAATATTTTTTATCTCTGAAAATCAATTTATTCAGGTCAGAAAGCTGGAAACGTCTAAAAATGACCACTTTCGACGAATACAAGCGTTTTTAGACATTTTCGTACTTCTCGGACTAAAACTGCATTTTTCACGACAAAAAATATTTTTTATCTCTGAAAATAAATTTATTAACGTCATAGAGCTGGAAATGTCTAAAAACGTTCACTTTCAACGAATACGACATTTTTTAGTCATTTTTGTACTTGTCGGAATAAAACTGTATTTTTCACGACAAAAAATATTTTTTATCTCTAAAAATAAATTTATTCAGGTCAGAAAGCTGGAAACGTCTAAAAACGACCACTTTCGACGAATACAAGCGTTTTTAGACATTTTCGTACTTCTCGGACTAAAACTGCATTTTTCACGACAAAAAATATTTTTTATCTCTGAAAATAAATTTATTAACGTCAGAGAGCTGGAAATGTCTAAAAACGTTCAGTTTCAACGAATACGAGCGTTTTTAGGCATTTTCGTACATCTCCGAATAAAACTGTATTTTTCACTACAAAAAATATTTTTTATCTCTGAAAATCAATTTATTCAGGTCAGAAAGCTGGAAACGTCTAAAAACGACCACTTTCGACGAATACAAGCGGTTTTAGACATTTTCGTACTTCTCGGACTAAAACTGCATTTTTCACGACAAAAAATATTTTATATCTTTGAAAATAAATTTATTAACGTCAGAGAGCTGGAAATGTCTAAAAACGTTCACTTTCAACGAATACGAGCGTTTTTAGAAATTTTCGTTCTTCTCGGAATAAAACTGTATTTTTAACGACAAAAAATATTTTTTATCTCTGAAAATCAATTTATTCAGGTCAGAAAGCTGGAAACGTCTAAAAACGACCACTTTCGACGAATACAAGCGTTTCTAGACATTTTCGTACTTCTCGGACTAAAACTGCATTTTTCACGACAAAAAATATTTTTTATCTCTGAAAATAAATTTATTAACGTCAGAGAGCTGGAAATGTCTAAAAACGTTCACTTTCAACGAATACGACCTTTTTTAGTCATTTTTGTACTTGTCGGAATAAAACTGTATTTTTCACGACAAAAAATATTTTTTATCACTGAAAATCAATTTATTCAGGTCAGAAAGCTGGAAACGTCTAAAAACGACCACTTTCGACGAATACAAGCGTTTTTAGACATATTCGTACTTCTCGGACTAAAACTGCATTTTTCACGACAAAAAATATTTTATATCTTTGAAAATAAATTTATTAACGTCAGAGAGCTGGAAATGTCTAAAAACGTTCACTTTCAACGAATACGAGCGTTTTTAGGCATTTTCGTACTTCTCGGAGTAAAACCGTATTTTTCACGACAAAAAATATTTTTTATCTCTGAAAATCAATTTATTCAGGTCAGAAAGCTGGAAACGTCTAAAAACGACCACTTTCGACGAATACAAGCGTTTTTAGACATTTTCGTACTTCTCGGACTAAAACTGCATTTTTCACGACAAAAATATTTTTTATCTCTGAAAATAAATTTATTAACGTCAGAGAGCTGGAAATGTTTAAAAACGTTCACTTTCAACGAATACAAGCGTTTTTAGACATTTTCGTACTTTTCGGAATAAAACTGTATTTTTCACGACAAAAAATATTTTGTATCTCTAAAAATAAATTTATTCAGGTCAGAAAGCTGGAAACGTCTAAAAACGACCACTTTCGACGAATACAAGCGTTTTTAGACATTTTCGTACTTCTCGGACTAAAACTGCATTTTTCACGACAAAAAATATTTTATATCTTTGAAAATAAATTTATTAACGTCAGAGAGCTGGAAATGTCTAAAAACGTTCACTTTCAACGAATACGAGCGTTTTTAGGCATTTTCGTACTTCTCGGAAAAAAACTGTATTTTTCACGACAAAAAATATTTTTTATCTCTGAAAATCAATTTATTCAGGTCAGAAAGCTGGAAACGTCTAAAAACGACCACTTTCGACGAATACAAGCGTTTTTAGACATTTTCGTACTTCTCGGACTAAAACTGCATTTTTCACGACAAAAAATATTTTTTATGTCTGAAAATAAATTTATTAACGTCAGAGAGCTGGAAATGTCTACAAACGTTCACTTTCAACGAATACGAGCGTTTTTAGGCATTTTCGTACTTCTCCGAATAAAACTGTATTTTTCACGACAAAAAATATTTTTTATCTCTGAAAATCAATTTATTCAGGTCAGAAAGCTGAAAACGTCTAAAAACGACCACTTTCGACGAATACAAGCGCTTTTAGACATTTTCGTACTTCTCGGACTAAAACTGCATTTTTCACGACAAAAAATATTTTATATCTTTGAAAATAAATTTATTAACGTCAGAGAGCTGGAAATGTCTAAAAACGTTCACTTTCAACGAATACGAGCGTTTTTAGGCATTTTCGTACTTCTCGGAATAAAACTGTATTTTTCACGACAAAAAATATTTTTTATCTCTGAAAATCAATTTATTCAGGTCAGAAAGCTGGAAACGTCTAAAAACGACCACTTTCGACGAATACAAGCGTTTTTAGACATTTTCGTACTTGTCGGAATAAAACTGTATTTTTCACGACAAAAAATATTTTTTATCTCTGAAAATCAATTTATTCAGGTCAGAAAGCTGGAAACGTCTAAAAATGACCACTTTCGACGAATACAAGCGTTTTTAGACATTTTCGTACTTCTCGGACTAAAACTGCATTTTTCACGACAAAAAATATTTTTTATCTCTGAAAATAAATTTATTAACGTCAGAGAGCTGGAAATGTCTAAAAACGTTCACTTTCAACGAATACGAGCGTTTTTAGACATTTTCGTACTTTTCGGAATAAAACTGTATTTTTCACGACAAAAAATATTTTGTATCTCTAAAAATAAATTTATTCAGGTCAGAAAGCTGGAAACGTCTAAAAACGACCACTTTCGACGAATACAAGCGTTTTTAGACATTTTCGTACTTCTCGGACTAAAACTGCATTTTTCACGACAAAAATATTTTTTATCTCTGAAAATAAATTTATTAACGTCATAGAGCTGGAAATGTCTAAAAACGTTCACTTTCAACGAATACGACATTTTTTAGTCATTTTTGTACTTGTCGGAATAAAACTGTATTTTTCACGACAAAAAATATTTTTTATCTCTAAAAATAAATTTATTCAGGTCAGAAAGCTGGAAACGTCTAAAAACGACCACTTTCGACGAATACAAGCGTTTTTAGACATTTTCGTACTTCTCGGACTAAAACTGCATTTTTCACGACAAAAAATATTTTTTATCTCTGAAAATAAATTTATTAACGTCAGAGAGCTGGAAATGTCTAAAAACGTTCAGTTTCAACGAATACGAGCGTTTTTAGGCATTTTCGTACATCTCCGAATAAAACTGTATTTTTCACTACAAAAAATATTTTTTATCTCTGAAAATCAATTTATTCAGGTCAGAAAGCTGGAAACGTCTAAAAACGACCACTTTCGACGAATACAAGCGGTTTTAGACATTTTCGTACTTCTCGGACTAAAACTGCATTTTTCACGACAAAAAATATTTTATATCTTTGAAAATAAATTTATTAACGTCAGAGAGCTGGAAATGTCTAAAAACGTTCACTTTCAACGAATACGAGCGTTTTTAGAAATTTTCGTTCTTCTCGGAATAAAACTGTATTTTTAACGACAAAAAATATTTTTTATCTCTGAAAATAAATTTATTAACATCAGAAAGCTGGAAATGGCTAAAAACGATCACTTTCGACGAATACAATCGTTTTTAGACATTTTCGTACTTCTCGGAATAAAACTGCATTTTTCACGACAAAAAATATTTTTTATCTCTGAAAATCAATTTATTATCGTCAGAGAGCTGGAAATGTCTAAAAACGTTCACTTTCAACGAATACGACCTTTTTTAGTCATTTTTGTACTTGTCGGAATAAAACTGTATTTTTCACGACAAAAAATATTTTTTATCTCTGAAAATCAATTTATTCAGGTCAGAAAGCTGGAAACGTCTAAAAACGACCACTTTCGACGAATACAAGCGTTTTTAGACATATTCGTACTTCTCGGACTAAAACTGCATTTTTCACGACAAAAAATATTTTATATCTTTGAAAATAAATTTATTAACGTCAGAGAGCTGGAAATGTCTAAAAACGTTCACTTTCAACGAATACGAGCGTTTTTAGGCATTTTCGTACTTCTCGGAATAAAACCGTATTTTTCACGACAAAAAATATTTTTTATCTCTGAAAATCAATTTATTCAGGTCAGAAAGCTGGAAACGTCTAAAAACGACCACTTTCGACGAATACAAGCGTTTTTAGACATTTTCGTACTTCTCGGACTAAAACTGCATTTTTCACGACAAAAAATATTTTTTATCTCTGAAAATAAATTTATTAACGTCAGAGAGCTGGAAATGTCTAAAAACGTTCACTTTCAACGAATACGAGCGTTTTTAGACATTTTCGTACTTTTCGGAATAAAACTGTATTTTTCACGACAAAAAATATTTTGTATCTCTAAAAATAAATTTATTCAGGTCAGAAAGCTGGAAACGTCTAAAAATGACCACTTTCGACGAATACAAGCGTTTTTAGACATTTTCGTACTTCTCGGACTAAAACTGCATTTTTCACGACAAAAAATATTTTTTATCTCTGAAAATAAATTTATTAACGTCAGAGAGCTGGAAATGTCTAAAAACGTTCACTTTCAACGAATACGAGCGTTTTTAGACATTTTCGTACTTTTCGGAATAAAACTGTATTTTTCACGACAAAAAATATTTTGTATCTCTAAAAATAAATTTATTCAGGTCAGAAAGCTGGAAACGTCTAAAAACGACCACTTTCGACGAATACAAGCGTTTTTAGACATTTTCGTACTTCTCGGACTAAAACTGCATTTTTCACGACAAAAAATATTTTTTATCTCTGAAAATAAATTTATTAACGTCAGAGAGCTGGAAATCTCTAAAAACGTTCACTTTCAACGAATACGAGCGTTTTTAGGCATTTTCGTACTTCTCCGAATAAAACTGTATTTTTCACGACAAAAAATATTTTTTATCTCTGAAAATAAATTTATTAACGTCAGAAAGCTGGAAATGGCTAAAAACGATCACTTTCGACGAATACAAGCGTTTTTAGACATTTTCGTACTTCTCGGAATAAAACTGCATTTTTCACGACAAAAAATATTTTTTATCTCTGAAAATCAATTTATTATCGTCAGAGAGCTGGAAATGTCTAAAAACGTTCACTTTCAACGAATACGAGCGTTTTTAGGCATTTTCGTACTTCTCCGAATAAAACTGTATTTTTCACGACAAAAAATATTTTTTATGTCTGAAAATAAATTTATTAACGTCAGAAAGCTGGAAATGGCTAAAAACGATCACTTTCGACGAATACAAGCGTTTTTAGACATTTTCGTACTTCTCGGAATAAAACTGCATTTTTCACGACAAAAAATATTTTTTATCTCTGAAAATAAATTTATTAACGTCAGAGAGCTGGAAATGTCTAAAAACGTTCACTTTCAACGAATAAGAGGGTTTTTAGACATTTTCGTACTTTTCGGAATAAAACTGTATTTTTCACGACAAAATTATTTTGTATCTCTAAAAACAAATTTATTCAGGTCAGAAAGCTGGAAACGTCTAAAAACGACCACTTTCGACGAATACAAGCGTTTTTAGACATTTTCGTACTTCTCGGACTAAAACTGCATTTTTCACGACAAAAAATATTTTATATCTTTGAAAATAAATTTATTAACGTCAGAGAGCTGGAAATGTCTAAAATCGTTCACTTTCAACGTATACGAGCGTTTTTAGGCATTTTCGTACTTCTCGGAATAAAACTGTATTTTTCACGACAAAAAATATTTTTTATCTCTGAAAATCAATTTATTCAGGTCAGAAAGCTGGAAACGTCTAAAAACGACCATTTTCGACGAATACAAGCGTTTTTAGACATTTTCGTACTTCTCGGACTAAAACTGCATTTTTCATGACAAAAAATATTTTTTATCTCTGAAAATAAATTTATTAACGTCAGAGAGCTGGAAATGTCTAAAAACGTTCACTTTCAACGAATACGAGCGTTTTTAGACATTTTCGTACTTTTCGGAATAAAACTGTATTTTTCACGACAAAAAATATTTTGTATCTCTAAAAATAAATTTATTCAGGTCAGAAAGCTGGAAACGTCTAAAAACGACCACTTTCGACGAATACAAGCGTTTTTAGACATTTTCGTACTTGTCGGAATAAAACTGTATTTTTCACGACAAAAAATATTTTTTATCTCTGAAAATCAATTTATTCAGGTCGGAAAGCTGGAAACGTCTAAAAATGACCACTTTCGACGAATACAAGCGTTTTTAGACATTTTCGTACTTCTCGGACTAAAACTGCATTTTTCACGACAAAAAATATTTTTTATCTCTGAAAATAAATTTATTAACGTCAGAGAGCTGGAAATGTCTAAAAACGTTCACTTTCAACGAATACGAGCGTTTTTAGACATTTTCGTACTTTTCGGAATAAAACTGTATTTTTCACGACAAAAAATATTTTGTATCTCTAAAAATAAATTTATTCAGGTCAGAAAGCTGGAAACGTCTAAAAACGACCACTTTCGACGAATACAAGCGTTTTTAGACATTTTCGTACTTCTCGGACTAAAACTGCATTTTTCACGACAAAAATATTTTTTATCTCTGAAAATAAATTTATTAACGTCATAGAGCTGGAAATGTCTAAAAACGTTCACTTTCAACGAATACGACCTTTTTAGTCATTTTTGTACTTGTCGGAATAAAACTGTATTTTTCACGACAAAAAATATTTTTTATCTATAAAAATAAATTTATTCAGGTCAGAAAGCTGGAAACGTCTAAAAACGACCTCTTTCGACGAATACAAGCGTTTTTAGACATTTTCGTACTTCTCGGACTAAAACTGCATTTTTCACGACAAAAAATATTTTTTATCTCTGAAAATAAATTTATTAACGTCAGAGAGCTGGAAATGTCTAAAAACGTTCACTTTCAACGAATACGAGCGTTTTTAGGCATTTTCGTACATCTCCGAATAAAACTGTATTTTTCACTACAAAAAATATTTTTTATCTCTGAAAATCAATTTATTCAGGTCAGAAAGCTGGAAACGTCTAAAAACGACCACTTTCGACGAATACAAGCGGTTTTAGACATTTTCGTACTTCTCGGACTAAAACTGCATTTTTCACGACAAAAAATATTTTATATCTTTGAAAATAAATTTATTAACGTCAGAGAGCTGGAAATGTCTAAAAACGTTCACTTTCAACGAATACGAGCGTTTTTAGAAATTTTCGTTCTTCTCGGAATAAAACTGTATTTTTAACGACAAAAAATATTTTTTATCTCTGAAAATAAATTTATTAACATCAGAAAGCTGGAAATGGCTAAAAACGATCACTTTCGACGAATACAATCGTTTTTAGACATTTTCGTACTTCTCGGAATAAAACTGCATTTTTCACGACAAAAAATATTTTTTATCTCTGAAAATCAATTTATTATCGTCAGAGAGCTGGAAATGTCTAAAAACGTTCACTTTCAACGAATACGACCTTTTTTAGTCATTTTTGTACTTGTCGGAATAAAACTGTATTTTTCACGACAAAAAATATTTTTTATCTCTGAAAATCAATTTATTCAGGTCAGAAAGCTGGAAACGTCTAAAAACGACCACTTTCGACGAATACAAGCGTTTTTAGACATATTCGTACTTCTCGGACTAAAACTGCATTTTTCACGACAAAAAATATTTTATATCTTTGAAAATAAATTTATTAACGTCAGAGAGCTGGAAATGTCTAAAAACGTTCACTTTCAACGAATACGAGCGTTTTTAGGCATTTTCGTACTTCTCGGAATAAAACCGTATTTTTCACGACAAAAAATATTTTTTATCTCTGAAAATCAATTTATTCAGGTCAGAAAGCTGGAAACGTCTAAAAACGACCACTTTCGACGAATACAAGCGTTTTTAGACATTTTCTTACTTCTCGGACTAAAACTGCATTTTTCACGACAAAAAATATTTTTTATCTCTGAAAATAAATTTATTAACGTCAGAGAGCTGGAAATGTCTAAAAACGTTCACTTTCAACGAATACGAGCGTTTTTAGACATTTTCGTACTTTTCGGAATAAAACTGTATTTTTCACGACAAAAAATATTTTGTATCTCTAAAAATAAATTTATTCAGGTCAGAAAGCTGGAAACGTCTAAAAATGACCACTTTCGACGAATACAAGCGTTTTTAGACATTTTCGTACTTCTCGGACTAAAACTGCATTTTTCACGACAAAAAATATTTTTTATCTCTGAAAATAAATTTATTAACGTCAGAGAGCTGGAAATGTCTAAAAACGTTCACTTTCAACGAATACGAGCGTTTTTAGACATTTTCGTACTTTTCGGAATAAAACTGTATTTTTCACGACAAAAAATATTTTGTATCTCTAAAAATAAATTTATTCAGGTCAGAAAGCTGGAAACGTCTAAAAACGACCACTTTCGACGAATACAAGCGTTTTTAGACATTTTCGTACTTCTCGGACTAAAACTGCATTTTTCACGACAAAAAATATTTTTTATCTCTGAAAATAAATTTATTAACGTCAGAGAGCTGGAAATGTCTAAAAACGTTCACTTTCAACGAATACGAGCGTTTTTAGGCATTTTCGTACTTCTCCGAATAAAACTGTATTTTTCACGACAAAAAATATTTTTTATCTCTGAAAATAAATTTATTAACGTCAGAAAGCTGGAAATGGCTAAAAACGATCACTTTCGACGAATACAAGCGTTTTTAGACATTTTCGTACTTCTCGGAATAAAACTGCATTTTTCACGACAAAAAATATTTTTTATCTCTGAAAATCAATTTATTATCGTCAGAGAGCTGGAAATGTCTAAAAACGTTCACTTTCAACGAATACGACCTTTTTTAGTCATTTTTGTACTTGTCGGAATAAAACTGTATTTTTCACGACAAAAAATATTTTTTATCTCTGAAAATCAATTTATTCAGGTCAGAAAGCTGGAAACGTCTAAAAATGACCACTTTCGACGAATACAAGCGTTTTTAGACATTTTCGTACTTCTCGGACTAAAACTGCATTTTTCACGACAAAAAATATTTTTTATCTCTGAAAATAAATTTATTAACGTCAGAGAGCTGGAAATGTCTAAAAACGTTCACTTTCAACGAATACGAGCGTTTTTAGGCATTTTCGTACTTCTCCGAATAAAACTGTATTTTTCACGACAAAAAATATTTTTTATCTCTGAAAATCAATTTATTCAGGTCAGAAAGCTGGAAACGTTTAAAAACGACCACTTTCGACGATACAAGCGTTTTTAGACATTTTCGTACTGCTCGGACTAAAACTGCATTTTTCACGACAAAAAATATTTTATATCTTTGAAAATAAATTTATTAACGTCAGAGAGCTGGAAATGTCTAAAAACGTTCACTTTCAACGAATACGAGCGTTTTTAGACATTTTCGTTCTTCTCGGAATAAAACTGTATTTTTAACGACAAAAAATATTTTTTATCTCTGAAAATAAATTTATTAACGTCAGAAAGCTGGAAATGGCTAAAAACGATCATTTTCGACGAATACAAGCGTTTTTAGACATTTTCGTACTTCTCGGAATAAAACTGCATTTTTCACGACAAAAAATATTTTTTATCTCTGAAAATCAATTTATTATAGTCAGAGAGCTGGAAATGTCTAAAAACGTTCACTTTCAACGAATACGACCTTTTTTAGTCATTTTTGTACTTGTCGGAATAAAACTGTATTTTTCACGACAAAAAATATTTTTTATCTCTGAAAATCAATTTATTCAGGTCAGAAAGCTGGAAACGTCTAAAAACGACCACTTTCGACGAATACAAGCGTTTTTAGACATATTCGTACTTCTCGGACTAAAACTGCATTTTTCACGACAAAAAATATTTTATATCTTTGAAAATAAATTTATTAACGTCAGAGAGCTGGAAATGTCTAAAAACGTTCACTTTCAACGAATACGAGCGTTTTTAGGCATTTTCGTACTTCTCGGAGTAAAACCGTATTTTTCACGACAAAAAATATTTTTTATCTCTGAAAATCAATTTATTCAGGTCAGAAAGCTGGAAACGTCTAAAAACGACCACTTTCGACGAATACAACCGTTTTTAGACATTTTCGTACTTCTCGTACTAAAACTGCATTTTTCACGACAAAAAATATTTTTTATCTCTGAAAATAAATTTATTAACGTCAGAGAGCTGGAAATGTTTAAAAACGTTCACTTTCAACGAATACAAGCGTTTTTAGACATTTTCGTACTTTTCGGAATAAAACTGTATTTTTCACGACAAAAAATATTTTGTATCTCTAAAAATAAATTTATTCAGGTCAGAAAGCTGGAAACGTCTAAAAACGACCACTTTCGACGAATACAAGCGTTTTTAGACATTTTCGTACTTCTCGGACTAAAACTGCATTTTTCACGACAAAAAATATTTTATATCTTTGAAAATAAATTTATTAACGTCAGAGAGCTGGAAATGTCTAAAAACGTTCACTTTCAACGAATACGAGCGTTTTTAGGCATTTTCGTACTTCTCGGAAAAAAACTGTATTTTTCACGACAAAAAATATTTTTTATCTCTGAAAATCAATTTATTCAGGTCAGAAAGCTGGAAACGTCTAAAAACGACCACTTTCGACGAATACAAGCGTTTTTAGACATTTTCGTACTTCTCGGACTAAAACTGCATTTTTCACGACAAAAAATATTTTTTATCTCTGAAAATAAATTTATTAACGTCAGAGAGCTGGAAATGTCTAAAAACGTTCACTTTCAACGAATACGAGCGTTTTTAGACATTTTCGTACTTTTCGGAATAAAACTGTATTTTTCACGACAAAAAATATTTTGTATCTCTAAAAATAAATTTATTCAGGTCAGAAAGCTGGAAACGTCTAAAAACGACCACTTTCGACGAATACAAGCGTTTTTAGACATTTTCGTACTTCTCGGACTAAAACTGCATTTTTCACGACAAAAAATATTTTTTATGTCTGAAAATAAATTTATTAACGTCAGAGAGCTGGAAATGTCTACAAACGTTCACTTTCAACGAATACGAGCGTTTTTAGGCATTTTCGTACTTCTCCGAATAAAACTGTATTTTTCACGACAAAAAATATTTTTTATCTCTGAAAATCAATTTATTCAGGTCAGAAAGCTGAAAACGTCTAAAAACGACCACTTTCGACGAATACAAGCGCTTTTAGACATTTTCGTACTTCTCGGACTAAAACTGCATTTTTCACGACAAAAAATATTTTATATCTTTGAAAATAAATTTATTAACGTCAGAGAGCTGGAAATGTCTAAAAACGTTCACTTTCAACGAATACGAGCGTTTTTAGGCATTTTCGTACTTCTCGGAATAAAACTGTATTTTTCACGACAAAAAATATTTTTTATCTCTGAAAATCAATTTATTCAGGTCAGAAAGCTGAAAACGTCTAAAAACGACCACTTTCGACGAATAGAAGCGTTTTTAGACATTTTCGTACTTCTCGGACTAAAACTGCATTTTTCACGACAAAAAATATTTTTTATCTCTGAAAATAAATTTATTAACGTCAGAGAGCTGGAAATGTCTAAAAACGTTCACTTTCAACGAATACGACCTTTTTTAGTCATTTTTGTACTTGTCGGAATAAAACTGTATTTTTCACGACAAAAAATATTTTTTATCTCTGAAAATCAATTTATTCAGGTCAGAAAGCTGGAAACGTCTAAAAACGACCACTTTCGACGAATACAAGCGTTTTTAGACATTTTCGTACTTCTCGGACTAAAACTGCATTTTTCACGACAAAAAATATTTTATATCTCTGAAAATAAATTTATTAACGTCAGAGCGCTGGAAATGTCTACAAATGTTCACTTTCAACGAATACGAGCGTTTTTAGGCATTTTCGTACTTCTCCGAATAAACCTGTATTTTTCATGACAAAAAATATTTTTTATCTCTGAAAATCAATTTATTCAGGTCAGAAAGCTGGAAACGTCTAAAAACGACCACTTTCGACGAATACAAGCGTTTTTAGACATTTTCGTACTTCTCGGACTAAAACTGCATTTTTCACGACAAAAAATATTTTATATCTTTGAAAATAAATTTATTAACGTCAGAAAGCTGGAAATGGCTAAAAACGATCATTTTCGACGAATACAAGCGTTTTTAGACATTTTCGTACTTCTCGGAATAAAACTGCATTTTTCACGACAAAAAATATTTTTTATCTCTGAAAATCAATTTATTATAGTCAGAGAGCTGGAAATGTCTAAAAACGTTCACTTTCAACGAATACGACCTTTTTTAGTCATTTTTGTACTTGTCGGAATAAAACTGTATTTTTCACGACAAAAAATATTTTTTATCTCTGAAAATAAATTTATTAACGTCAGAGAGCTGGAAATGTCTAAAAACGTTCACTTTCAACGAATACGAGCGTTTTTAGACATTTTCGTACTTTTCGGAATAAAACTGTATTTTTCACGACAAAAAATATTTTGTATCTCTAAAAATAAATTTATTCAGGTCAGAAAGCTGGAAACGTCTAAAAACGACCACTTTCGACGAATACAAGCGTTTTTAGACATTTTCGTACTTCTCGGACTAAAACTGCATTTTTCACGACAAAAAATATTTTTTATGTCTGAAAATAAATTTATTAACGTCAGAGAGCTGGAAATGTCTACAAACGTTCACTTTCAACGAATACGAGCGTTTTTAGGCATTTTCGTACTTCTCCGAATAAAACTGTATTTTTCACGACAAAAAATATTTTTTATCTCTGAAAATCAATTTATTCAGGTCAGAAAGCTGAAAACGTCTAAAAACGACCACTTTCGACGAATACAAGCGCTTTTAGACATTTTCGTACTTCTCGGACTAAAACTGCATTTTTCACGACAAAAAATATTTTATATCTTTGAAAATAAATTTATTAACGTCAGAGAGCTGGAAATGTCTAAAAACGTTCACTTTCAACGAATACGAGCGTTTTTAGGCATTTTCGTACTTCTCGGAATAAAACTGTATTTTTCACGACAAAAAATATTTTTTATCTCTGAAAATCAATTTATTCAGGTCAGAAAGCTGAAAACGTCTAAAAACGACCACTTTCGACGAATACAAGCGTTTTTAGACATTTTCGTACTTCTCGGACTAAAACTGCATTTTTCACGACAAAAAATATTTTTTATCTCTGAAAATAAATTTATTAACGTCAGAGAGCTGGAAATGTCTAAAAACGTTCACTTTCAACGAATACGACCTTTTTTAGTCATTTTTGTACTTGTCGGAATAAAACTGTATTTTTCACGACAAAAAATATTTTTTATCTCTGAAAATCAATTTATTCAGGTCAGAAAGCTGGAAACGTCTAAAAACGACCACTTTCGACGAATACAAGCGTTTTTAGACATTTTCGTACTTCTCGGACTAAAACTGCATTTTTCACGACAAAAAATATTTTATATCTCTGAAAATAAATTTATTAACGTCAGAGCGCTGGAAATGTCTACAAATGTTCACTTTCAACGAATACGAGCGTTTTTAGGCATTTTCGTACTTCTCCGAATAAACCTGTATTTTTCATGACAAAAAATATTTTTTATCTCTGAAAATCAATTTATTCAGGTCAGAAAGCTGGAAACGTCTAAAAACGACCACTTTCGACGAATACAAGCGTTTTTAGACATTTTCGTACTTCTCGGACTAAAACTGCATTTTTCACGACAAAAAATATTTTATATCTTTGAAAATAAATTTATTAACGTCAGAGAGCTGGAAATGTCTAAAAACGTTCACTTTCAACGAATACGAGCGTTTTTAGGCATTTTCGTACTTCTCCGAATAAAACTGTATTTTTCACGACAAAAAATATTTTATATGTCTGGAAATAAATTTATTCTGGTCAGAAAGCTGGAAACGTCTAAAAACGATCACTTTCGACAAATACAAGCGTTTTTAGACATTTTCGTACTTCTCGGACTAAAATTGCATTTTTCACAACAAAAAATATTTTATATCTTTGAAAATAAATTTATTAACGTCAGAGAGCTGGAAATGTCTAAAAACGTTCACTTTCAACGAATACGAGCGTTTTTAGGCATTTTCGTACTTCTCGGAATAAAACTGTATTTTTCACGACAAAAAATATTTTTTATCTCTGAAAATCAATTTATTCAGGTCAGAAAGCTGGAAACGTCTAAAAACGACCACTTTCGACGAATACAAGCGTTTTTAGACATTTTCGCACTTCTCGGACTAAAACTGCATTTATCACGACAAAAAATATTTTTTATCTCTGAAAATAAATTTATTAACGTCAGAGAGCTGGAAATGTCTAAAAACGTTCACTTTCAACGAATACGAGCGTTTTTAGACATTTTCGTACTTTTCGGAATAAAACTGTATTTTTCACGACAAAAAATATTTTGTATCTCTAAAAATAAATTTATTCAGGTCAGAAAGCTGGAAACGTCTAAAAACGACCACTTTCGACGAATACAAGCGTTTTTAGACATTTTCGTACTTCTCGGACTAAAACTGCATTTTTCACGACAAAAAATATTTTTTATGTCTGAAAATAAATTTATTAACGTCAGAGAGCTGGAAATGTCTACAAACGTTCACTTTCAACGAATACGAGCGTTTTTAGGCATTTTCGTACTTCTCGGAATAAAACTGTATTTTTCACGACAAAAAATATTTTTTATCTCTGAAAATCAATTTATTCAGGTCAGAAAGCTGGAAACGTCTAAAAACGACCACTTTCGACGAATACAAGCGTTTTTAGACATTTTCGTACTTCTCGGACTAAAACTGCATTTTTCACGACAAAAAATATTTTTTATCTCTGAAAATAAATTTATTAACGTCAGAGAGCTGGAAATGTCTAAAAAAGTTCACTTTCAACGAATACGACCTTTTTTAGTCATTTTTGTACTTGTCGGAATAAAACTGTATTTTTCACGACAAAAAATATTTTTTATCTCTGAAAATCAATTTATTCAGGTCAGAAAGCTGGAAACGTCTAGAAACGACCACTTTCGACGAATACAAGCGTTTTTAGACATATTCGTACTTCTCGGACTAAAACTGCATTTTTCACGACAAAAAATATTTTATATCTTTGAAAATAAATTTATTAACGTCAGAGAGCTGGAAATGTCTAAAAACGTTCACTTTCAACGAATACGAGCGTTTTTAGGCATTTTCGTACTTCTCGGAGTAAAACCGTATTTTTCACGACAAAAAATATTTTTTATCTCTGAAAATCAATTTATTCAGGTCAGAAAGCTGGAAACGTCTAAAAACGACCACTTTCGACGAATACAAGCGTTTTTAGACATTTTCGTACTTCTCGGACTAAAACTGCATTTTTCACGACAAAAATATTTTTTATCTCTGAAAATAAATTTATTAACGTCAGAGAGCTGGAAATGTTTAAAAACGTTCACTTTCAACGAATACAAGCGTTTTTAGACATTTTCGTACTTTTCGGAATAAAACTGTATTTTTCACGACAAAAAATATTTTGTATCTCTAAAAATAAATTTATTCAGGTCAGAAAGCTGGAAACGTCTAAAAACGACCACTTTCGACGAATACAAGCGTTTTTAGACATTTTCGTACTTCTCGGACTAAAACTGCATTTTTCACGACAAAAAATATTTTATATCTTTGAAAATAAATTTATTAACGTCAGAGAGCTGGAAATGTCTAAAAACGTTCACTTTCAACGAATACGAGCGTTTTTAGGCATTTTCGTACTTCTCGGAAAAAAACTGTATTTTTCACGACAAAAAATATTTTTTATCTCTGAAAATCAATTTATTCAGGTCAGAAAGCTGGAAACGTCTAAAAACGACCACTTTCGACGAATACAAGCGTTTTTAGACATTTTCGTATTTCTCGGACTAAAACTGCATTTTTCACGACAAAAAATATTTTTATCTCTGAAAATAAATTTATTAACGTCAGAGAGCTGGAAATGTCTAAAAACGTTCACTTTCAACGAATACGAGCGTTTTTAGACATTTTCGTACTTTTCGGAATAAAACTGTATTTTTCACGACAAAAAATATTTTGTATCTCTAAAAATAAATTTATTCAGGTCAGAAAGCTGGAAACGTCTAAAAACGACCACTTTCGACGAATACAAGCGTTTTTAGACATTTTCGTACTTCTCGGACTAAAACTGCATTTTTCACGACAAAAAATATTTTTTATGTCTGAAAATAAATTTATTAACGTCAGAGAGCTGGAAATGTCTACAAACGTTCACTTTCAACGAATACGAGCGTTTTTAGGCATTTTCGTACTTCTCCGAATAAAACTGTATTTTTCACGACAAAAAATATTTTTTATCTCTGAAAATCAATTTATTCAGGTCAGAAAGCTGAAAACGTCTAAAAACGACCACTTTCGACGAATACAAGCGCTTTTAGACATTTTCGTACTTCTCGGACTAAAACTGCATTTTTCACGACAAAAAATATTTTATATCTTTGAAAATAAATTTATTAACGTCAGAGAGCTGGAAATGTCTAAAAACGTTCACTTTCAACGAATACGAGCGTTTTTAGGCATTTTCGTACTTCTCGGAATAAAACTGTATTTTTCACGTCAAAAAATATTTTTTATCTCTGAAAATCAATTTATTCAGGTCAGAAAGCTGGAAACGTCTAAAAACGACCACTTTCGACGAATACAAGCGTTTTTAGACATTTTCGTACTTCTCGGACTAAAACTGCATTTTTCACGACAAAAAATATTTTTTATCTCTGAAAATAAATTTATTAACGTCAGAGAGCTGGAAATGTCTAAAAACGTTCACTTTCAACGAATACGACCTTTTTTAGTCATTTTTGTACTTGTCGGAATAAAACTGTATTTTTCACGACAAAAAATATTTTATATGTCTGGAAATAAATTTATTCTGGTCAGAAAGCTGGAAACGTCTAAAAACGATCACTTTCGACAAATACAAGCGTTTTTAGACATTTTCGTACTTCTCGGACTAAAATTGCATTTTTCACAACAAAAAATATTTTATATCTTTGAAAATAAATTTATTAACGTCAGAGAGCTGGAAATGTCTAAAAACGTTCACTTTCAACGAATACGAGCGTTTTTAGGCATTTTCGTACTTCTCGGAAAAAAACTGTATTTTTCACGACAAAAAATATTTTTTATCTCTGAAAATCAATTTATTCAGGTCAGAAAGCTGGAAACGTCTAAAAACGACCACTTTCGACGAATACAAGCGTTTTTAGACATTTTCGTACTTCTCGGACTAAAACTGCATTTTTCACGACAAAAAATATTTTTTATCTCTGAAAATAAATTTATTAACGTCAGAGAGCTGGAAATGTCTAAAAACGTTCACTTTCAACGAATACGAGCGTTTTTAGACATTTTCGTACTTTTCGGAATAAAACTGTATTTTTCACGACAAAAAATATTTTGTATCTCTAAAAATAAATTTATTCAGGTCAGAAAGCTGGAAACGTCTAAAAACGACCACTTTCGACGAATACAAGCGTTTTTAGACATTTTCGTACTTCTCGGACTAAAACTGCATTTTTCACGACAAAAAATATTTTTTATGTCTGAAAATAAATTTATTAACGTCAGAGAGCTGGAAATGTCTACAAACGTTCACTTTCAACGAATACGAGCGTTTTTAGGCATTTTCGTACTTCTCCGAATAAAACTGTATTTTTCACGACAAAAAATATTTTTTATCTCTGAAAATCAATTTATTCAGGTCAGAAAGCTGAAAACGTCTAAAAACGACCACTTTCGACGAATACAAGCGCTTTTAGACATTTTCGTACTTCTCGGACTAAAACTACATTTTTCACGACAAAAAATATTTTATATCTTTGAAAATAAATTTATTAACGTCAGAGAGCTGGAAATGTCTAAAAACGTTCACTTTCAACGAATACGAGCGTTTTTAGGCATTTTCGTACTTCTCGGAATAAAACTGTATTTTTCACGACAAAAAATATTTTTTATCTCTGAAAATCAATTTATTCAGGTCAGAAAGCTGGAAACGTCTAAAAACGACCACTTTCGACGAATACAAGCGTTTTTAGACATTTTCGTACTTCTCGGACTAAAACTGCATTTTTCACGACAAAAAATATTTTTTATCTCTGAAAATAAATTTATTAACGTCAGAGAGCTGGAAATGTCTAAAAACGTTCACTTTCAACGAATACGACCTTTTTTAGTCATTTTTGTACTTGTCGGAATAAAACTGTATTTTTCACGACAAAAAATATTTTTTATCTCTGAAAATCAATTTATTCAGGTCAGAAAGCTGGAAACGTCTAAAAACGACCACTTTCGACGAATACAAGCGTTTTTAGACATTTTCGTACTTCTCGGACTAAAACTGCATTTTTCACGACAAAAAATATTTTATATCTTTGAAAATAAATTTATTAACGTCAGAGAGCCGGAAATGTCTAAAAACGTTCACTTTCAACGAATACGAGCGTTTTTAGGCATTTTCGTACTTCTCGGAATAAAACTGTATTTTTCACGACAAAAAATATTTTATATGTCTGGAAATAAATTTATTCTGGTCAGAAAGCTGGAAACGTCTAAAAACGATCACTTTCGACAAATACAAGCGTTTTTAGACATTTTCGTACTTCTCGGACTAAAATTGCATTTTTCACAACAAAAAATATTTTATATCTTTGAAAATAAATTTATTAACGTCAGAGAGCTGGAAATGTCTAAAAACGTTCACTTTCAACGAATACGAGCGTTTTTAGGCATTTTCGTACTTCTCGGAATAAAACTGTATTTTTCACGACAAAAAATATTTTTTATCTCTGAAAATCAATTTATTCAGGTCAGAAAGCTGGAAACGTCTAAAAACGACCACTTTCGACGAATACAAGCGTTTTTAGACATTTTCGTACTTCTCGGACTAAAACTGCATTTTTCACGACAAAAAATATTTTTTATCTCTGAAAATAAATTTATTAACGTCAGAGAGCTGGAAATGTCTAAAAACGTTCACTTTCAACGAATACGACCTTTTTTAGTCATTTTTGTACTTGTCGGAATAAAACTGTATTTTTCACGACAAAAAATATTTTTTATCTCTGAAAATAAATTTATTAACGTCAGAGAGCCGGAAATGTCTAAAAACGTTCACTTTCAACGAATACGAGCGTTTTTAGGCATTTTCGTACTTCTCGGAATAAAACTGTATTTTTCACGACAAAAAATATTTTGTATCTCTAAAAATAAATTTATTCAGGTTAGAAAGCTGGAAACGTCTAAAAACGACCACTTTCGACGAATACAAGCGTTTTTAGATATTTTCGTACTTCTCGGACTAAAACTGCTTTTTTCACGACAAAAAATATTTTTTATCTCTGAAAATAAATTTATTAACGTCAGAGAGCTGGAAATGTCTACAAATGTTCACTTTCAACGAATACGAGCGTTTTTAGGCATTTTCGTACTTATCCGAATAAAACTGTATTTTTCACGACAAAAAATATTTTTTATCTCTGAAAATCAATTTATTCAGGTCAGAAAGCTGGAAACGTCTAAAAACGACCACTTTCGACGAATACAAGCGTTTTTAGACATTTTCGTACTTCTCGGACTAAAACTGCATTTTTCACGACAAAAAATATTTTATATCTTTGAAAATAAATTTATTAACGTCAGAGAGCTGGAAATGTCTAAAAACGTTCACTTTCAACGAATACGAGCGTTTTTAGGCATTTTCGTACTTCTCCGAATAAAACTGTATTTTTCACGACAAAAAATATTTTATATGTCTGGAAATAAATTTATTCTGGTCAGAAAGCTGGAAACGACTAAAAACGATCACTTTCGACAAATACAAGCGTTTTTAGCCATTTTCGTACTTCTCGGACTAAACTTGCATTTTTCACAACAAAAAATATTTTATATCTTTGAAAATAAATTTATTAACGTCAGAGAGCTGGAAATGTCTAAAAACGTTCACTTTCAACGAATACGAGCGTTTTTAGGCATTTTCGTACTTCTCGGAATAAAACTGTATTTTTCACGACAAAAAATATTTTTTATCTCTGAAAATCAATTTATTAAGGTCAGAAAGCTGGAAACGTCTAAAAACGACCACTTTCGACGAATACAAGCGTTTTTAGACATTTTCGTACTTCTCGGACTAAAACTGCATTTTTCACGACAAAAAATATTTTTTATCTCTGAAAATAAATTTATTAACGTCAGAGAGCTGGAAATGTCTAAAAACGTTCACTTTCAACGAATACGACCTTTTTTAGTCATTTTTGTACTTGTCGGAATAAAACTGTATTTTTCACGACAAAAAATATTTTTTATCTCTGAAAATCAATTTATTCAGGTCAGAAAGCTGGAAACGTCTAAAATCGACCACTTTCGACGAATACAAGCGTTTTTAGACATTTTCGTACTTCTCGGACTAAAACTGCATTTTTCACGACAAAAAATATTTTATATCTTTGAAAATAAATTTATTAACGTCAGAGAGCTGGAAATGTCTAAAAACGTTCACTTTCAACGAATACGAGCGTTTTTAGGCATTTTCGTACTTCTCGGCATAAAACTGTATTTTTCACGACAAAAAATATTTTTTATCTCTGAAAATCAATTTATTCAGGTCAGAAAGCTGGAAACGTCTAAAAACGACCACTTTCGACGAATACAAGCGTTTTTAGACATTTTCGTACTTCTCGGATAAAACTGCATTTTTCACGACAAAAAATATTTTTTATCTCTGAAAATAAATTTATTAACGTCAGAGAGCTGGAAATGTCTAAAAACGTTCACTTTCAACGAATACGAGCGTTTTTAGACATTTTCGTACTTTTCGGAATAAAACTGTATTTTTCACGACAAAAAATATTTTGTATCTCTAAAAATAAATTTATTCAGGTCAGAAAGCTGGAAACGTCTAAAAACGACCACTTTCGACGAATACAAGCGTTTTTAGATATTTTCGTACTTCTCGGACTAAAACTGCATTTTTCACGACAAAAAATATTTTTTATCTCTGAAAATAAATTTATCAACGTCAGAGAGCTGGAAATGTCTACAAATGTTCACTTTCAACGAATACGAGCGTTTTTAGGCATTTTCGTACTTCTCCGAATAAAACTGTATTTTTCACGACAAAAAATATTTTTTATCTCTGAAAATCAATTTATTCAGGTCAGAAAGCTGGAAACGTCTAAAAACGATCACTTTCGACAAATACAAGCGTTTTTAGACATTTTCGTACTTCTCGGACTAAAATTGCATTTTTCACAACAAAAAATATTTTTTATCTCTGAAAATCAATTTATTATCGTCAGAGAGCTGGAAATGTCTAAAAACGTTCACTTTCAACGAATAGAAGCGTTTTTAGACATTTTCGTACTTCTCGGAATAAAACTGTATTTTTCACGATAAAAAATATTTTTTATCTCTGAAAATCAATTTATTCAGGTCAGAAAGCTGGAAACGTCTAAAAACGACCACTTTCGACGAATACAAGCGTTTTTAGACATTTTCGTACTTCTCGGACTAAAACTGCATTTTTCACGACAAAAAATATTTTTTATCTCTGAAAATAAATTTATTAACGTCAGAGAGATGGAAATGTCTAAAAACGTTCACTTTCAACGAATACGACCTTTTTTAGTCATTTTTGTACTTGTCGGAATAAAACTGTATTTTTCACGACAAAAAATATTTTTTATCTCTGAAAATCAATTTATTCAGGTCAGAAAGCTGGAAACGTCTAAAATCGACCACTTTCGACGAATACAAGCGTTTTTAGACATTTTCGTACTTCTCGGACTAAAACGGCATTTTTCACGACAAAAAATATTTTATATCTTTGAAAATAAATTTATTAACGTCAGAGAGCTGGAAATGTCTAAAAACGTTCACTTTCAACGAATACGAGCGTTTTTAGGCATTTTCGTACTTCTCGGAATAAAACTGTATTTTTCACGACAAAAAATATTTTTTATCTCTGAAAATCAATTTATTCAGGTCAGAAAGCTGGAAACGTCTAAAAACGACCACTTTCGACGAATACAAGCGTTTTTAGACATTTTCGTACTTCTCGGACTAAAACTGCATTTTTCACGACAAAAAATATTTTTTATCTCTGAAAATAAATTTATTAACGTCAGAGAGCTGGAAATGTCTAAAAACGTTCACTTTCAACGAATACGACCTTTTTTAGTCATTTTTGTACTTGTCGGAATAAAACTGTATTTTTCACGACAAAAAATATTTTTTATCTCTGAAAATCAATTTATTCAGGTCAGAAAGCTGGAAACGTCTAAAAACGACCACTTTCGACGAATACAAGCGTTTTTAGACATTTTCGTACTTCTCGGACTAAAACTGCATTTTTCACGACAAAAAATATTTTATATCTTTGAAAATAAATTTATTAACGTCAGAGAGCCGGAAATGTCTAAAAACGTTCACTTTCAACGAATACGAGCGTTTTTAGGCATTTTCGTACTTCTCGGAATAAAACTGTATTTTTCACGACAAAAAATATTTTATATGTCCGGAAATAAATTTATTCTGGTCAGAAAGCTGGAAACGTCTAAAAACGATCACTTTCGACAAATACAAGCGTTTTTAGACATTTTCGTACTTCTCGGACTAAAATTGCATTTTTCACAACAAAAAATATTTTATATCTTTGAAAATAAATTTATTAACGTCAGAGAGCTGGAAATGTCTAAAAACGTTCACTTTCAACGAATACGAGCGTTTTTAGGCATTTTCGTACTTCTCGGAATAAAACTGTATTTTTCACGACAAAAAATATTTTTTATCTCTGAAAATCAATTTATTCAGGTCAGAAAGCTGGAAACGTCTAAAAACGACCACTTTCGACGAATACAAGCGTTTTTAGACATTTTCGTACTTCTCGGACTAAAACTGCATTTTTCACGACAAAAAATATTTTTTATCTCTGAAAATAAATTTATTAACGTCAGAGAGCTGGAAATGTCTAAAAACGTTCACTTTCAACGAATACGAGCGTTTTTAGACATTTTCGTACTTTTCGGAATAAAACTGTATTTTTCACGACAAAAAATATTTTGTATCTCTAAAAATAAATTTATTCAGGTCAGAAAGCTGGAAACGTCTAAAAACGACCGCTTTCGACGAATACAAGCGTTTTTAGACATTTTCGTACTTCTCGGACTAAAACTGCATTTTTCACGACAAAAAATATTTTTTATGTCTGAAAATAAATTTATTAACGTCAGAGAGCTGGAAATGTCTACAAACGTTCACTTTCAACGAATACGAGCGTTTTTAGGCATTTTCGTACTTCTCCGAATAAAACTGTATTTTTCACGACAAAAAATATTTTTTATCTCTGAAAATCAATTTATTCAGGTCAGAAAGCTGGAAACGTCTAAAAACGACCACTTTCGACGAATACAAGCGTTTTTAGACATTTTCGTACTTCTCGGACTAAAACTGCATTTTTCACGACAAAAAATATTTTTTATCTCTGAAAATAAATTTATTAACGTCAGAGAGCTGGAAATGTCTAAAAACGTTCACTTTCAACGAATACGACCTTTTTTAGTCATTTTTGTACTTGTCGGAATAAAACTGTATTTTTCACGACAAAAAATATTTTTTATCTCTGAAAATAAATTTATTAACGTCAGAGAGCTGGAAATGTCTAAAAACGTTCACTTTCAACGAATACGAGCGTTTTTAGACATTTTCGTACTTTTCGGAATAAAACTGTATTTTTCACGACAAAAAATATTTTGTATCTCTAAAAATAAATTTATTCAGGTCAGAAAGCTGGAAACGTCTAAAAACGACCGCTTTCGACGAATACAAGCGTTTTTAGACATTTTCGTACTTCTCGGACTAAAACTGCATTTTTCACGACAAAAAATATTTTTTATGTCTGAAAATAAATTTATTAACGTCAGAGAGCTGGAAATGTCTACAAACGTTCACTTTCAACGAATACGAGCGTTTTTAGGCATTTTCGTACTTCTCCGAATAAAACTGTATTTTTCACGACAAAAAATATTTTTTATCTCTGAAAATCAATTTATTCAGGTCAGAAAGCTGGAAACGTCTAAAAACGACCACTTTTGACGAATACAAGCGTTTTTAGACATTTTCGTACTTCTCGGACTAAAACTGCATTTTTCACGACAAAAAATATTTTTTATCTCTGAAAATAAATTTATTAACGTCAGAGAGCTGGAAATGTCTAAAAACGTTCACTTTCAACGAATACGACCTTTTTTAGTCATTTTTGTACTTGTCGGAATAAAACTGTATTTTTCACGACAAAAAATATTTTTTATCTCTGAAAATAAATTTATTAACGTCAGAGAGCCGGAAATGTCTAAAAACGTTCACTTTCAACGAATACGAGCGTTTTTAGGCATTTTCGTACTTCTCGGAATAAAACTGTATTTTTCACGACAAAAAATATTTTGTATCTCTAAAAATAAATTTATTCAGGTTAGAAAGCTGGAAACGTCTAAAAACGACCACTTTCGACGAATACGAGCGTTTTTAGACATTTTCGTACTTTTCGGAATAAAACTGTATTTTTCACGACAAAAAATATTTTGTATCTCTAAAAATAAATTTATTCAGGTCAGAAAGCTGGAAACGTCTAAAAACGACCACTTTCGACGAATACAAGCGTTTTTAGATATTTTCGTACTTCTCGGACTAAAACTGCATTTTTCACGACAAAAAATATTTTTTATCTCTGAAAATAAATTTATCAACGTCAGAGAGCTGGAAATGTCTACAAATGTTCACTTTCAACGAATACGAGCGTTTTTAGGCATTTTCGTACTTCTCCGAATAAAACTGTATTTTTCACGACAAAAAATATTTTTTATCTCTGAAAATCAATTTATTCAGGTCAGAAAGCTGGAAACGTCTAAAAACGATCACTTTCGACAAATACAAGCGTTTTTAGACATTTTCGTACTTCTCGGACTAAAATTGCATTTTTCACAACAAAAAATATTTTTTATCTCTGAAAATCAATTTATTATCGTCAGAGAGCTGGAAATGTCTAAAAACGTTCACTTTCAACGAATAGAAGCGTTTTTAGACATTTTCGTACTTCTCGGAATAAAACTGTATTTTTCACGATAAAAAATATTTTTTATCTCTGAAAATCAATTTATTCAGGTCAGAAAGCTGGAAACGTCTAAAAACGACCACTTTCGACGAATACAAGCGTTTTTAGACATTTTCGTACTTCTCGGACTAAAACTGCATTTTTCACGACAAAAAATATTTTATATCTCTGAAAATAAATTTATTAACGTCAGAAAGCTGGAAATGTCTAAAAACGTTCACTTTCAACGAATACGAGCGTTTTTAGACATTTTCGTACTTCTCGGAATAAAACTGCATTTTTCACGACAAAAAATATTTTTTATCTCTGAAAATCAATTTATTATCGTCAAAGAGCTGGAAATGTCTAAATACGTTCACTTTCAACGAATACGACCTTTTTTAGTCATTTTTGTACTTGTCGGAATAAAACTGTATTTTTCACGACAAAGAATATTTTTTATCTCTGAAAATCAATTTATTCAGGTCAGAAAGCTGGAAACGTCTAAAAACGACCACTTTCGACGAATACAAGCGTTTTTAGACATTTTCGTACTTCTCGGACTAAAACTGCATTTTTCACGACAAAAAATATTTTATATCTTTGAAAATAAATTTATTAACGTCAGAGAGCTGGAAATGTCTAAAAACGTTCACTTTCAACGAATACGAGCGTTTTTAGACATTTTCGTACTTTTCGGAATAAAACTGTATTTTTCACGACAAAAAATATTTTGTATCTCTAAAAATAAATTTATTCAGGTCAGAAAGCTGGAAACGTCTAAAAACGACCGCTTTCGACGAATACAAGCGTTTTTAGACATTTTCGTACTTCTCGGACTAAAACTGCATTTTTCACGACAAAAAATATTTTTTATGTCTGAAAATAAATTTATTAACGTCAGAGAGCTGGAAATGTCTACAAACGTTCACTTTCAACGAATAAGAGCGTTTTTAGGCATTTTCGTACTTCTCCGAATAAAACTGCATTTTTCACGACAAAAAATATTTTTTATCTCTGAAAATCAATTTATTCAGGTCAGAAAGCTGGAAACGTCTAAAAACGACCACTTTCGACGAATACAAGCGTTTTTAGACATTTTCGTACTTCTCGGACTAAAACTGCATTTTTCACGACAAAAAATATTTTTTATCTCTGAAAATAAATTTATTAACGTCAGAGAGCTGGAAATGTCTAAAAACGTTCACTTTCAACGAATACGACCTTTTTTAGTCATTTTTGTACTTGTCGGAATAAAACTGTATTTTTCACGACAAAAAATATTTTTTATCTCTGAAAATAAATTTATTAACGTCAGAGAGCCGGAAATGTCTAAAAACGTTCACTTTCAACGAATACGAGCGTTTTTAGGCATTTTCGTACTTCTCGGAATAAAACTGTATTTTTCACGACAAAAAATATTTTGTATCTCTAAAAATAAATTTATTCAGGTTAGAAAGCTGGAAACGTCTAAAAACGACCACTTTCGACGAATACAAGCGTTTTTAGATATTTTCGTACTTCTCGGACTAAAACTGCTTTTTTCACGACAAAAAATATTTTTTATCTCTGAAAATAAATTTATTAACGTCAGAGAGCTGGAAATGTCTACAAATGTTCACTTTCAACGAATACGAGCGTTTTTAGGCATTTTCGTACTTATCCGAATAAAACTGTATTTTTCACGACAAAAAATATTTTTTATCTCTGAAAATCAATTTATTCAGGTCAGAAAGCTGGAAACGTCTAAAAACGACCACTTTCGACGAATACAAGCGTTTTTAGACATTTTCGTACTTCTCGGACTAAAACTGCATTTTTCACGACAAAAAATATTTTATATCTTTGAAAATAAATTTATTAACGTCAGAGAGCTGGAAATGTCTAAAAACGTTCACTTTCAACGAATACGAGCGTTTTTAGGCATTTTCGTACTTCTCCGAATAAAACTGTATTTTTCACGACAAAAAATATTTTATATGTCTGGAAATAAATTTATTCTGGTCAGAAAGTTGGAAACGTCTAAAAACGATCACTTTCGACAAATACAAGCGTTTTTAGACATTTTCGTACTTCTCGGACTAAAATTGCATTTTTCACAACAAAAAATATTTTATATCTTTGAAAATAAATTTATTAACGTCAGAGAGCTGGAAATGTCTAAAAACGTTCACTTTCAACGAATACGAGCGTTTTTAGGCATTTTCGTACTTCTCGGAATAAAACTGTATTTTTCACGACAAAAAATATTTTTTATCTCTGAAAATCAATTTATTCAGGTCAGAAAGCTGGAAACGTCTAAAAACGACCACTTTCGACGAATACAAGCGTTTTTAGACATTTTCGTACTTCTCGGACTAAAACTGCATTTTTCACGACAAAAAATATTTTTTATCTCTGAAAATAAATTTATTAACGTCAGAGAGCTGGAAATGTCTAAAAACGTTCACTTTCAACGAATACGACCTTTTTTAGTCATTTTTGTACTTGTCGGAATAAAACTGTATTTTTCACGACAAAAAATATTTTTTATCTCTGAAAATCAATTTATTCAGGTCAGAAAGCTGGAAACGTCTAAAATCGACCACTTTCGACGAATACAAGCGTTTTTAGACATTTTCGTACTTCTCGGACTAAAACTGCATTTTTCACGACAAAAAATATTTTATATCTTTGAAAATAAATTTATTAACGTCAGAGAGCTGGAAATGTCTAAAAACGTTCACTTTCAACGAATACGAGCGTTTTTAGGCATTTTCGTACTTCTCGGCATAAAACTGTATTTTTCACGACAAAAAATATTTTTTATCTCTGAAAATCAATTTATTCAGGTCAGAAAGCTGGAAACGTCTAAAAACGACCACTTTCGACGAATACAAGCGTTTTTAGACATTTTCGTACTTCTCGGATAAAACTGCATTTTTCACGACAAAAAATATTTTTTATCTCTGAAAATAAATTTATTAACGTCAGAGAGCTGGAAATGTCTAAAAACGTTCACTTTCAACGAATACGAGCGTTTTTAGACATTTTCGTACTTTTCGGAATAAAACTGTATTTTTCACGACAAAAAATATTTTGTATCTCTAAAAATAAATTTATTCAGGTCAGAAAGCTGGAAACGTCTAAAAACGACCACTTTCGACGAATACAAGCGTTTTTAGATATTTTCGTACTTCTCGGACTAAAACTGCATTTTTCACGACAAAAAATATTTTTTATCTCTGAAAATAAATTTATCAACGTCAGAGAGCTGGAAATGTCTACAAATGTTCACTTTCAACGAATACGAGCGTTTTTAGGCATTTTCGTACTTCTCCGAATAAAACTGTATTTTTCACGACAAAAAATATTTTTTATCTCTGAAAATCAATTTATTCAGGTCAGAAAGCTGGAAACGTCTAAAAACGATCACTTTCGACAAATACAAGCGTTTTTAGACATTTTCGTACTTCTCGGACTAAAATTGCATTTTTCACAACAAAAAATATTTTTTATCTCTGAAAATCAATTTATTATCGTCAGAGAGCTGGAAATGTCTAAAAACGTTCACTTTCAACGAATAGAAGCGTTTTTAGACATTTTCGTACTTCTCGGAATAAAACTGTATTTTTCACGATAAAAAATATTTTTTATCTCTGAAAATCAATTTATTCAGGTCAGAAAGCTGGAAACGTCTAAAAACGACCACTTTCGACGAATACAAGCGTTTTTAGACATTTTCGTACTTCTCGGACTAAAACTGCATTTTTCACGACAAAAAATATTTTATATCTCTGAAAATAAATTTATTAACGTCAGAAAGCTGGAAATGTCTAAAAACGTTCACTTTCAACGAATACGAGCGTTTTTAGACATTTTCGTACTTCTCGGAATAAAACTGCATTTTTCACGACAAAAAATATTTTTTATCTCTGAAAATCAATTTATTATCGTCAGAGAGCTGGAAATGTCTAAATACGTTCACTTTCAACGAATACGACCTTTTTTAGTCATTTTTGTACTTGTCGGAATAAAACTGTATTTTTCACGACAAAGAATATTTTTTATCTCTGAAAATCAATTTATTCAGGTCAGAAAGCTGGAAACGTCTAAAAACGACCACTTTCGACGAATACAAGCGTTTTTAGACATTTTCGTACTTCTCGGACTAAAACTGCATTTTTCACGACAAAAAATATTTTATATCTTTGAAAATAAATTTATTAACGTCAGAGAGCTGGAAATGTCTAAAAACGTTCACTTTCAACGAATACGAGCGTTTTTAGGCATTTTCGTACTTCTCGGAAAAAAAATGTATTTTTCACGACAAAAAATATTTTTTATCTCTGAAAATCAATTTATTCAGGTCAGAAAGCTGGAAACGTCTAAAAACGACCACTTTCGACGAATACAAGCGTTTTTAGACATTTTCGTACTTCTCGGACTAAAACTGCATTTTTCACGACATAAAATATTTTTATCTCTGAAAATAAATTTATTAACGTCAGAAAGCTGGAAACGTCTAAAAACGACCACTTTCGACGAATACAAGCGTTTTTAGACATTTTCGTACTTCTCGGACTAAAACTGCATTTTTCACGACAAAAAATATTTTTTATCTCTGAAAATAAATTTATTAACGTCAGAGAGCTGGAAATGTCTACAAACGTTCACTTTTAACGAATACGAGCGTTTTTAGGCATTTTCGTACTTCTCCGAATAAAACTGTATTTTTCACGACAAAAAATATTTTTTATCTCTGAAAATCAATTTATTCAGATCAGAAAGCTGGAAACGTCTAAAAACGACCACTTTCGACGAATACAAGCGTTTTTAGACATTTTCGTACTTCTCGGACTAAAACTGCATTTTTCACGACAAAAAATATTTTTTATCTCTGAAAATAAATTTATTAACGTCAGAGAGCTGGAAATGTCTAAAAATGTTCACTTTCAACGAATACGAGCGTTTTTAGACATTTTCGTTCTTCTCGGAATAAAACTGTATTTTTAACGACAAAAAAATTTTTTTATCTCTGAAAATAAATTTATTAACGTTAGAAAGCTGGAAATGGCTAAAAACGATCACTTTCGACGAATACAAGCGTTTTTAGACATTTTCGTACTTCTCGGAATAAAACTGCATTTTTTACGACAAAAAATATTTTTTATCTCTGAAAATCAATTTATTATCGTCAGAGAGCTGGAAATGTCTAAAAACGTTCACTTTCAACGAATACGACCTTTTTTAGTCATTTTTGTACTTGTCGGAATAAAACTGTATTTTTCACGACAAAAAATATTTTTTATCTCTGAAAATCAATTTATTCAGGTCAGAAAGCTGGAAACGTCTAAAAACGACCACTTTCGACGAATACAAGCGTTTTTAGACATTTTCGTACTTCTCGGACTAAAACTGCATTTTTCACGACAAAAAATATTTTATATCTTTGAAAATAAATTTATTAACGTCAGAGAGCTGGAAATGTCTAAAAATGTTCACTTTCAACGAATACGAGCGTTTTTAGGCATTTTCGTACTTCTCGGAATAAAACTGTATTTTTCACGACAAAAAATATTTTTTATCTCTGAAAATCAATTTATTCAGGTCAGAAAGCTGGAAATGTCTAAAAACGACCACTTGCGACGAATACAAGCGTTTTTAGACATTTTCGTACTTCTCGGACTAAAACTGCATTTTTCACGACAAAAAATATTTTTTATCTCTGAAAATAAATTTATTAACGTCAGAGAGCTGGAAATGTCTAAAAACATTCACTTTCAACGAATACGAGCGTTTCTAGACATTTTCGTACTTTTCGGAATAAAACTGTATTTTTCACGAAAAAAAATATTTTGTATCTCTAAAAATAAATTTATTCAGGTCAGAAAGCTGGAAACGTCTAAAAACGACCACTTTTGACGAATACAAGCGTTTTTAGACATTTTCGTACTTCTCGGACTAAAACTGCATTTTCACGACAAAAAATATTTTTTATCTCTGAAAATAAATTTATTAACGTCAGAGAGCTGGAAATGTCTAAAAACGTTCACTTTCAACGAATACGAGCGTTTTTAGACATTTTCGTACTTTTCGGAATAAAACTGTATTTTTCACGACAAAAAATATTTTATATCTCTGGAAATAAATTTATTCTGGTCAGAAAGCTGGAAACGTCTAAAAAGATCACTTTCGACGAATACAAGCGTTTTTAGACATTTTCGTACTTCTCGGAATAAAACTGCATTTTTCACGACAAAAAATATTTTATATCTCTGAAACGAAATTTATTAACGTCAGAGAGCTGGAAATGTCTAAAAACGTTCACTTTCAACGAATACAAGCGTTTTTAGACATTTAAGTACTTCTCGGAATAAAACTGCATTTTTCACGACAAAAAATATTTTATATCTCTGAAAAGAAATTTATTAACGTCAGAGTTCTGGAAATGTCTAAAAACGTTCACTTTCAACGAATACGAGCGTTTTTTGGCATTTTCGTACTTCTCAGACTAAAATTGCATTTTTCACAACAAAAAATATTTTTTATCTCTGTAAATCAATTTATTATCGTCAGAGAGCTGGAAATGTCTAAAAACGTTCACTTTCAACGAATACAAGCGTTTTTAGACATTTTCGTACTTCTCGGACTAAAACTGCATTTTTCACAATAACAAATATTTTTTATCTCTGAAAATAAATTTATTAACGTCAGAAAGCTGGAAACGGCTAAAAACGATCACTTTTGACGAATACAAGCGTTTTTAGACATTTTCGTACTTCTCGGAATAAAACTGCATTTTTCACGACAAAAAATATTTTATATCTCTGAAACGAAATTTATTAACGTCAGAGTTCTGGAAATGTCTAAAAACGTTCACTTTCAACGAATACGAGCGTTTTTTGGCATTTTCGTACTTCTCTGAATAAAACTGTATTTTTCACGACAAAAAATATTTTTTATCTCTGAAAATCAATTTATTCAGGTCAGAAAGCTGGAAACGTCTAAAAACGACCACTTTCGACGAATACAAGCGTTTTTAGACATTTTCGTACTTCTCGGACTAAAACTACATTTTTCACGACAAAAAATATTTTTTATCTCTGAAAATAAATTTATTAACGTCAGAGAGCTGGAAATGTCTAAAAACGTTCACTTTCAACGAATACGAGCGTTTTTAGGCATTTTCGTACTTCTCCGAATAAAACTGTATTTTTCACGACAAAAAATATTTTATATCTCTGGAAATAAATTTATTCTGGTCAGAAAGCTGGAAACGTCTAAAAACGATCACTTTCGACAAATACAAGCGTTTTTAGACATTTTCGTACTTGTCGCACTAAAACTGCATTTTTCACGACAAAAAATATTTTTTATCTCTGAAAATAAATTTATTAACGTCAGAGAGCTGGAAATGTCTCAAAACGTTCACTTTCAACGAATACGAGCGTTTTTAGACATTTTCGTACTTTTCGGAATAAAACTGTATTTTTCACGACAAAAAATATTTTGTATCTCTAAAAATAAATTTATTCAGGTCAGAAAGCTGGAAACGTCTAAAAACGACCACTTTCGACGAATACGACCTTTTTTAGTCATTTTTGTACTTGTCGGAATAAAACTGTATTTTTCACGACAAAAAATATTTTATATCTCTGAAAATAAATTTATTTACGTCAGAGAGCTGGAAACGTCTAAATATTTTTTGTTGTGAAAAATGCAGTTTTAGTCCGAGAAGTACGAAAATGTCTAAAAACGCTTGTATTTGTCGAAAGTGATCGTTTTAGACGTTTCCAGCTTTCTGACCAGAATAAATTTATTTCCAGAGATATAAAATATTTTTTGTCGTGAAAAATACAGTTTTATTCGGAGAAGTACGAAAATGCCTAAAAACGCTCGTATTCGTTGAAAGTGAACGTTTTTAGACATTTCCAGCTCTCTAACGTTAATAAGTTTATTTTCAGAGATATAAAATATTTTTTGTCGTGAAAAATGCAGTTTTATTCCGAGAAGTATGAAAATGTCTAAAAACGCTTGTATTTGTCGAAATTGATCGTTTTTAGACGTTTCCAGCTTTCTGACCAGAATAAATTTATTTCCAGAGATATAAAATATTTTTTGTCGTGAAAAATACAGTTTTATTCGGAGAAGTACGAAAATGCCAAAAACGCTCGTATTCGTTGAAAGTGATCGTTTTTAGACGTTTCCAGCTTTCTGACCTGAATAAAATGATTTTCAGAGATAAAAAATATTTTTTGTCGTGAAAAATACAGTTTTATTCCGAGAAGTACGAAAATGTCTAAAAACGCTTGTATTTGTCGAAATTGATCGTTTTTAGACGTTTCCAGCTTTCTGACCAGAATAAATTTATTTCCAGAGATATAAAATATTTTTTGTCGTGAAAAATACAGTTTTTTCGGAGAAGTACGAAAATGCCAAAAACGCTCGTATTCGTTGAAAGTGAACGTTTTTAGACATTTCCAGCTCTCTGACGATAATAAATTGATTTTCAGAGATAAAAAATATTTTTTGTCGTGAAAAATGCAGTTTTAGTCCGAGAAGTACGAATATGTCTAAAAACGCTTGTATTCGTCGAAAGTGGTCGTTTTTAGACGTTTCCAGCTTTCTGACCAGAATAAATTTATTTCCAGAGATATAAAATATTTTTTGTCGTGAAAAATACAGTTTTATTCGGAGAAGTACGAAAATGCCTAAAGACGCTCGTATTCGTTGAAAGTGAACGTTTTTAGACAGTTCCAGCTCTCTGACGTTAATAAATTTAATTTCAAAGATATAAAATATTTTTTGTCGTGAAAAATACAGTTTTATTCCGAGAAGAACGAAAAAGTCTAAAAACGCTTGTATTCGTCAAAACTGATCGTTTTAAGACGTTTCCAGCTTTCTGACGTTAATAAATTTATTTTTAGAGATACAAAATATTTTTTGTCGTGAAAAATACAGTTTTATTCCGAAAAATACGAAAATGTCTAAAAACGCTCGTATTCGTTGAAAGTGAACGTTTTTAGACATTTCCAGCTCTCTGACGTTAATAAATTTATTTTCAGAGATAAAAAATATTTTTTGTCTTGAAAAATGCAGTTTTAGTCCGAGAAGTACGAAAATGTCTAAAAACGCTTGTATTCGTCGAAAGTGGTGGTTTTTAGACGTTTCCAGCTTTCTGACCTGAATAAATTGATTTTCAGAGATAAAAAATATTTTTTGTCGTGAAAAATACAGTTTTATTCCGAGAAGTACGAAAATGCCTAAGAACGCTCGTAGTCGTTGAAAGTGAACGTTTTTAGACATTTCCAGCTCTCTGACGTTAATAAATTTATTTTCAGAGATAAAAAATATTTTTTGTTGTGAAAAATGCAGTTTTAGTCCGAGAAGTACGAAAATGTCTAAAAACGCTTGTATTTGTCGAAAGTGATCGTTTTTAGACGTTTCCAGCTTTTTGACCAGAATAAATTTATTTCCAGAGATATAAAATATTTTTCGTCGTGAAAAATACAGTTTTATTCAGAGAAGTACGAAAATGCCTAAAAACGCTCGTATTCGTTGAAATTGAACGTTTTTAGACATTTCCAGCTCTCTGACGTTAATAAATTTATTTTCAGAGATAAAAAATATTTTTTGTCGTGAAAAATGCAGTTTTATTCCGAAAAGTACGAAGATGTCTAAAAACGCTCGTATTCGTTGAAAGTGAACGTTTTTAGACATTTCCAGCTCTCTGACGTTAATAAATTTATTTTCAGAGATAAAAAATATTTTTTGTCGTGAAAAATGCAGTTTTAGTCCGAGAAGTACGAAAATGTCTAAAAACGCTTGTATTCGTCGAAAGTGATCGCTTTAATACGTTTCCAGCTTTCTGACCTGAATAAATTTATTTTTAGAGATACAAAATATTTTTTGTCGTGAAAAATACAGTTTTATTCCGAAAAGAACGAAAATGTCTAAAAACGCTCGTATTCGTTGAGAGTGAACGTTTTTAGATATTTCCAGCTCTCTGACGTTAATAAATTTATTTTCAGAGATAAAAAATATTTTTTGTCGTGAAAAATGCAGTTTTAGTCCGAGAAGTACGAAAATGTCTAAAAACGCTTGTATTCGTCGAAAGTGGTCGTTTTTAGACGTTTCAAGCTTTCTGACCTGAATAAATTGATTTTCAGAGATAAAAAATATTTTTTGTCGTGAAAAATACAGTTTTATTCCGAGAAGTACGAAAATGCCTAGAAACGCTCGTATTCGTTGAAAGTGAACGTTTTTAGACATTTCCAGCTCTCCGACGTTAATAAATTTATTTTCAAAGATATAAAATATTTTTTGTCGTAAAAAATGCAGTTTTAGTCCGAGAAGTACGAAAATGTCTAAAAACGCTTGTATTCGTCGAAAGTGGTCGTTTTTAGATGTTTCCAGCTTTCTGACCTGAATAAATTGATTTTCAGAGATAAAAAATATTTTTTGTCGTGAAAAATACAGTTTTATTCCGACAAGTACAAAATTGACTAAAAAAGGTCGTATTCGTTGAAAGTGAACGTTTTTAGACATTTCCAGCTCTCTGACGATAATAAATTGATTTTCAGAGATAAAAAATATTTTTTGTCGTGAAAAATGCAGTTTTATTCCGAGAAGTACGAAAATGTCTAAAAACGCTTGTATTCGTCGAAAGTGATCGTTTTTAGCCATTTCCAGCTTTCTGACGTTAATAAATTTATTTTCAGAGATAAAAAATATTTTTTGTCGTTAAAAATACAGTTTTATTCCGAGAAGAACGAAAATGTCTAAAAACGCTCGTATTCGTTGAAAGTGAACGTTTTTAGACATTTCCAGCTCTCTGACGTTAATATATTTATTTTCAGAGATAAAAAATATTTTTTGTTGTGAAAAATGCAGTTTTAGTCCGAGAAGTACGAAAATGTCAAAAACGCTTGTATTTGTCGAAAGTGATCGTTTTTAGACCTTTCCAGCTTTCTGACCAGAATAAATTTATTTCCCGAGATATAAAATATTTTTTGTCGTGAAAAATACAGTTTTATTCGGAGAAGTACGAAAATGACTAAAAACGCTCGTATTCGTTGAAAGTGAACGTTTTTAGACATTTCCAGCTCTCTGACATTAATAAATTTATTTTCAAAGATATAAAATATTTTTTGTCGTGAAGAATGCAGTTTTAGTCCGAGAAGTACGAAAATGTCTAAAAACGCTTGTATTCGTCGAAAGTGGTCGTTTTTAGACGTTTCCAGCTTTCTGACCTGAATATATTGATTTTCAGAGATAAAAAATATTTTTTGTCGTGAAAAATACAGTTTTATTCCGAGAAGCGCGAAAATGCCAAAAAACGCTCGTATTCGTTGAAAGTGAACGTTTTTAGACATTTCCAGAACTCTGACGTTAATAAATTTATTTTCAGAGATATAAAATATTTTTTGTCGTGAAAAATGCTGTTTTATTCCGAGAAGTACGAAAATGTCTAAAAACGCTTGTATTTGTCGAAAGTGATCGTTTTTAGACTTTTCCAGCTTTCTGACCAGAATAAATTTATTTTCAGAGATATAAAATATTTTTTGTCGTTAAAAATACAGTTTTATTCCGAGAAGAACGAAAATCTCTAAAAACGCTTGTATTCGTCGAAAGTGGTCGTTTTTAGACGTTTCCAGCTTTCTGACCTGAATAAATTGATTTTCAGAGATAAAAAATATTTTTTGTCGTGAAAAATACAGTTTTATTCGGAGAATTATGAAAATGCCTAAAAACGCTCGTATTCGTTGAAAGTGAATGTTTTTAGACATTTCCAGCTCTCTGACGTTAATAAATTTATTTTCAAAGATATAAAATATTTTTTGTCGTGAAAAATACAGTTTTATTCCGAGAAGAACGAAAATGTCTAAAAACGCTTGTATTCGTCGAAAGTGGTGGTTTTTAGACGTTTCCAGCTTTCTGACGTTAATAAATTTATTTTTAGAGATACAAAATATTTTTTGTCGTGAAAAATGCAGTTTTATTCCGAGAAGAACGAAAATGTCTAAAAACGCTTGTATTCGTCGAAAGTGATCGTTTTAAGACGTTTCCAGCTTTCTGACCTGAATAAATTGATTTTCAGAGATAAAAAAATTTTTTGTCGTGAAAAATACAGTTTTATTCCGAGAAGTACGAAAATGCCTAAGAACGCTCGTATTCGTTGAAAGTGAACGTTTTTAGACATTTCCAGCTCTCTGACGTTAATTAATGCAGCGACCATATCGGCGTTGAAAGCACCGGTTCCCATCGAACACCGAAGTTAAGCAACGTCGAGCGCGGTTAGTACTTGGATGGGTGACCACTTGGGAAAACCTCGTGTCGCTGTGTTTATCGTGTAGTGCCTCTGGCGGAGCACGTTAACAAATATATCTCTCTGACGTTAATTGTGCAGAGATTCGCGGCTATTGGAGCGGCGGCGGCCTACCGGACAACATCGACTGAGGCAGTTCTTGTCTTGGCCGATCTTCCTCCGGTGGACCTACGCATCGGCGAGTTGGCGCAGTACCGCAAAGCGTGCAGCCCGGCTGGCGGCACCTTAACGGAGCAGCTTGTCGGGGACGGCGGCAGAGTGGAGAGTACACCGTCCTTGCACGAGTCGCTGGCAATACACCCAGCAGAATGGGGAGTGGTAGGTATGCGGAGCTCAGACGACGATGGCGGCGACGACACCGTTGCGAGGAACCGCATCTACACCGACGGCTCCAAGAGTGAGAACGGTACAGGGGCTTCATTCGTCGTTTACAACGGCGAAGATGAGAGGTCCTACACGAAGCTTAGGTTAGGTAAGTGGTGTAGTGTTTTCCAGAGCGAGCTGGTAGCCATCCGCGGTGCGCTTCGATACATCTTGGACCATCGTTACGCCTATGATTGCTGCACCATCCTGACAGACAGTAGATCGGCCTTGGAGTCACTGTTTGGGACGAGGCGACCAACGACACTGCAGCTGGAGATCTGGGCACTTGCGCGGCAGGCATCGGAGACGACCAGGCTGACCTGGAAGTGGGTACGTGCGCACGTCGGGACGAGAGGTAACGAGCGCGCGGATGCGCTAGCCAAGGCTGCAGCGGGGGATGCAGACGGCGAGACGGTATTCGTTGGAGTACCTAGATCCTTGGTAAAGTATGAGCTGAAGCAACGCCTTCTCGAACGATGGGATGGGCGTTGGCGGTCGGCTGCGACAGGGCGGCAGACGGCAGCGTTTCTTCCTGCGCTCGATATACGCGCGAAACTGAAGCAAAGATTGGACTACCAGACGGTTCAAGTGGTGACAGGGCATGGTAAGTTTAACGCTTATCTTTATAGGTTCGGGATGAGCGACAGCAGTCGTTGCGCGTGTGGCGAGGGGACGGACGATACCGAACATTACCTGTTCGAGTGTGGCATCTACGATCTATCAAGGCAGTCGGCATCGCGGAGAATGCAGCTGAGAGGACTGCAGTGGCCGCGCAACATGGAGGAGGTGACCGGGCTGGCTGCAGAAGAGAAGTGGTGGTTGGAGCTTCAACGTTTTGTAATTAAAACGAAGAAGTTTAAAATAGAGAGGCATGTATAAATATTGACAGATGCTACTGCACTCCAATAAAGAGGAAATGCTTTCCTTTCTTTGCAGAAGCAGCGCTGTAGACAACGGTCAACTTGACTATGCAGGATGACAGCAGCATAAAAGATTTAGAGCCGTATGCAATATGACGAATTAAATGCTAAGGATATGAATATAATATATTTAGAATGTAAATATAGAAACAAGCATTTATCAATAAAGTTTGCATGTTAGAATAAGGAAGACATGTAAATAGTATTACGGGAAAATAAAGGCGCCGGCCATAACTAAATCCCTCTTTAAAAATAAGTTGAAGTATTTTAAGTAGCATATATAGGGATAGATGTAAATTGTACAGTTGTGATAATCGTGTAGTGCCTCTGGCGGAGCACGTTAATTAAATATGTCTCTCTGACGTTAATAAATTTATTTTCAGAGATAAAAAATATTTTTTGTTGTGAAAAATGCAGTTTTAGTCCGAGAAGTACGAAAATGTCTAAAAACGCTTGTATTTGTCGAAAGTGATCGTTTTTAGACGTTTCCAGCTTTTTGACCAGAATAAATTTATTTCCAGAGATATAAAATATTTTTCGTCGTGAAAAATACAGTTTTATTCAGAGAAGTACGAAAATGCCTAAAAACGCTCGTATTCGTTGAAATTGAACGTTTTTAGACATTTCCAGCTCTCTGACGTTAATAAATTTATTTTCAGAGATAAAAAATATTTTTTGTCGTGAAAAATGCAGTTTTAGTCCGAGAAGTACGAAAATGTCTAAAAACGCTTGTATTCGTCGAAAGTGGTCGTTTTTAGACGTTTCCAGCTTTCTGACCTGAATAAATTTATTTTTAGAGATACAAAATATTTTTTGTCGTGAAAAATACAGTTTTATTCCGAAAAGTACGAAGATGTCTAAAAACGCTCGTATTCGTTGAAAGTGAACGTTTTTAGACACTTCCAGCTCTCTGACGTTAATAAATTTATTTTCAGAGATAAAAAATATTTTTTGTCGTGAAAAATGCAGTTTTAGTCCGAGAAGTACGAAAATGTCTAAAAACGCTTGTATTTGTCGAAAGTGATCGTTTTTAGACGTTTCCAGCTTTCTGATCTGAATAAATTGATTTTCAGAGATGAAAAATATTTTTTGTCGTGAAAAATACAGTTTTATTCCGAAAAGTACGAAAATGTCTAAAAACTCTCGTATTCGTTGAAAGTGAACGTTTTTAGACATTTCCAGCTCTCTGACGTTAATAAATTTATTTTCAAAGATATAAAATATTTTTTGTCTTGAAAAATACAGTTTTATTCCGAGAAGAACGAAAATGTCTAAAAACGATTGTATTCGTCGAAAGTGATCGCTTTAATACGTTTCCAGCTTTCTGACGTTAATAAATTTATTTTTAGAGATACAAAATATTTTTTGTCGTGAAAAATACAGTTTTATTCCGAAAAGTACGAAAATGTCTAAAAACGCTCGTATTCGTTGAAAGTGAACGTTTTTAGACATTTCCAGCTCTCTGACGTTAATAAATTTATTTTCAGAGATAAAAAATATTTTTTGTCTTGAAAAATGCAGTTTTAGTCCGAGAAGTACGAAAATGTCTAAAAACGCTTGTATTCGTCGAAAGTGGTCGTTTTTAGAAGTTTCCAGCTTTCTGACCTGAATAATTTGATTTTCAGAGATAAAAAATATTTTTTGTCGTGAAAAATACAGTTTTATTCCGAGAAGTACGAAAATGTCTAAAAACGCTCGTATTCGTTGAAAGTGAACGTTTTTAGACATTTCCAGCTCTCTGACGTTAATAAATTTATTTTCAGAGATAAAAAATATTTTTTGTTGTGAAAAATGCAGTTTTAGTCCGAGAAGTACGAAAATGTCTAAAAACGCTTGTATTTGTCGAAAGTGATCGTTTTTAGACGTTTCCAGCTTTCTGACCAGAATAAATTTATTTCCAGAGATATAAAATATTTTTTGTCGTGAAAAATACAGTTTTATTCAGAAAAGTACGAAAATGCCTAAAAACGCTCGTATTCGTTGAAAGTGAACGTTTTTAGACATTTCCAGCTCTCTGACGTTAATAAATTTATTTTCAGAGATAAAAAATATTTTTTGTCGTGAAAAATGCAGTTTTAGTCCGAGAAGTACGAAAATGTCTAAAAACGCTTGTATTCGTCGAAAGTGGTCGTTTTTAGACGTTTCCAGCTTTCTGACCTGAATAAATTTATTTTTAGAGATACAAAATATTTTTTGTCGTGAAAAATACAGTTTTATTCCGAAAAGAACGAAAATGTCTAAAAACGCTCGTATTCGTTGAGAGTGAACGTTTTTAGATATTTCCAGCTCTCTGACGTTAATAAATTTATTTTCAGAGATAAAAAATATTTTTTGTCGTGAAAAATGCAGTTTTAGTCCGAGAAGTACGAAAATGTCTAAAAACGCTTGTATTCGTCGAAAGTGGTCGTTTTTAGACGTTTCAAGCTTTCTGACCTGAATAAATTGATTTACAGAGATAAAAAATATTTTTTGTCGTGAAAAATACAGTTTTATTCCGAGAAGTACGAAAATGCCTAGAAACGCTCGTATTCGTTGAAAGTGAACGTTTTTAGACATTTCCAGCTCTCTGACGTTAATAAATTTATTTTCAAAGATATAAAATATTTTTTGTCGTAAAAAATGCAGTTTTGGTCCGAGAAGTACGAAAATGTCTAAAAACGCTTGTATTCGTCGAAAGTGGTCGTTTTTAGACGTTTCCAGCTTTCTGACCTGAATAAATTGATTTTCAGAGATAAAAAATATTTTTTGTCGTGAAAAATACAGTTTTATTCCGACAAGTACAAAATTGACTAAAAAAGGTCGTATTCGTTGAAAGTGAACGTTTTTAGACATTTCCAGCTCTCTGACGATAATAAATTGATTTTCAGAGATAAAAAATATTTTTTGTCGTGAAAAATACAGTTTTATTCCGAGAAGTACGAAAATGTCTAAAAACGCTTGTATTCGTCGAAAGTGATCGTTTTTAGCCATTTCCAGCTTTCTGACGTTAATAAATTTATTTTCAGAGATAAAAAATATTTTTTGTCGTTAAAAATACAGTTTTATTCCGAGAAGAACGAAAATGTCTAAAAACGCTCGTATTCGTTGAAAGTGAACGTTTTTAGACATTTCCAGCTCTCTGACGTTAATAAATTTATTTTCAGAGATAAAAAATATTTTTTGTTGTGAAAAATGCAGTTTTAGTCCGAGAAGTACGAAAATGTCAAAAACGCTCGTATTTGTCGAAAGTGATCGTTTTTAGACCTTTCCAGCTTTCTGACCAGAATAAATTTATTTCCCGAGATATAAAATATTTTTTGTCGTGAAAAATACAGTTTTATTCGGAGAAGTACGAAAATGACTAAAAACGCTCGTATTCGTTGAAAGTGAACGTTTTTAGACATTTCCAGCTCTCTGACATTAATAAATTTATTTTCAAAGATATAAAATATTTTTTGTCGTGAAGAATGCAGTTTTAGTCCGAGAAGTACGAAAATGTCTAAAAACGCTTGTATTCGTCGAAAGTGGTCGTTTTTAGACGTTTCCAGCTTTCTGACCTGAATATATTGATTTTCAGAGATAAAAAATATTTTTTGTCGTGAAAAATACAGTTTTATTCCGAGAAGCGCGAAAATGCCAAAAAACGCTCGTATTCGTTGAAAGTGAACGTTTTTAGACATTTCCAGAACTCTGACGTTAATAAATTTATTTTCAGAGATATAAAATATTTTTTGTCGTGAAAAATGCAGTTTTATTCCGAGAAGTACGAAAATGTCTAAAAACGCTTGTATTTGTCGAAAGTGATCGTTTTTAGACTTTTCCAGCTTTCTGACCAGAATAAATTTATTTTCAGAGATATAAAATATTTTTTGTCGTTAAAAATACAGTTTTATTCCGAGAAGAACGAAAATCTCTAAAAACGCTTGTATTCGTCGAAAGTGGTCGTTTTTAGACGTTTCCAGCTTTCTGACCTGAATAAATTGATTTTCAGAGATAAGAAATATGTTTTGTCGTGAAAATACAGTTTTAGTCCGAGAAAAACGAAAATGTCTAAACACGCGTGTATTCGTTGAAAGTGATCGTTTTTAGATGTTTCCAGCTCTCTGACGTTAATAAATTTATTTTCAAAGATATAAAATATTTTTTGTCGTGAAAAATACAGTTTTATTCCGAGAAGAACGAAAATGTCTAAAAACGCTTGTATTCGTCGAAAGTGATCGTTTTAAGACGTTTCCAGCTTTCTGACGTTAATAAATTTATTTTTAGAGATACACAATATTTTTTGTCGTGAAAAATGCAGTTTTAGTCCGAGAAGTACGAAAATGCCAAAAAACGCTCGTATTCGTTGAAAGTGAACGTTTTTAGACATTTTCAGAACTCTGACGTTAATAAATTTATTTTCAGAGATATAAAATATTTTTTGTCGTTAAAAATACAGTTTTATTCCGAGAAGAACGAAAATGTCTAAAAACGCTCGTATTCGTTGAAAGTGAACGTTTTTAGACATTTCCAGCTCTCTGACGTTAATAAATTGATTTTCAGAGATAAAAAATATTTTTTGTTGTGAAAAATGCAATTTTAGTCCGAGAAGTACGAAAATGTCTAAAAACGCTTGTATTCGTCGAAAGTGATCGTTTTTAGCCATTTCCAGCTTTCTGACGTTAATAAATTTATTTTCAGAGATAAAAAATATTTTTTGTCGTGAAAAATACAGCTTTATTTCGAGAAGTACGAAAATGTCTAAAAACGCTTGTATTCGTCGAAAGTGATCGTTTTTAGACGTTTCCAGCTTTCTGACCAGAATAAATTTATTTCCAGAGATATAAAATATTTTTTGACGTGAAAAATACAGTTTTATTCGGAGAAGTACGAAAATGCCTAAAAACGCTCGTATTCGTTGAAAGTGAACGTTTTTAGACATTTCCAGCTCTCTGACGTTAATAAATTTATTTTCAGAGATAAAAAATATTTTTTGTTGTGAAAAATGCAGTTTTATTCCGAGCAGTACGAAAATGTCTAAAAACGCTCGTATTCGTTGAAAGTGAACGTTTTTAGACATTTCCAGCTCTCTGACGTTAATAAATTTATTTTCAGAGATAAAAAATATTTTTTTTGTGAAAAATGCAGTTTTAGTCCGAGAAGTACGAAAATGTCTAAAAACGCTTGTATTTGTCGAAAGTGATCGTTTTTAGACCTTTCCAGCTTTCTGACCAGAATAAATTTATTTCCAGAGATATAAAATATTTTTTGTCGTGAAAAATACAGTTTTATTCGGAGAAGTACGAAAATGACTAAAAACGCTCGTATTCGTTGAAAGTGAACGTTTTTAGACATTTCCAGCTCTCTGACGTTAATAAATTTATTTCCAGAGATATAAAATATTTTTTGTCGTGAAAAATGCAGTTTTATTCCGAGAAGTACGAAAATGTCTAAAAACGCTTGTATTTGTCGAAAGTGATCGTTTTTAGACTTTTCCAGCTTTCTGACCAGAATAAATTTATTTTCAGAGATATAAAATATTTTTTGTCGTGAAAAATACAGTTTTATTCGGAGAAGTACGAAAATGCCTAAAAACGCTCGTATTCGTTGAAAGTGAACGTTTTTAGACATTTCCAGCTCTCTGACATTAATAAATTTATTTTCAGAGATATAAAATATTTTTTGTCGTGAAAAATACAGCTTTATTTCGAGAAGTACGAAAATGTCTAAAAACGCTTGTATTCGTCGAAAGTGATCGTTTTTAGACGTTTCCAGCTTTCTGACCTGAATAAATTGATTTTCAGAGATAAAAAATATTTTTTGTCGTGAAAAATACAGTTTTAATCCGACAAGTACAAAAATGACTAAAAAAGGTCGTATTCGATGAAAGTGAACGTTTTTAGACATTTCCAGCTCTCTGACGATAATAAATTGATTTTCAGAGATAAAAAATATTTTTTGACGTGAAAAATACAGTTTTATTCCGAGAAGTACGAAAATGTCTAAAAACGCTTGTATTCGTCGAAAGTGATCGTTTTTAGACGTTTCCAGCTTTCTGACCAGAATAAATTTATTTCCAGAGATATAAAATATTTTTTGTCGTGAAAAATACAGTTTTATTCGGAGAAGTACGAAAATGCCTAAAAACGCTCGTATTCGTTGAAAGTGAACGTTTTTAGACATTTCCAGCTCTCTGACGTTAATAAATTTATTTTCAGAGATATAAAATATTTTTTGTCGTGAAAAATGCAGTTTTAGTCCGAGAAGTACGAAAATGTCTAAAAACGCTCGTATTCGTTGAAAGTGAACGTTTTTAGACATTTCCAGCTCTCTGACGTTAATAAATTTATTTTCAAAGATATAAAATATTTTTTGTCGTGAAAAATGCAGTTTTACTCCGAGAAGTACGAAAATGTCTAAAAAACGGTTGTATTCATCGAAGTGGTCGTTTTTAGACGTTTCCAGCTTTCTGACCTGAATAAATTGATTTTCAGAGATAAAAAATATTTTTTGTCGTGAAAAATACAGTTTTATTCCGACAAGTACAAAAATGACTAATAAAGGTAGTATTCGTTGAAAGTGAACGTTTTTAGACATTTCCAGCTCTCTGACGTTAATAAATTTATTTTCAGAGATAAAAAATATTTGTTGTTGTGAAAAATGCAGTTTTAGTCCGAGAAGTACGAAAATGTCTAAAAACGCTTGTATTCGTCGAAAGTGGTCGTTTTTAGACGTTTCCAGCTTTCTGACCTGAATAAATTGATTTTCAGAGATAAAAAATATTTTTTGTCGTGAAAAATACAGTTTTATTCCGAGAAGCACGAAAATGCCAAAAAACGCTCGTATTCGTTGAAAGTGAACGTTTTTAGACATTTCCAGAACTCTGACGTTAATAAATTTATTTTCAGAGATATAAAATATTTTTTGTCGTGAAAAATGCAGTTTTATTCCGAGAAGTACGAAAATGTCTAAAAACGCTTGTATTTGTCGAAAGTGATCGTTTTTAGACTTTTCCAGCTTTCTGACCAGAATAAATTTATTTTCAGAGATATAAAATATTTTTTGTCGTGAAAAATACAGTTTTATACGGAGAAGTACGAAAATTCCTAAAAACGCTCGTATTCGTTGAAAGTGAACGTTTTTAGACATTTCCAGCTCTCTGACGTTAATAAATTTATTTTCAGAGATATAAAATATTTTTTGTCGTGAAAAATACAGTTTTATTCCGAGAAGTACGAAAATGTCTAAAAACGCTTGTATTCGTCGAAAGTGATCGTTTTTAGCCATTTCCAGCTTTCTGACGTTAATAAATTTATTTTCAAAGATATAAAATATTTTTTGTCGTGAAAAATGCAGTTTTACTCCGAGAAGTACGAAAATGTCTAAAAAACGCTTGTATTCGTCGAAGTGGTCGTTTTTAGACGTTTCCAGCTTTCTGACCTGAATAAATTGATTTTCAGAGATAAAAAATATTTTTTGTCGTGAAAAATACAGTTTTATTCCGACAAGTACAAAAATGACTAATAAAGGTCGTATTCGTTGAAAGTGAACGTTTTTAGACATTTCCAGCTCTCTGACGTTAATAAATTTATTTTCAGAGATAAAAAATATTTTTTGTTGTGAAAAATGCAGTTTTAGTCCGAGAAGTACGAAAATGTCTAAAAACGCTTGTATTCGTCGAAAGTGGTCGTTTTTAGACGTTTCCAGCTTTCTGACCTGAATAAATTGATTTTCAGAGATAAAAAATATTTTTTGTCGTGAAAAATACAGTTTTATTCCGAGAAGCACGAAAATGCCAAAAAACGCTTGTATTCGTTGAAAGTGAACGTTTTTAGACATTTCCAGAACTCTGACGTTAATAAATTTATTTTCAGAGATATAAAATATTTTTTGTCGTGAAAAATGCAGTTTTATTCCGAGAAGTACGAAAATGTCTAAAAACGCTTGTATTTGTCGAAAGTGATCGTTTTTAGACTTTTCCAGCTTTCTGACCAGAATAAATTTATTTTCAGAGATATAAAATATTTTTTGTCGTGAAAAATACAGTTTTATACGGAGAAGTACGAAAATTCCTAAAAACGCTCGTATTCGTTGAAAGTGAACGTTTTTAGACATTTCCAGCTCTCTGACGTTAATAAATTTATTTTCAGAGATATAAAATATTTTTTGTCGTGAAAAATACAGCTTTATTTCGAGAAGTACGAAAATGTCTAAAAACGCTTGTATTCGTCGAAAGTGATCGTTTTTAGACGTTTCCAGCTTTCTGACCTGAATAAATTGATTTTCAGAGATAAAAAATATTTTTTGTCGTGAAAAATACAGTTTTATTCCGACAAGTACAAAAATGACTAATAAAGGTAGTATTCGTTGAAAGTGAACGTTTTTAGACATTTCCAGCTCTCTGACGTTAATAAATTTATTTTCAGAGATAAAAAATATTTGTTGTTGTGAAAAATGCAGTTTTAGTCCGAGAAGTACGAAAATGTCTAAAAACGCTTGTATTCGTCGAAAGTGGTCGTTTTTAGACGTTTCCAGCTTTCTGACCTGAATAAATTGATTTTCAGAGATAAAAAATATTTTTTGTCGTGAAAAATACAGTTTTATTCCGAGAAGCACGAAAATGCCAAAAAACGCTCGTATTCGTTGAAAGTGAACGTTTTTAGACATTTCCAGAACTCTGACGTTAATAAATTTATTTTCAGAGATATAAAATATTTTTTGTCGTGAAAAATGCAGTTTTATTCCGAGAAGTACGAAAATGTCTAAAAACGCTTGTATTTGTCGAAAGTGATCGTTTTTAGACTTTTCCAGCTTTCTGACCAGAATAAATTTATTTTCAGAGATATAAAATATTTTTTGTCGTGAAAAATACAGTTTTATACGGAGAAGTACGAAAATTCCTAAAAACGCTCGTATTCGTTGAAAGTGAACGTTTTTAGACATTTCCAGCTCTCTGACGTTAATAAATTTATTTTCAGAGATATAAAATATTTTTTGTCGTGAAAAATACAGTTTTATTCCGAGAAGTACGAAAATGTCTAAAAACGCTTGTATTCGTCGAAAGTGATCGTTTTTAGCCATTTCCAGCTTTCTGACGTTAATAAATTTATTTTCAAAGATATAAAATATTTTTTGTCGTGAAAAATGCAGTTTTACTCCGAGAAGTACGAAAATGTCTAAAAAACGCTTGTATTCGTCGAAGTGGTCGTTTTTAGACGTTTCCAGCTTTCTGACCTGAATAAATTGATTTTCAGAGATAAAAAATATTTTTTGTCGTGAAAAATACAGTTTTATTCCGACAAGTACAAAAATGACTAATAAAGGTAGTATTCGTTGAAAGTGAACGTTTTTAGACATTTCCAGCTCTCTGACGTTAATAAATTTATTTTCAGAGATAAAAAATATTTTTTGTTGTGAAAAATGCAGTTTTAGTCCGAGAAGTACGAAAATGTCTAAAAACGCTTGTATTCGTCGAAAGTGGTCGTTTTTAGACGTTTCCAGCTTTCTGACCTGAATAAATTGATTTTCAGAGATAAAAAATATTTTTTGTCGTGAAAAATACAGTTTTATTCCGACAAGTACAAAAATGACTAATAAAGGTAGTATTCGTTGAAAGTGAACGTTTTTAGACATTTCCAGCTCTCTGACGTTAATAAATTTATTTTCAGAGATAAAAAATATTTTTTGTTGTGAAAAATGCAGTTTTAGTCCGAGAAGTACGAAAATGTCTAAAAACGCTTGTATTCGTCGAAAGTGGTCGTTTTTAGACGTTTCCAGCTTTCTGACCTGAATAAATTGATTTTCAGAGATAAAAAATATTTTTTGTCGTGAAAAATACAGTTTTATTCCGAGAAGCACGAAAATGCCAAAAAACGCTCGTATTCGTTGAAAGTGAACGTTTTTAGACATTTCCAGAACTCTGACGTTAATAAATTTATTTTCAGAGATATAAAATATTTTTTGTCGTGAAAAATGCAGTTTTATTCCGAGAAGTACGAAAATGTCTAAAAACGCTTGTATTTGTCGAAAGTGATCGTTTTTAGACTTTTCCAGCTTTCTGACCAGAATAAATTTATTTTCAGAGATATAAAATATTTTTTGTCGTGAAAAATACAGTTTTATACGGAGAAGTACGAAAATTCCTAAAAACGCTCGTATTCGTTGAAAGTGAACGTTTTTAGACATTTCCAGCTCTCTGACGTTAATAAATTTATTTTCAGAGATATAAAATATTTTTTGTCGTGAAAAATACAGTTTTATTCCGAGAAGTACGAAAATGTCTAAAAACGCTTGTATTCGTCGAAAGTGATCGTTTTTAGCCATTTCCAGCTTTCTGACGTTAATAAATTTATTTTCAAAGATATAAAATATTTTTTGTCGTGAAAAATGCAGTTTTACTCCGAGAAGTACGAAAATGTCTAAAAAACGCTTGTATTCGTCGAAGTGGTCGTTTTTAGACGTTTCCAGCTTTCTGACCTGAATAAATTGATTTTCAGAGATAAAAAATATTTTTTGTCGTGAAAAATACAGTTTTATTCCGACAAGTACAAAAATGACTAATAAAGGTCGTATTCGTTGAAAGTGAACGTTTTTAGACATTTCCAGCTCTCTGACGTTAATAAATTTATTTTCAGTGATAAAAAATATTTTTTGTTGTGAAAAATGCAGTTTTAGTCCGAGAAGTACGAAAATGTCTAAAAACGCTTGTATTCGTCGAAAGTGGTCGTTTTTAGACGTTTCCAGCTTTCTGACCTGAATAAATTGATTTTCAGAGATAAAAAATATTTTTTGTCGTGAAAAATACAGTTTTATTCCGAGAAGCACGAAAATGCCAAAAAACGCTTGTATTCGTTGAAAGTGAACGTTTTTAGACATTTCCAGAACTCTGACGTTAATAAATTTATTTTCAGAGATATAAAATATTTTTTGTCGTGAAAAATGCAGTTTTATTCCGAGAAGTACGAAAATGTCTAAAAACGCTTGTATTTGTCGAAAGTGATCGTTTTTAGACTTTTCCAGCTTTCTGACCAGAATAAATTTATTTTCAGAGATATAAAATATTTTTTGTCGTGAAAAATACAGTTTTATACGGAGAAGTACGAAAATTCCTAAAAACGCTCGTATTCGTTGAAAGTGAACGTTTTTAGACATTTCCAGCTCTCTGACGTTAATAAATTTATTTTCAGAGATATAAAATATTTTTTGTCGTGAAAAATACAGCTTTATTTCGAGAAGTACGAAAATGTCTAAAAACGCTTGTATTCGTCGAAAGTGATCGTTTTTAGACGTTTCCAGCTTTCTGACCTGAATAAATTGATTTTCAGAGATAAAAAATATTTTTTGTCGTGAAAAATACAGTTTTATTCCGACAAGTACAAAAATGACTAATAAAGGTAGTATTCGTTGAAAGTGAACGTTTTTAGACATTTCCAGCTCTCTGACGTTAATAAATTTATTTTCAGAGATAAAAAATATTTTTTGTTGTGAAAAATGCAGTTTTAGTCCGAGAAGTACGAAAATGTCTAAAAACGCTTGTATTCGTCGAAAGTGGTCGTTTTTAGACGTTTCCAGCTTTCTGACCTGAATAAATTGATTTTCAGAGATAAAAAATATTTTTTGTCGTGAAAAATACAGTTTTATTCCGAGAAGCACGAAAATGCCAAAAAACGCTCGTAGTCGTTGAAAGTGAACGTTTTTAGACATTTCCAGAACTCTGACGTTAATAAATTTATTTTCAGAGATATAAAATATTTTTTGTCGTGAAAAATGCAGTTTTATTCCGAGAAGTACGAAAATGTCTAAAAACGCTTGTATTTGTCGAAAGTGATCGTTTTTAGACTTTTCCAGCTTTCTGACCAGAATAAATTTATTTTCAGAGATATAAAATATTTTTTGTCGTGAAAAATACAGTTTTATACGGAGAAGTACGAAAATTCCTAAAAACGCTCGTATTCGTTGAAAGTGAACGTTTTTAGACATTTCCAGCTCTCTGACGTTAATAAATTTATTTTCAGAGATATAAAATATTTTTTGTCGTGAAAAATACAGTTTTATTCCGAGAAGTACGAAAATGTCTAAAAACGCTTGTATTCGTCGAAAGTGATCGTTTTTAGCCATTTCCAGCTTTCTGACGTTAATAAATTTATTTTCAAAGATATAAAATATTTTTTGTCGTGAAAAATGCAGTTTTACTCCGAGAAGTACGAAAATGTCTAAAAAACGCTTGTATTCGTCGAAGTGGTCGTTTTTAGACGTTTCCAGCTTTCTGACCTGAATAAATTGATTTTCAGAGATAAAAAATATTTTTTGTCGTGAAAAATACAGTTTTATTCCGACAAGTACAAAAATGACTAATAAAGGTCGTATTCGTTGAAAGTGAACGTTTTTAGACATTTCCAGCTCTCTGACGTTAATAAATTTATTTTCAGTGATAAAAAATATTTTTTGTTGTGAAAAATGCAGTTTTAGTCCGAGAAGTACGAAAATGTCTAAAAACGCTTGTATTCGTCGAAAGTGGTCGTTTTTAGACGTTTCCAGCTTTCTGACCTGAATAAATTGATTTTCAGAGATAAAAAATATTTTTTGTCGTGAAAAATACAGTTTTATTCCGAGAAGCACGAAAATGCCAAAAAACGCTTGTATTCCTTGAAAGTGAACGTTTTTAGACATTTCCAGAACTCTGACGTTAATAAATTTATTTTCAGAGATATAAAATATTTTTTGTCGTGAAAAATGCAGTTTTATTCCGAGAAGTACGAAAATGTCTAAAAACGCTTGTATTTGTCGAAAGTGATCGTTTTTAGACTTTTCCAGCTTTCTGACCAGAATAAATTTATTTTCAGAGATATAAAATATTTTTTGTCGTGAAAAATACAGTTTTATACGGAGAAGTACGAAAATTCCTAAAAACGCTCGTATTCGTTGAAAGTGAACGTTTTTAGACATTTCCAGCTCTCTGACGTTAATAAATTTATTTTCAGAGATATAAAATATTTTTTGTCGTGAAAAATACAGCTTTATTTCGAGAAGTACGAAAATGTCTAAAAACGCTTGTATTCGTCGAAAGTGATCGTTTTTAGACGTTTCCAGCTTTCTGACCTGAATAAATTGATTTTCAGAGATAAAAAATATTTTTTGTCGTGAAAAATACAGTTTTATTCCGACAAGTACAAAAATGACTAAAAAAGGTCTTATTCGTTGAAAGTGAACGTTTTTAGACATTTCCAGCTCTCTGACGATAATAAATTGATTTTCAGAGATAAAAAATATTTTTTGTCGTGAAAAATGCAATTTTATTCCGAGAAGTACGAAAATGTCTAAAAACGCTTGTATTCGTCGAAAGTGATCGTTTTTAGCCATTTCCAGCTTTCTGACGTTAATAAATTTATTTTCAGAGATAAAAAATATTTTTTGTCGTTAAAAATACAGTTTTATTCCGAGAAGAACGAAAATGTCTAAAAACGCTTGTATTCGTCGAAAGTGGTCGTTTTTAGACGTTTCCAGCTGTCTGACCTGAATAAATTGATTATCAGAGATAAAAAATATTTTTTGTCGTGAAAAATACAGTTTTATTCGGAGAATTACGAAAATGCCTAAAAACGCTCGTATTCGTTGAAAGTGAACGTTTTTAGACATTTCCAGCTCTCTGACGTTAATAAATTTATTTTCAATGATATAAAATATTTTTTGTCGTGAAACATACAGTTTTATTCCGAGAAGAACGAAAATGTCTAAAAACGCTTGTATTCGTCGAAAGTGGTCGTTTTTAGACGTTTCCAGCTTTCTGACCTGAATAAATTGATTTCCAGAGATATAAAATATTTTTTGACGTGAAAAATACAGTTTTATTCCGAGAAGTACGAAAATGTCTAAAAACGCTTGTATTCGTCGAAAGTGATCGTTTTTAGCCATTTCCAGCTTTCTGACGTTAATAAATTTATTTTCATAGATAGGAAATATTTTTTGTCGTTAAAAATACAGTTTTATTCCGAGAAGTACGAAAATGTCTAAAAACGCTTGTATTCGTCGAAAGTGATCGTTTTTAGACGTTTCCAGCTTTCTGACCTGAATAAATTGATTTTCAGAGATAAAAAATATTTTTTGTCGTGAAAAATACAGTTTTAGTCGGAGAAGTACGAAAATGCCTAAAAACGCTCGTATTCGTTGAAAGTGAACGTTTTTAGACATTTCCAGCTCTCTGACGTTAATAAATTTATTTTCAAAGATATAAAATATTTTTTGTCGTGAAAAATGCAGTTTTACTCCGAGAAGTACGAAAATGTCTAAAAAACGCTTGTATTCGTCGAAGTGGTCGTTTTTAGACGTTTCCAGCTTTCTGACCTGAATAAATTGATTTTCAGAGATAAAAAATATTTTTTGTCGTGAAAAATACAGTTTTATTCCGAGAAGCACGAAAATGCCAAAAAACGCTCGTATTCGTTGAAAGTGAACGTTTTTAGACATTTCCAGAACTCTGACGTTAATAAATTTATTTTCAGAGATATAAAATATTTTTTGTCGTGAAAAATGCAGTTTTATTCCGAGAAGTACGAAAATGTCTAAAAACGCTTGTATTTGTCGAAAGTGATCGTTTTTAGACTTTTCCAGCTTTCTGACCAGAATAAATTTATTTTCAGAGATATAAAATATTTTTTGTCGTGAAAAATACAGTTTTATACGGAGAAGTACGAAAATTCCTAAAAACGCTCGTATTCGTTGAAAGTGAACGTTTTTAGACATTTCCAGCTCTCTGACGTTAATAAATTTATTTTCAGAGATAAAAAATATTTTTTGTTGTGAAAAATGCAGTTTTAGTCCGAGAAGTACGAAAATGTCTAAAAACGCTTGTATTCGTCGAAAGTGGTCGTTTTTAGACGTTTCCAGCTTTCTGACCTGAATAAATTGATTTTCAGAGATAAAAAATATTTTTTGTCGTGAAAAATACAGTTTTATTCCGAGAAGCACGAAAATGCCAAAAAACGCTCGTATTCGTTGAAAGTGAACGTTTTTAGACATTTCCAGAACTCTGACGTTAATAAATTTATTTTCAGAGATATAAAATATTTTTTGTCGTGAAAAATGCAGTTTTATTCCGAGAAGTACGAAAATGTCTAAAAACGCTTGCATTTGTCGAAAGTGATCGTTTTTAGACTTTTCCAGCTTTCTGACCAGAATAAATTTATTTTCAGAGATATAAAATATTTTTTGTCGTGAAAAATACAGTTTTATTCCGAGAAGTACGAAAATGTCTAAAAACGCTTGTATTCGTCGAAAGTGATCGTTTTTAGACGTTTCCAGCTTTCTGACCTGAATAAATTGATTTTCAGAGATAAAAAATATTTTTTGTCGTGAAAAATACAGTTTTATTCAGAGAAGTACGAAAATGCCTAAAAACGCTCGTATTCGTTGAAAGTGAACGTTTTTAGACATTTCCAGCTCTCTGACGTTAATAAATTTATTTTCAGAGATAAAAAATATTTTTTGTTGTGAAAAATGCAGTTTTAGTCCGAGAAGTACGAAAATGTCTAAAAACGCTTGCATTTGTCGAAAGTGATCGTTTTTAGACGTTTCCAGCTTTCTGACCAGAATAAATTTATTTCCAGAGATATAAAATATTTTTTGTCGTGAAAAATACAGTTTTATTCGGAGAAGTACGAAAATGCCTAAAAACGCTCGTATTCGTCGAAAGTGGTCGTTTTTAGACGTTTCCAGCTTTCTGACCTGAATAAATTGATTATCAGAGATAAAAAATATTTTTTGTCGTGAAAAATACAGTTTTATTCGGAGAAGTACGAAAATGCCTAAAAACGCTCGTATTCGTTGAAAGTGAACGTTTTTAGACATTTCCAGCTCTCTGACGTTAATAAATTTATTTTCAAAGATATAAAATATTTTTTGTCGTGAAAAATGCAGTTTTACTCCGAGAAGTACGAAAATGTCTAAAAAACGCTTGTATTCGTCGAAGTGGTCGTTTTTAGACGTTTCCAGCTTTCTGACCTGAATAAATTTATTTTCAGAGATAAAAAATATTTTTTGTCGTGAAAAATACAGTTTTATTCCGACAAGTACAAAAATGACTAATAAAGGTCGTATTCGTTGAAAGTGAACGTTTTTAGACATTTCCAGCTCTCTGACGTTAATAAATTTATTTTCAGAGATAAAAAATATTTTTTGTTGTGAAAAATGCAGTTTTAGTCCGAGAAGTACGAAAATGTCTAAAAACGCTTGTATTCGTCGAAAGTGGTCGTTTTTAGACGTTTCCAGCTTTCTGACCTGAATAAATTGATTTTCAGAGATAAAAAATATTTTTTGTCGTGAAAAATACAGTTTTATTCCGAGAAGCACGAAAATGCCAAAAAACGCTCGTATTCGTTGAAAGTGAACGTTTTTAGACATTTCCAGAACTCTGACGTTAATAAATTTATTTTCAGAGATATAAAATATTTTTTGTCGTGAAAAATGCAGTTTTATTCCGAGAAGTACGAAAATGTCTAAAAACGCTTGTATTTGTCGAAAGTGATCGTTTTTAGACTTTTCCAGCTTTCTGACCAGAATAAATTTATTTTCAGAGATATAAAATATTTTTTGTCGTGAAAAATACAGTTTTATTCGGAGAAGTACGAAAATGACTAAAAACGCTCGTATTCGTTGAAAGTGAACGTTTTTAGACATTTCCAGCTGTCTGACGTTAATAAATTTATTTTCAGAGATAAAAAATATTTGTTGTTGTGAAAAATGCAGTTTTATTCCGAGCAGTACGAAAATGTCTAAAAACGCTCGTATTCGTTGAAAGTGAGCGTTTTTAGACATTTCCAGCTCTCTAACGTTAATAAATTTATTTTCAGAGATAAAAAATATTTGTTGTTGTGAAAAATGCAGTTTTAGTCCGAGAAGTACGAAAATGTCTAAAAACGCTTGAATTTGTCGAAAGTGATCGTTTTTAGACCTTTCCAGCTTTCTGACCAGAATAAATTTATTTCCAGAGATATAAAATATTTTTTGTCGTGAAAAATACAGTTTTATTCGGAGAAGTACGAAAATGACTAAAAACGCTCGTATTCGTTGAAAGTGAACGTTTTTAGACATTTCCAGCTCTCTGACGTTAATAAATTTATTTCCAGAGATATAAAATATTTTTTGTCGTGAAAAATGCAGTTTTATTCCGAGAAGTACGAAAATGTCTAAAAACGCTTGTATTTGTCGAAAGTGATCGTTTTTAGACTTTTCCAGCTTTCTGACCAGAATAAATTTATTTTCAGAGATATAAAATATTTTTTGTCGTGAAAAATACAGTTTTATTCGGAGAAGTACGAAAATGCCTAAAAACGCTCGTATTCGTTGAAAGTGAACGTTTTTAGACATTTCCAGCTCTCTGACATTAATAAATTTATTTTCAGAGATATAAAATATTTTTTGTCGTGAAAAATACAGCTTTATTTCGAGAAGTACGAAAATGCCAAAAAACGCTCGTATTCGTTGAAAGTGAACGTTTTTAGACATTTCCAGAACTCTGACGTTAATAAATTTATTTTCAGAGATATAAAATATTTTTTGTCGTTAAAAATACAGTTTTATTCCGAGAAGAACGAAAATGTCTAAAAACGCTCGTATTTGTTGAAAGTGAACGTTTTTAGACATTTCCAGCTCTCTGACGTTAATAAATTTATTTTCAGAGATAAAAAATATTTTTTGTCTTGAAAAATGAAGTTTTAGTCCGAGAAGTACGAAAATGTCTAAAAACGCTTGTATTTGTCGAAAGTGATCGTTTTTAGACGTTTCCAGCTTTCTGACCAGAATAAATTTATTTCCAGAGATATAAAATATTTTTTGTCGTGAAAAATACAGTTTTATTCAGAGAAGTACGAAAATGCCTAAAAACGCTCGTATTCGTTGAAAGTGAACGTTTTTAGACATTTCCAGCTCTCTGACGTTAATAAATTTATTTTCAGAGATAAAAAATTTTTTTGTCGTGAAAAATGCAGTTTTAGTCCGAGAAGTACGAAAATGTCTAAAAACGCTTGTATTCGTCGAAAGTGGTCGTTTTTAGACGTTTCCAGCTTTCTGACCTGAATAAATTGATTTTCAGAGATAAAAAATATTTTTTGTCGTGAAAAATACAGTTTTATTCCGAGAAGTACGAAAATGCCTAGAAACGCTCGTATTCGTTGAAAGTGAACGTTTTTAGACATTTCCAGCTCTCTGACGTTAATAAATTTATTTTCAAAGATATAAAATATTTTTTGTCGTGAAAAATGCAGTTTTAGTCCGAGAAGTACGAAAATGTCTAAAAACGCTTGTATTCGTCGAAAGTGGTCGTTTTTAGACGTTTCCAGCTTTCTGACCTGAATAAATTGATTTTCAGAGATAAAAAATATTTTTTGTCGTGAAAAATACAGTTTTATTCCGACAAGTACAAAAATGACTAAAAAAGGTCGTATTCGTTGAAAGTGAACGTTTTTAGACATGTCCAGCTCTCTGACGTTAATAAATTTATTTTCAGAGATAAAAATATTTTTTGTCGTTAAAAATACAGTTTTATTCCGAGAAGAACGAAAATGTCTAAAAACACTCGTATTCGTTGAAAGTGAACGTTTTTAGACATTTCCAGCTCTCTGACGTTAATAAATTTATTTTCAGAGATAAAAAATATTTTTTGTTGTGAAAAATGCAGTTTTAGTCCGAGAAGTACGAAAATGTCTAAAAACGCTTGTATTTGTCGAAAGTGATCGTTTTTAGACCTTTCCAGCTTTCTGACCAGAATAAATTTATTTCCAGAGATATAAAATATTTTTTGTCGTGAAAAATACAGTTTTATTCGGAGAAGTACGAAAATGACTAAAAACGCTCGTATTCGTTGAAAGTGAACGTTTTTAGACATTTCCAGCTCTCTGACTTTAATAAATTTATTTTCAAAGATATAAAATATTTTTTGTCGTGAAAAATGCAGTTTTAGTCCGAGAAGTACGAAAATGTCTAAAAACGCTTGTATTCTTCGAAAGTGGTCGTTTTTAGACGTTTCCAGCTTTCTGACCTGAATATATTGATTTTCAGAGATAAAAAATATTTTTTGTCGTGAAAAATACAGTTTTATTCCGAGAAGCACGAAAATGCCAAAAAACGCTCGTATTCGTTGAAAGTGAACATTTTTAGACATTTCCAGAACTCTGACGTTAATAAATTTATTTTTTGTCGTGAAAAATGCAGTTTTATTCCGAGAAGTACGAAAATGTCTAAAAACGCTTGTATTTGTCGAATGTGATCGTTTTTAGACTTTTCCAGCTTTCTGACCAGAATAAATTTATTTTCAGAGATATAAAATATTTTTTGTCGTGAAAAATACAGTTTTATTCGGAGAAGTACGAAAATGCCTAAAAACGCTCGTATTCGTTGAAAGTGAACGTTTTTAGACATTTCCAGCTCTCTGACGTTAATAAATTTATTTTCAGAGATATAAAATATTTTTTGTCGTGAAAAATACAGCTTTATTTCGAGAACTACGAAAATGTCTAAAAACGCTTGTATTCGTCGAAAGTGATCGTTTTTAGACGTTTCCAGCTTTCTGACCTGAATAAATTGATTTTCAGAGATAAAAAATATTTTTTGTCGTGAAAAATACAGTTTTATTCCGACAAGTACAAAAATGACTAAAAAAGGTCGTATTCGTTGAAAGTGAACGTTTTTAGACATTTCCAGCTCTCTGACGATAATAAATTGATTTTCAGAGATAAAAAATATTTTTTGTCGTGAAAAATACAGTTTTATTCCGAGAAGTACGAAAATGTCTAAAAACGCTTGTATTCGTCGAAAGTGATCGTTTTTAGCCATTTCCAGCTTTCTGACGTTAATAAATTTATGTTCAGAGATAAAAAATATTTTTTGTCGTTAAAAATACAGTTTTATTCCGAGAAGAACGAAAATGTCTAACAACGCTTGTATTCGTCGAAAGTGGTCGTTTTTAGACGTTTCCAGCTTTCTGACCTGAATAAATTGATTTTCAGAGATAAAAAATATTTTTTGTCGTGAAAAATACAGTTTTATTCGGAGAATTACGAAAATGCCTAAAAACGCTCGTATTCGTTGAAAGTGAACGTTTTTAGACATTTCCAGCTCTCTGACGTTAATAAATTTATTTTCAGAGATAAAAAATATTTTTTGTTGTGAAAAATGCAGTTTTAGTCCGAGAAGTACGAAAATGTCTAAAAACGCTTGTATTTGTCGAAAGTGATCGTTTTTAGACCTTTCCAGCTTTCTGACCAGAATAAATTTATTTCCAGAGATATAAAATATTTTTTGTCGTGAAAAATACAGTTTTATTCGGAGAAGTACGAAAATGACTAAAAACGCTCGTATTCGTTGAAAGTGAACGTTTTTAGACATTTCCAGCTCTCTGCCGTTAATAAATTTATTTCCAGAGATATAAAATATTTTTTGTCGTGAAAAATGCAGTTTTATTCCGAGAAGTACGAAAATGTCTAAAAACGCTTGTATTTGTCGAAAGTGATCGTTTTTAGACTTTTCCAGCTTTCTGACCAGAATAAATTTATTTTCAGAGATATAAAATATTTTTTGTCGTGAAAAATACAGTTTTATTCGGAGAAGTACGAAAATGCCTAAATACGCTCGTATTCGTTGAAAGTGAACGTTTTTAGACATTTCCAGCTCTCTGACATTAATAAATTTATTTTCAGAGATATAAAATATTTTTTGTCGTGAAAAATACAGCTTTATTTCGAGAAGTACGAAAATGTCTAAAAACGCTTGTATTCGTCGAAAGTGAACGTTTTTAGACATTTCCAGCTCTCTGACGATAATAAATTGATTTTCAGAGATAAAAAATATTTTTTGACGTGAAAAATACAGTTTTATTCCGAGAAGTACGAAAATGTCTAAAAACGCTTGTATTCGTCGAAAGTGATCGTTTTTAGCCATTTCCAGCTTTCTGACGTTAATAAATTTATTTTCAGAGATAAAAAATATTTTTTGTCGTTAAAAATACAGTTTTATTCCGAGAAGAACGAAAATGTCTAAAAACGCTTGTATTCGTCGAAAGTGGTCGTTTTTAGACGTTTCCAGCTTTCTAACCTGAATAAATTGATTTTCAGAGATAAAAAATATTTTTTGTCGTGAAAAATACAGTTTTATTCGGAGAATTACGAAAATGCCTAAAAACGCTCGTATTCGTTGAAAGTGAACGTTTTTAGACATTTCCAGCTCTCTGACGTTAATAAATTTATTTTCAAAGATATAAAATATTTTTTGTCGTGAAAAATACAGTTTTATTCCGAGAAGAACGAAAATGTCTAAAAACGCTTGTATTCGTCGAAAGTGGTCGTTTTTAGACATTTCCAGCTTTCTGACCAGAATAAATTTATTTCCAGAGATATAAAATATTTTTTGACGTGAAAAATACAGTTTTATTCGGAGAAGTACGAAAATGCCTAAAAACGCTCGTATTCGTTGAAAGTGAACGTTTTTAGACATTTCCAGCTCTCTGACGTTAATAAATTTATTTTCAGAGATAAAAAATATTTTTTGTTGTGAAAAATGCAATTTTATTCCGAGCAGTACGAAAATGTCTAAAAACGCTCGTATTCGTTGAAAGTGAACGTTTTTAGACATTTCCAGCTCTCTGACGTTAATAAATTTATTTTCAGAGATAAAAAATATTTGTTGTTGTGAAAAATGCAGTTTTAGTCCGAGAAGTACGAAAATGTCTAAAAACGCTTGAATTTGTCGAAAGTGATCGTTTTTAGACCTTTCCAGCTTTCTGACCAGAATAAATTTATTTCCAGAGATATAAAATATTTTTTGTCGTGAAAAATACAGTTTTATTCGGAGAAGTACGAAAATGACTAAAAACGCTCGTATTCGTTGAAAGTGAACGTTTTTAGACATTTCCAGCTCTCTGACGTTAATAAATTTATTTTCAGAGATATAAAATATTTTTTGTCGTGAAAAATACAGCTTTATTTCGAGAAGTACGAAAATGTCTAAAAACGCTTGTATTCGTCGAAAGTGATCGTTATTAGACGTTTCCAGCTTTCTGACCTGAATAAATTGATTTTCAGAGATAAAAAATATTTTTTGTCGTGAAAAATACAGTTTTATTCCGAGAAGCACGAAAATGCCAAAAAACGCTCGTATTCGTTGAAAGTGAACGTTTTTAGACATTTCCAGAACTCTGACGTTAATAAATTTATTTTTAGAGATACAAAATATTTTTTGTCGTGAAAAATGCAGTTTTAGTCCGAGAAGTACGAAAATGCCAAAAAACGCTCGTATTCGTTGAAAGTGAACGTTTTTAGACATTTCCAGAACTCTGACGTTAATAAATTTATTTTCAGAGATATAAAATATTTTTTGTCGTTAAAAATACAGTTTTATTCCGAGAAGAACGAAAATGTCTAAAAACGCTCGTATTTGTTGAAAGTGAACGTTTTTAGACATTTCCAGCTCTCTGACGTTAATAAATTTATTTTCAGAGATAAAAAATATTTTTTGTCTTGAAAAATGAAGTTTTAGTCCGAGAAGTACGAAAATGTCTAAAAACGCTTGTATTTGTCGAAAGTGATCGTTTTTAGACGTTTCCAGCTTTCTGACCAGAATAAATTTATTTCCAGAGATATAAAATATTTTTTGTCGTGAAAAATACAGTTTTATTCAGAGAAGTACGAAAATGCCTAAAAACGCTCGTATTCGTTGAAAGTGAACGTTTTTAGACATTTCCAGCTCTCTGACGTTAATAAATTTATTTTCAGAGATAAAAAAATTTTTTGTCGTGAAAAATGCAGTTTTAGTCCGAGAAGTACGAAAATGTCTAAAAACGCTTGTATTCGTCGAAAGTGGTCGTTTTTAGACGTTTCCAGCTTTCTGACCTGAATAAATTGATTTTCAGAGATAAAAAATATTTTTTGTCGTGAAAAATACAGTTTTATTCCGAGAAGCACGAAAATGCCAAAAAACGCTCGTAGTCGTTGAAAGTGAACGTTTTTAGACATTTCCAGAACTCTGACGTTAATAAATTTATTTTCAGAGATATAAAATATTTTTTGTCGTGAAAAATGCAGTTTTATTCCGAGAAGTACGAAAATGTCTAAAAACGCTTGTATTTGTCGAAAGTGATCGTTTTTAGACTTTTCCAGCTTTCTGACCAGAATAAATTTATTTTCAGAGATATAAAATATTTTTTGTCGTGAAAAATACAGTTTTATACGGAGAAGTACGAAAATTCCTAAAAACGCTCGTATTCGTTGAAAGTGAACGTTTTTAGACATTTCCAGCTCTCTGACGTTAATAAATTTATTTTCAGAGATATAAAATATTTTTTGTCGTGAAAAATACAGTTTTATTCCGAGAAGTACGAAAATGTCTAAAAACGCTTGTATTCGTCGAAAGTGATCGTTTTTAGCCATTTCCAGCTTTCTGACGTTAATAAATTTATTTTCAAAGATATAAAATATTTTTTGTCGTGAAAAATGCAGTTTTACTCCGAGAAGTACGAAAATGTCTAAAAAACGCTTGTATTCGTCGAAGTGGTCGTTTTTAGACGTTTCCAGCTTTCTGACCTGAATAAATTGATTTTCAGAGATAAAAAATATTTTTTGTCGTGAAAAATACAGTTTTATTCCGACAAGTACAAAAATGACTAATAAAGGTCGTATTCGTTGAAAGTGAACGTTTTTAGACATTTCCAGCTCTCTGACGTTAATAAATTTATTTTCAGTGATAAAAAATATTTTTTGTTGTGAAAAATGCAGTTTTAGTCCGAGAAGTACGAAAATGTCTAAAAACGCTTGTATTCGTCGAAAGTGGTCGTTTTTAGACGTTTCCAGCTTTCTGACCTGAATAAATTGATTTTCAGAGATAAAAAATATTTTTTGTCGTGAAAAATACAGTTTTATTCCGAGAAGCACGAAAATGCCAAAAAACGCTTGTATTCCTTGAAAGTGAACGTTTTTAGACATTTCCAGAACTCTGACGTTAATAAATTTATTTTCAGAGATATAAAATATTTTTTGTCGTGAAAAATGCAGTTTTATTCCGAGAAGTACGAAAATGTCTAAAAACGCTTGTATTTGTCGAAAGTGATCGTTTTTAGACTTTTCCAGCTTTCTGACCAGAATAAATTTATTTTCAGAGATATAAAATATTTTTTGTCGTGAAAAATACAGTTTTATACGGAGAAGTACGAAAATTCCTAAAAACGCTCGTATTCGTTGAAAGTGAACGTTTTTAGACATTTCCAGCTCTCTGACGTTAATAAATTTATTTTCAGAGATATAAAATATTTTTTGTCGTGAAAAATACAGCTTTATTTCGAGAAGTACGAAAATGTCTAAAAACGCTTGTATTCGTCGAAAGTGATCGTTTTTAGACGTTTCCAGCTTTCTGACCTGAATAAATTGATTTTCAGAGATAAAAAATATTTTTTGTCGTGAAAAATACAGTTTTATTCCGACAAGTACAAAAATGACTAAAAAAGGTCTTATTCGTTGAAAGTGAACGTTTTTAGACATTTCCAGCTCTCTGACGATAATAAATTGATTTTCAGAGATAAAAAATATTTTTTGTCGTGAAAAATGCAATTTTATTCCGAGAAGTACGAAAATGTCTAAAAACGCTTGTATTCGTCGAAAGTGATCGTTTTTAGCCATTTCCAGCTTTCTGACGTTAATAAATTTATTTTCAGAGATAAAAAATATTTTTTGTCGTTAAAAATACAGTTTTATTCCGAGAAGAACGAAAATGTCTAAAAACGCTTGTATTCGTCGAAAGTGGTCGTTTTTAGACGTTTCCAGCTGTCTGACCTGAATAAATTGATTATCAGAGATAAAAAATATTTTTTGTCGTGAAAAATACAGTTTTATTCGGAGAATTACGAAAATGCCTAAAAACGCTCGTATTCGTTGAAAGTGAACGTTTTTAGACATTTCCAGCTCTCTGACGTTAATAAATTTATTTTCAATGATATAAAATATTTTTTGTCGTGAAACATACAGTTTTATTCCGAGAAGAACGAAAATGTCTAAAAACGCTTGTATTCGTCGAAAGTGGTCGTTTTTAGACGTTTCCAGCTTTCTGACCTGAATAAATTGATTTCCAGAGATATAAAATATTTTTTGACGTGAAAAATACAGTTTTATTCCGAGAAGTACGAAAATGTCTAAAAACGCTTGTATTCGTCGAAAGTGATCGTTTTTAGCCATTTCCAGCTTTCTGACGTTAATAAATTTATTTTCATAGATAGGAAATATTTTTTGTCGTTAAAAATACAGTTTTATTCCGAGAAGTACGAAAATGTCTAAAAACGCTTGTATTCGTCGAAAGTGATCGTTTTTAGACGTTTCCAGCTTTCTGACCTGAATAAATTGATTTTCAGAGATAAAAAATATTTTTTGTCGTGAAAAATACAGTTTTAGTCGGAGAAGTACGAAAATGCCTAAAAACGCTCGTATTCGTTGAAAGTGAACGTTTTTAGACATTTCCAGCTCTCTGACGTTAATAAATTTATTTTCAAAGATATAAAATATTTTTTGTCGTGAAAAATGCAGTTTTACTCCGAGAAGTACGAAAATGTCTAAAAAACGCTTGTATTCGTCGAAGTGGTCGTTTTTAGACGTTTCCAGCTTTCTGACCTGAATAAATTGATTTTCAGAGATAAAAAATATTTTTTGTCGTGAAAAATACAGTTTTATTCCGAGAAGCACGAAAATGCCAAAAAACGCTCGTATTCGTTGAAAGTGAACGTTTTTAGACATTTCCAGAACTCTGACGTTAATAAATTTATTTTCAGAGATATAAAATATTTTTTGTCGTGAAAAATGCAGTTTTATTCCGAGAAGTACGAAAATGTCTAAAAACGCTTGTATTTGTCGAAAGTGATCGTTTTTAGACTTTTCCAGCTTTCTGACCAGAATAAATTTATTTTCAGAGATATAAAATATTTTTTGTCGTGAAAAATACAGTTTTATACGGAGAAGTACGAAAATTCCTAAAAACGCTCGTATTCGTTGAAAGTGAACGTTTTTAGACATTTCCAGCTCTCTGACGTTAATAAATTTATTTTCAGAGATAAAAAATATTTTTTGTTGTGAAAAATGCAGTTTTAGTCCGAGAAGTACGAAAATGTCTAAAAACGCTTGTATTCGTCGAAAGTGGTCGTTTTTAGACGTTTCCAGCTTTCTGACCTGAATAAATTGATTTTCAGAGATAAAAAATATTTTTTGTCGTGAAAAATACAGTTTTATTCCGAGAAGCACGAAAATGCCAAAAAACGCTCGTATTCGTTGAAAGTGAACGTTTTTAGACATTTCCAGAACTCTGACGTTAATAAATTTATTTTCAGAGATATAAAATATTTTTTGTCGTGAAAAATGCAGTTTTATTCCGAGAAGTACGAAAATGTCTAAAAACGCTTGCATTTGTCGAAAGTGATCGTTTTTAGACTTTTCCAGCTTTCTGACCAGAATAAATTTATTTTCAGAGATATAAAATATTTTTTGTCGTGAAAAATACAGTTTTATTCCGAGAAGTACGAAAATGTCTAAAAACGCTTGTATTCGTCGAAAGTGATCGTTTTTAGACGTTTCCAGCTTTCTGACCTGAATAAATTGATTTTCAGAGATAAAAAATATTTTTTGTCGTGAAAAATACAGTTTTATTCAGAGAAGTACGAAAATGCCTAAAAACGCTCGTATTCGTTGAAAGTGAACGTTTTTAGACATTTCCAGCTCTCTGACGTTAATAAATTTATTTTCAGAGATAAAAAATATTTTTTGTTGTGAAAAATGCAGTTTTAGTCCGAGAAGTACGAAAATGTCTAAAAACGCTTGCATTTGTCGAAAGTGATCGTTTTTAGACGTTTCCAGCTTTCTGACCAGAATAAATTTATTTCCAGAGATATAAAATATTTTTTGTCGTGAAAAATACAGTTTTATTCCGAGAAGCACGAAAATGCCAAAAAACGCTCGTATTCGTTGAAAGTGAACGTTTTTAGACATTTCCAGAACTCTGACGTTAATAAATTTATTTTCAGAGATATAAAATATTTTTTGTCGTGAAAAATGCAGTTTTATTCCGAGAAGTACGAAAATGTCTAAAAACGCTTGTATTTGTCGAAAGTGATCGTTTTTAGACTTTTCCAGCTTTCTGACCAGAATAAATTTATTTTCAGAGATATAAAATATTTTTTGTCGTGAAAAATACAGTTTTATTCGGAGAAGTACGAAAATGACTAAAAACGCTCGTATTCGTTGAAAGTGAACGTTTTTAGACATTTCCAGCTGTCTGACGTTAATAAATTTATTTTCAGAGATAAAAAATATTTTTTGTTGTGAAAAATGCACTTTTATTCCGAGCAGTACGAAAATGTCTAAAAACGCTCGTATTCGTTGAAAGTGAGCGTTTTTAGACATTTCCAGCTCTCTAACGTTAATAAATTTATTTTCAGAGATAAAAAATATTTGTTGTTGTGAAAAATGCAGTTTTAGTCCGAGAAGTACGAAAATGTCTAAAAACGCTTGAATTTGTCGAAAGTGATCGTTTTTAGACCTTTCCAGCTTTCTGACCAGAATAAATTTATTTCCAGAGATATAAAATATTTTTTGTCGTGAAAAATACAGTTTTATTCGGAGAAGTACGAAAATGACTAAAAACGCTCGTATTCGTTGAAAGTGAACGTTTTTAGACATTTCCAGCTCTCTGACGTTAAGAAATTTATTTCCAGAGATATAAAATATTTTTTGTCGTGAAAAATGCAGTTTTATTCCGAGAAGTACGAAAATGTCTAAAAACGCTTGTATTTGTCGAAAGTGATCGTTTTTAGACTTTTCCAGCTTTCTGACCAGAATAAATTTATTTTCAGAGATATAAAATATTTTTTGTCGTGAAAAATACAGTTTTATTCGGAGAAGTACGAAAATGCCTAAAAACGCTCGTATTCGTTGAAAGTGAACGTTTTTAGACATTTCCAGCTCTCTGACATTAATAAATTTATTTTCAGAGATATAAAATATTTTTTGTCGTGAAAAATACAGCTTTATTTCGAGAAGTACGAAAATGCCAAAAAACGCTCGTATTCGTTGAAAGTGAACGTTTTTAGACATTTCCAGAACTCTGACGTTAATAAATTTATTTTCAGAGATATAAAATATTTTTTGTCGTTAAAAATACAGTTTTATTCCGAGAAGAACGAAAATGTCTAAAAACGCTCGTATTTGTTGAAAGTGAACGTTTTTAGACATTTCCAGCTCTCTGACGTTAATAAATTTATTTTCAGAGATAAAAAATATTTTTTGTCTTGAAAAATGAAGTTTTAGTCCGAGAAGTACGAAAATGTCTAAAAACGCTTGTATTTGTCGAAAGTGATCGTTTTTAGACGTTTCCAGCTTTCTGACCAGAATAAATTTATTTCCAGAGATATAAAATATTTTTTGTCGTGAAAAATACAGTTTTATTCAGAGAAGTACGAAAATGCCTAAAAACGCTCGTATTCGTTGAAAGTGAACGTTTTTAGACATTTCCAGCTCTCTGACGTTAATAAATTTATTTTCAGAGATAAAAAATTTTTTTGTCGTGAAAAATGCAGTTTTAGTCCGAGAAGTACGAAAATGTCTAAAAACGCTTGTATTCGTCGAAAGTGGTCGTTTTTAGACGTTTCCAGCTTTCTGACCTGAATAAATTGATTTTCAGAGATAAAAAATATTTTTTGTCGTGAAAAATACAGTTTTATTCCGAGAAGTACGAAAATGCCTAGAAACGCTCGTATTCGTTGAAAGTGAACGTTTTTAGACATTTCCAGCTCTCTGACGTTAATAAATTTATTTTCAAAGATATAAAATATTTTTTGTCGTGAAAAATGCAGTTTTAGTCCGAGAAGTACGAAAATGTCTAAAAACGCTTGTATTCGTCGAAAGTGGTCGTTTTTAGACGTTTCCAGCTTTCTGACCTGAATAAATTGATTTTCAGAGATAAAAAATATTTTTTGTCGTGAAAAATACAGTTTTATTCCGACAAGTACAAAAATGACTAAAAAAGGTCGTATTCGTTGAAAGTGAACGTTTTTAGACATGTCCAGCTCTCTGACGTTAATAAATTTATTTTCAGAGATAAAAATATTTTTTGTCGTTAAAAATACAGTTTTATTCCGAGAAGAACGAAAATGTCTAAAAACACTCGTATTCGTTGAAAGTGAACGTTTTTAGACATTTCCAGCTCTCTGACGTTAATAAATTTATTTTCAGAGATAAAAAATATTTTTTGTTGTGAAAAATGCAGTTTTAGTCCGAGAAGTACGAAAATGTCTAAAAACGCTTGTATTTGTCGAAAGTGATCGTTTTTAGACCTTTCCAGCTTTCTGACCAGAATAAATTTATTTCCAGAGATATAAAATATTTTTTGTCGTGAAAAATACAGTTTTATTCGGAGAAGTACGAAAATGACTAAAAACGCTCGTATTCGTTGAAAGTGAACGTTTTTAGACATTTCCAGCTCTCTGACTTTAATAAATTTATTTTCAAAGATATAAAATATTTTTTGTCGTGAAAAATGCAGTTTTAGTCCGAGAAGTACGAAAATGTCTAAAAACGCTTGTATTCTTCGAAAGTGGTCGTTTTTAGACGTTTCCAGCTTTCTGACCTGAATATATTGATTTTCAGAGATAAAAAATATTTTTTGTCGTGAAAAATACAGTTTTATTCCGAGAAGCACGAAAATGCCAAAAAACGCTCGTATTCGTTGAAAGTGAACATTTTTAGACATTTCCAGAACTCTGACGTTAATAAATTTATTTTTTGTCGTGAAAAATGCAGTTTTATTCCGAGAAGTACGAAAATGTCTAAAAACGCTTGTATTTGTCGAATGTGATCGTTTTTAGACTTTTCCAGCTTTCTGACCAGAATAAATTTATTTTCAGAGATATAAAATATTTTTTGTCGTGAAAAATACAGTTTTATTCGGAGAAGTACGAAAATGCCTAAAAACGCTCGTATTCGTTGAAAGTGAACGTTTTTAGACATTTCCAGCTCTCTGACGTTAATAAATTTATTTTCAGAGATATAAAATATTTTTTGTCGTGAAAAATACAGCTTTATTTCGAGAACTACGAAAATGTCTAAAAACGCTTGTATTCGTCGAAAGTGATCGTTTTTAGACGTTTCCAGCTTTCTGACCTGAATAAATTGATTTTCAGAGATAAAAAATATTTTTTGTCGTGAAAAATACAGTTTTATTCCGACAAGTACAAAAATGACTAAAAAAGGTCGTATTCGTTGAAAGTGAACGTTTTTAGACATTTCCAGCTCTCTGACGATAATAAATTGATTTTCAGAGATAAAAAATATTTTTTGTCGTGAAAAATACAGTTTTATTCCGAGAAGTACGAAAATGTCTAAAAACGCTTGTATTCGTCGAAAGTGATCGTTTTTAGCCATTTCCAGCTTTCTGACGTTAATAAATTTATGTTCAGAGATAAAAAATATTTTTTGTCGTTAAAAATACAGTTTTATTCCGAGAAGAACGAAAATGTCTAACAACGCTTGTATTCGTCGAAAGTGGTCGTTTTTAGACGTTTCCAGCTTTCTGACCTGAATAAATTGATTTTCAGAGATAAAAAATATTTTTTGTCGTGAAAAATACAGTTTTATTCGGAGAATTACGAAAATGCCTAAAAACGCTCGTATTCGTTGAAAGTGAACGTTTTTAGACATTTCCAGCTCTCTGACGTTAATAAATTTATTTTCAGAGATAAAAAATATTTTTTGTTGTGAAAAATGCAGTTTTAGTCCGAGAAGTACGAAAATGTCTAAAAACGCTTGTATTTGTCGAAAGTGATCGTTTTTAGACCTTTCCAGCTTTCTGACCAGAATAAATTTATTTCCAGAGATATAAAATATTTTTTGTCGTGAAAAATACAGTTTTATTCGGAGAAGTACGAAAATGACTAAAAACGCTCGTATTCGTTGAAAGTGAACGTTTTTAGACATTTCCAGCTCTCTGCCGTTAATAAATTTATTTCCAGAGATATAAAATATTTTTTGTCGTGAAAAATGCAGTTTTATTCCGAGAAGTACGAAAATGTCTAAAAACGCTTGTATTTGTCGAAAGTGATCGTTTTTAGACTTTTCCAGCTTTCTGACCAGAATAAATTTATTTTCAGAGATATAAAATATTTTTTGTCGTGAAAAATACAGTTTTATTCGGAGAAGTACGAAAATGCCTAAATACGCTCGTATTCGTTGAAAGTGAACGTTTTTAGACATTTCCAGCTCTCTGACATTAATAAATTTATTTTCAGAGATATAAAATATTTTTTGTCGTGAAAAATACAGCTTTATTTCGAGAAGTACGAAAATGTCTAAAAACGCTTGTATTCGTCGAAAGTGAACGTTTTTAGACATTTCCAGCTCTCTGACGATAATAAATTGATTTTCAGAGATAAAAAATATTTTTTGACGTGAAAAATACAGTTTTATTCCGAGAAGTACGAAAATGTCTAAAAACGCTTGTATTCGTCGAAAGTGATCGTTTTTAGCCATTTCCAGCTTTCTGACGTTAATAAATTTATTTTCAGAGATAAAAAATATTTTTTGTCGTTAAAAATACAGTTTTATTCCGAGAAGAACGAAAATGTCTAAAAACGCTTGTATTCGTCGAAAGTGGTCGTTTTTAGACGTTTCCAGCTTTCTAACCTGAATAAATTGATTTTCAGAGATAAAAAATATTTTTTGTCGTGAAAAATACAGTTTTATTCGGAGAATTACGAAAATGCCTAAAAACGCTCGTATTCGTTGAAAGTGAACGTTTTTAGACATTTCCAGCTCTCTGACGTTAATAAATTTATTTTCAAAGATATAAAATATTTTTTGTCGTGAAAAATACAGTTTTATTCCGAGAAGAACGAAAATGTCTAAAAACGCTTGTATTCGTCGAAAGTGGTCGTTTTTAGACATTTCCAGCTTTCTGACCAGAATAAATTTATTTCCAGAGATATAAAATATTTTTTGACGTGAAAAATACAGTTTTATTCGGAGAAGTACGAAAATGCCTAAAAACGCTCGTATTCGTTGAAAGTGAACGTTTTTAGACATTTCCAGCTCTCTGACGTTAATAAATTTATTTTCAGAGATAAAAAATATTTTTTGTTGTGAAAAATGCAATTTTATTCCGAGCAGTACGAAAATGTCTAAAAACGCTCGTATTCGTTGAAAGTGAACGTTTTTAGACATTTCCAGCTCTCTGACGTTAATAAATTTATTTTCAGAGATAAAAAATATTTGTTGTTGTGAAAAATGCAGTTTTAGTCCGAGAAGTACGAAAATGTCTAAAAACGCTTGAATTTGTCGAAAGTGATCGTTTTTAGACCTTTCCAGCTTTCTGACCAGAATAAATTTATTTCCAGAGATATAAAATATTTTTTGTCGTGAAAAATACAGTTTTATTCGGAGAAGTACGAAAATGACTAAAAACGCTCGTATTCGTTGAAAGTGAACGTTTTTAGACATTTCCAGCTCTCTGACGTTAATAAATTTATTTTCAGAGATATAAAATATTTTTTGTCGTGAAAAATACAGCTTTATTTCGAGAAGTACGAAAATGTCTAAAAACGCTTGTATTCGTCGAAAGTGATCGTTATTAGACGTTTCCAGCTTTCTGACCTGAATAAATTGATTTTCAGAGATAAAAAATATTTTTTGTCGTGAAAAATACAGTTTTATTCCGAGAAGCACGAAAATGCCAAAAAACGCTCGTATTCGTTGAAAGTGAACGTTTTTAGACATTTCCAGAACTCTGACGTTAATAAATTTATTTTTAGAGATACAAAATATTTTTTGTCGTGAAAAATGCAGTTTTAGTCCGAGAAGTACGAAAATGCCAAAAAACGCTCGTATTCGTTGAAAGTGAACGTTTTTAGACATTTCCAGAACTCTGACGTTAATAAATTTATTTTCAGAGATATAAAATATTTTTTGTCGTTAAAAATACAGTTTTATTCCGAGAAGAACGAAAATGTCTAAAAACGCTCGTATTTGTTGAAAGTGAACGTTTTTAGACATTTCCAGCTCTCTGACGTTAATAAATTTATTTTCAGAGATAAAAAATATTTTTTGTCTTGAAAAATGAAGTTTTAGTCCGAGAAGTACGAAAATGTCTAAAAACGCTTGTATTTGTCGAAAGTGATCGTTTTTAGACGTTTCCAGCTTTCTGACCAGAATAAATTTATTTCCAGAGATATAAAATATTTTTTGTCGTGAAAAATACAGTTTTATTCAGAGAAGTACGAAAATGCCTAAAAACGCTCGTATTCGTTGAAAGTGAACGTTTTTAGACATTTCCAGCTCTCTGACGTTAATAAATTTATTTTCAGAGATAAAAAAATTTTTTGTCGTGAAAAATGCAGTTTTAGTCCGAGAAGTACGAAAATGTCTAAAAACGCTTGTATTCGTCGAAAGTGGTCGTTTTTAGACGTTTCCAGCTTTCTGACCTGAATAAATTGATTTTCAGAGATAAAAAATATTTTTTGTCGTGAAAAATACAGTTTTATTCCGAGAAGTACGAAAATGCCTAGAAACGCTCGTATTCGTTGAAAGTGAACGTTTTTAGACATTTCCAGCTCTCTGACGTTAATAAATTTATTTTCAGAGATAAAAAATATTTTTTGTTGTGAAAAATGCAATTTTATTCCGAGCAGTACGAAAATGTCTAAAAACGCTCGTATTCGTTGAAAGTGAACGTTTTTAGACATTTCCAGCTCTCTGACGTTAATAAATTTATTTTCAGAGATAAAAAATATTTGTTGTTGTGAAAAATGCAGTTTTAGTCCGAGAAGTACGAAAATGTCTAAAAACGCTTGAATTTGTCGAAAGTGATCGTTTTTAGACCTTTCCAGCTTTCTGACCAGAATAAATTTATTTCCAGAGATATAAAATATTTTTTGTCGTGAAAAATACAGTTTTATTCGGAGAAGTACGAAAATGACTAAAAACGCTCGTATTCGTTGCAAGTGAACGTTTTTAGACATTTCCAGCTCTCTGACGTTAATAAATTTATTTTCAGAGATATAAAATATTTTTTGTCGTGAAAAATACAGCTTTATTTCGAGAAGTACGAAAATGTCTAAAAACGCTTGTATTCGTCGAAAGTGATCGTTTTTAGACGTTTCCAGCTTTCTGACCTGAATAAATTGATTTTCAGAGATAAAAAATATTTTTTGTCGTGAAAAATACAGTTTTATTCCGAGAAGCACGAAAATGCCAAAAAACGCTCGTATTCGTTGAAAGTGAACGTTTTTAGACATTTCCAGAACTCTGACGTTAATAAATTTATTTTTAGAGATACAAAATATTTTTTGTCGTGTAAAATGCAGTTTTAGTCCGAGAAGTACGAAAATGCCAAAAAACGCTCGTATTCGTTGAAAGTGAACGTTTTTAGACATTTCCAGAACTCTGACGTTAATAAATTTATTTTCAGAGATATAAAATATTTTTTGTCGTTAAAAATACAGTTTTATTCCGAGAAGAACGAAAATGTCTAAAAACGCTCGTATTTGTTGAAAGTGAACGTTTTTAGACATTTCCAGCTCTCTGACGTTAATAAATTTATTTTCAGAGATAAAAAATATTTTTTGTCTTGAAAAATGAAGTTTTAGTCCGAGAAGTACGAAAATGTCTAAAAACGCTTGTATTTGTCGAAAGTGATCGTTTTTAGACGTTTCCAGCTTTCTGACCAGAATAAATTTATTTCCAGAGATATAAAATATTTTTTGTCGTGAAAAATACAGTTTTATTCAGAGAAGTACGAAAATGTCTAAAAACGCTCGTATTCGTTGAAAGTGAACGTTTTTAGACATTTCCAGCTCTCTGACGTTAATAAATTTATTTTCAGAGATAAAAAAATTTTTTGTCGTGAAAAATGCAGTTTTAGTCCGAGAAGTACGAAAATGTCTAAAAACGCTTGTATTCGTCGAAAGTGGTCGTTTTTAGACGTTTCCAGCTTTCTGACCTGAATAAATTGATTTTCAGAGATAAAAAATATTTTTTGTCGTGAAAAATACAGTTTTATTCCGAGAAGTACGAAAATGCCTAGAAACGCTCGTATTCGTTGAAAGTGAACGTTTTTAGACATTTCCAGCTCTCTGACGTTAATAAATTTATTTTCAAAGATATAAAATATTTTTTGTCGTGAAAAATGCAGTTTTAGTCCGAGAAGTACGAAAATGTCTAAAAACGCTTGTATTCGTCGAAAGTGGTCGTTTTTAGACGTTTCCAGCTTTCTGACCTGAATAAATTGATTTTCAGAGATAAAAAATATTTTTGTCGTGAAAAATACAGTTTTATTCCGACAAGTACAAAAATGACTAAAAAAGGTCGTATTCGTTGAAAGTGAACGTTTTTAGACATGTCCAGCTCGCTGACGATAATAAATTGATTTTCAGAGATAAAAAATATTTTTTTGTCGTGAAAAATGCAGTTTTATTCCGAGAAGTACGAAAATGTCTAAAAACGCTTGTATTCGTCGAAAGTGATCGTTTTTAGCCATTTCCAGCTTTCTGACGTTAATAAATTTATTTTCAGAGATAAAAAATATTTTTTGTCGTTAAAAATACAGTTTTATTCCGAGAAGAACGAAAATGTCTAAAAACACTCGTATTCGTTGAAAGTGAACGTTTTTAGACATTTCCAGCTCTCTGACGTTAATAAATTTATTTTCAGAGATAAAAAATATTTTTTGTTGTGAAAAATGCAGTTTTAGTCCGAGAAGTACGAAAATGTCTAAAAACGCTTGTATTTGTCGAAAGTGATCGTTTTTAGACCTTTCCAGCTTTCTGACCAGAATAAATTTATTTCCAGAGATATAAAATATTTTTTGTCGTGAAAAATACAGTTTTATTCGGAGAAGTACGAAAATGACTAAAAACGCTCGTATTCGTTGAAAGTGAACGTTTTTAGACATTTCCAGCTCTCTGACTTTAATAAATTTATTTTCAAAGATATAAAATATTTTTTGTCGTGAAAAATGCAGTTTTAGTCCGAGAAGTACGAAAATGTCTAAAAACGCTTGTATTCTTCGAAAGTGGTCGTTTTTAGACGTTTCCAGCTTTCTGACCAGAATAAATTTATTTCCAGAGATATAAAATATTTTTTGACGTGAAAAATACAGTTTTATTCGGAGAAGTACGAAAATGCCTAAAAACGCTCGTATTCGTTGAAAGTGAACGTTTTTAGACATTTCCAGCTCTCTGACGTTAATAAATTTATTTTCAGAGATAAAAAATATTTTTTGTTGTGAAAAATGCAGTTTTATTCCGAGCAGTACGAAAATGTCTAAAAACGCTCGTATTCGTTGAAAGTGAACGTTTTTAGACATTTCCAGCTCTCTGACGTTAATAAATTTATTTTCAGAGATAAAAAATATTTTTTGTCGTGAAAAATACAGTTTTATTCCGAGAAGCACGAAAATGCCAAAAAACGCTCGTATTCGTTGAAAGTGAACGTTTTTAGACATTTCCAGAACTCTGACGTTAATAAATTTATTTTTTGTCGTGAAAAATGCAGTTTTATTCCGAGAAGTACGAAAATGTCTAAAAACGCTTGTATTTGTCGAAAGTGATCGTTTTTAGACTTTTCCAGCTTTCTGACCAGAATAAATTTATTTTCAGAGATATAAAATATTTTTTGTCGTGAAAAATACAGTTTTATTCGGAGAAGTACGAAAATGCCTAAAAACGCTCGTATTCGTTGAAAGTGAACGTTTTTAGACATTTCCAGCTCTCTGACGTTAATAAATTTATTTTCAGAGATATAAAATATTTTTTGTCGTGAAAAATACAGCTTTATTTCGAGAACTACGAAAATGTCTAAAAACGCTTGTATTCGTCGAAAGTGATCGTTTTTAGACGTTTCCAGCTTTCTGACCTGAATAAATTGATTTTCAGAGATAAAAAATATTTTTTGTCGTGAAAAATACAGTTTTATTCCGACAAGTACAAAAATGACTAAAAAAGGTCGTATTCGTTGAAAGTGAACGTTTTTAGACATTTCCAGCTCTCTGACGATAATAAATTGAATTTCAGAGATAAAAAATATTTTTTGTCGTGAAAAATACAGTTTTATTCCGAGAAGTACGAAAATGTCTAAAAACGCTTGTATTCGTCGAAAGTGATCGTTTTTAGCCATTTCCAGCTTTCTGACGTTAATAAATTTATGTTCAGAGATAAAAAATATTTTTTGTCGTTAAAAATACAGTTTTATTCCGAGAAGAACGAAAATGTCTAACAACGCTTGTATTCGTCGAAAGTGGTCGTTTTTAGACGTTTCCAGCTTTCTGACCTGAATAAATTGATTTTCAGAGATAAAAAATATTTTTTGTCGTGAAAAATACAGTTTTATTCGGAGAATTACGAAAATGCCTAAAAACGCTCGTATTCGTTGAAAGTGAACGTTTTTAGACATTTCCAGCTCTCTGACGTTAATAAATTTATTTTCAAAGATATAAAATATTTTTTGTCGTGAAAAATACAGTTTTATTCCGAGAAGAACGAAAATGTCTAAAAACGCTTGTATTCGTCGAAAGTGATCGTTTTAAGACGTTTCCAGCTTTCTGACGTTAATAAATTTATTTTTAGAGATACAAAATATTTTTTGTCGTGAAAAATGCAGTTTTAGTCCGAGAAGTACGAAAATGCCAAAAAACGCTCGTATTCGTTGAAAGTGAACGTTTTTAGACATTTTCAGAACTCTGACGTTAATAAATTTATTTTCAGAGATATAAAATATTTTTTGTCGTTAAAAATACAGTTTTATTCCGAGAAGAACGAAAATGTCTAAAAACGCTCGTATTCGTTGAAAGTGAACGTTTTTAGACATTTCCAGCTCTCTGACGTTAATAAATTGATTTTCAGAGATAAAAAATATTTTTTGTTGTGAAAAATGCAATTTTAGTCCGAGAAGTACGAAAATGTCTAAAAACGCTTGTATTCGTCGAAAGTGATCGTTTTTAGCCATTTCCAGCTTTCTGACGTTAATAAATTTATTTTCAGAGATAAAAAATATTTTTTGTCGTTAAAAATACAGTTTTATTCCGAGAAGAACGAAAATGTCTAAAAACGCTCGTATTCGTTGAAAGTGAACGTTTTTAGACATTTCCAGCTCTCTGACGTTAATAAATTGATTTTCAGAGATAAAAAATATTTGTTGTTGTGAAAAATGCAGTTTTAGTCCGAGAAGTACGAAAATGTCTAAAAACGCTTGTATTTGTCGAAAGTGATCGTTTTTAGACCTTTCCAGCTTTCTGACCAGAATAAATTTATTTCCAGAGATATAAAATATTTTTTGTCGTGAAAAATACAGTTTTATTCGGAGAAGTACGAAAATGACTAAAAACGCTCGTATTCGTTGAAAGTGAACGTTTTTAGACATTTCCAGCTCTCTGACATTAATAAATTTATTTTCAAAGATATAAAATATTTTTTGTCGTGAAAAATGCAGTTTTAGTCCGAGAAGTACGAAAATGTCTAAAAACGCTTGTATTCGTCGAAAGTAGTCGTTTTTAGACGTTTCCAGCTTTCTGACCTGAATATATTGATTTTCAGAGATAAAAAATATTTTTTGTCGTGAAAAATACAGTTTTATTCCGAGAAGCACGAAAATGCCAAACAACGCTCGTATTCGTTGAAAGTGAACGTTTTTAGACATTTCCAGCTCTCTGACATTAATAAATTTATTTTCAGAGATATAAAATATTTTTTGTCGTGAAAAATACAGCTTTATTTCGAGAAGTACGAAAATGTCTAAAAACGCTTGTATTCGTCGAAAGTGATCGTTTTTAGACGTTTCCAGCTTTCTGACCTGAATAAATTGATTTTCAGAGATAAAAAATATTTTTTGTCGTGAAAAATACATTTTTATTCCGACAAGTACAAAAATGACTAAAAAAGGTCGTATTCGTTGAAAGTGATCGTTTTTAGCCATTTCCAGCTTTCTGACGTTAATAAATTTATTTTCAGAGATAAAAAATATTTTTTGTCGTTAAAAATACAGTTTTATTCCGAGAAGAACGAAAATATCTAAAAACGCTTGTATTCGTCGAAAGTGGTCGTTTTTAGACGTTTCCAGCTTTCTGACCTGAATAAATTGATTTTCAGAGATAAAAAATATTTTTTGTCGTGAAAAATACAGTTTTATTCGGAGAATTACGAAAATGCCTAAAAACGCTCGTATTCGTTGAAAGTGAACGTTTTTAGACATTTCCAGCTCTCTTACGTTAATAAATTTATTTTCAAAGATATAAAATATTTTTTGTCCTGAAAAATATAGTTTTATTCCGAGAAGAACGAAAATGTCTAAAAACGCTTGTATTCGTCGAAAGTGGTCGTTTTTAGACATTTCCAGCTTTCTGACCAGAATAAATTTATTTCCAGAGATATAAAATATTTTTTGACGTGAAAAATACAGTTTTATTCGGAGAAGTACGAAAATGCCTAAAAACGCTCGTATTCGTTGAAAGTGAACGTTTTTAGACATTTCCAGCTCTCTGACGTTAATAAATTTATTTTCAGAGATAAAAAATATTTTTTGTTGTGAAAAATGCAGTTTTATTCCGAGCAGTACGAAAATGTCTAAAAACGCTCGTATTCGTTGAAAGTGAACGTTTTTAGACATTTCCAGCTCTCTGACGTTAATAAAATTATTTTCAGAGATAAAAAATATTTTTTGTTGTGAAAAATGCAGTTTTAGTCCGAGAAGTACGAAAATGTCTAAAAACGCTTGTATTTGTCGAAAGTGATCGTTTTTAGACCTTTCCAGCTTTCTGACCAGAATAAATTTATTTCCAGAGATATAAAATATTTTTTGTCGTGAAAAATACAGTTTTATTCGGAGAAGTACGAAAATGACTAAAAACGCTCGTATTCGTTGAAAGTGAACGTTTTTAGACATTTCCAGCTCTCTGACGTTAATAAATTTATTTCCAGAGATATAAAATATTTTTTGTCGTGAAAAATGCAGTTTTATTCCGAGAAGTACGAAAATGTCTAAAAACGCTTGTATTTGTCGAAAGTGATCGTTTTTAGACTTTTCCAGCTTTCTGACCAGAATAAATTTATTTTCAGAGATATAAAATATTTTTTGTCGTGAAAAATACAGCTTTATTTCGAGAAGTACGAAAATGTCTAAAAACGCTTGTATTCGTCGAAAGTGAACGTTTTTAGACATTTCCAGCTCTCTGACGATAATAAATTGATTTTCAGAGATAAAAAATATTTTTTGACGTGAAAAATACAGTTTTATTCCGAGAAGTACGAAAATGTCTAAAAACGCTTGTATTCGTCGAAAGTGATCGTTTTTAGCCATTTCCAGCTTTCTGACGTTAATAAATTTATTTTCAGAGATAAAAAATATTTTTTGTCGTTAAAAATACAGTTTTATTCCGAGAAGAACGAAAATGTCTAAAAACGCTTGTATTCGTCGAAAGTGGTCGTTTTTAGACGTTTCCAGCTTTCTGACCAGAATAAATTTACTTCCAGAGATATAAAATATTTTTTGACGTGAAAAATACAGTTTTATTCGGAGAAGTACGAAAATGCCTAAAAACGCTCGTATTCGTTGAAAGTGAACGTTTTTAGACATTTCCAGCTCTCTGACGTTAATAAATTTATTTTCAGAGATAAAAAATATTTGTTGTTGTGAAAAATGCAGTTTTAGTCCGAGCAGTACGAAAATGTCTAAAAACGCTTATATTTGTCGAAAGTGATCGTTTTTAGACGTTTCCAGCTTTCTGACCAGAATAAATTTATTTCCAGAGATATAAAATATTTTTTGTCGTGAAAAATACAGTTTTATTCGGAGAAGTACGAAAATGCCTAAAAACGCTCGTATTCGTTGAAAGTGAACGTTTTTAGACATTTCCAGCTCTCTGACGTTAATAAATTTATTTTCAGAGATATAAAATATTTTTTGTCGTGAAAAATGCAGTTTTACTCCGAGAAGTACGAAAATGTCTAAAAAACGGTTGTATTCGTCGAAGTGGTCGTTTTTAGACGTTTCCAGCTTTCTGACCTGAATAAATTGATTTTCAGAGATAAAAAATATTTTTTGTCGTGAAAAATACAGTTTTATTCCGACAAGTACAAAAATGACTAATAAAGGTAGTATTCGTTGAAAGTGAACGTTTTTAGACATTTCCAGCTCTCTGACGTTAATAAATTTATTTTCAGAGATAAAAAATATTTTTTGTTGTGAAAAATGCAGTTTTAGTCCGAGAAGTACGAAAATGTCTAAAAACGCTTGTATTCGTCGAAAGTGGTCGTTTTTAGACGTTTCCAGCTTTCTGACTGAATAAATTGATTTTCAGAGATAAAAAATATTTTTTGTCGTGAAAAATACAGTTTTATTCCGAGAAGCACGAAAATGCCAAAAAACGCTCGTATTCATTGAAAGTGAACGTTTTTAGACATTTCCAGAACTCTGACGTTAATAAATTTATTTTCAGAGATATAAAATATTTTTTGTCGTGAAAAATGCAGTTTTATTCCGAGAAGTACGAAAATGTCTAAAAACGCTCGTATTCGTTGAAAGTGAACGTTTTTAGACATTTCCAGCTCTCTGACGTTAATAAATTTATTTTCAGAGATATAAAATATTTTTTGTCGTGAAAAATACAGCTTTATTTCGAGAACTACGAAAATGTCTAAAAACGCTTGTATTCGTCGAAAGTGATCGTTTTTAGACGTTTCCAGCTTTCTGACCTGAATAAATTGATTTTCAGAGATAAAAAATATTTTTTGTCGTGAAAAATACAGTTTTATTCCGACAAGTACAAAAATGACTAAAAAAGGTCGTATTCGTTGAAAGTGAACGTTTTTAGACATTTCCAGCTCTCTGACGATAATAAATTGAATTTCAGAGATAAAAAATATTTTTTGTCGTGAAAAATACAGTTTTATTCCGAGAAGTACGAAAATGTCTAAAAACGCTTGTATTCGTCGAAAGTGATCGTTTTTAGCCATTTCCAGCTTTCTGACGTTAATAAATTTATGTTCAGAGATAAAAAATATTTTTTGTCGTTAAAAATACAGTTTTATTCCGAGAAGAACGAAAATGTCTAACAACGCTTGTATTCGTCGAAAGTGGTCGTTTTTAGACGTTTCCAGCTTTCTGACCTGAATAAATTGATTTTCAGAGATAAAAAATATTTTTTGTCGTGAAAAATACAGTTTTATTCGGAGAATTACGAAAATGCCTAAAAACGCTCGTATTCGTTGAAAGTGAACGTTTTTAGACATTTCCAGCTCTCTGACGTTAATAAATTTATTTTCAAAGATATAAAATATTTTTTGTCGTGAAAAATACAGTTTTATTCCGAGAAGAACGAAAATGTCTAAAAACGCTTGTATTCGTCGAAAGTGATCGTTTTAAGACGTTTCCAGCTTTCTGACGTTAATAAATTTATTTTTAGAGATACAAAATATTTTTTGTCGTGAAAAATGCAGTTTTAGTCCGAGAAGTACGAAAATGCCAAAAAACGCTCGTATTCGTTGAAAGTGAACGTTTTTAGACATTTTCAGAACTCTGACGTTAATAAATTTATTTTCAGAGATATAAAATATTTTTTGTCGTTAAAAATACAGTTTTATTCCGAGAAGAACGAAAATGTCTAAAAACGCTCGTATTCGTTGAAAGTGAACGTTTTTAGACATTTCCAGCTCTCTGACGTTAATAAATTGATTTTCAGAGATAAAAAATATTTTTTGTTGTGAAAAATGCAATTTTAGTCCGAGAAGTACGAAAATGTCTAAAAACGCTTGTATTCGTCGAAAGTGATCGTTTTTAGCCATTTCCAGCTTTCTGACGTTAATAAATTTATTTTCAGAGATAAAAAATATTTTTTGTCGTTAAAAATACAGTTTTATTCCGAGAAGAACGAAAATGTCTAAAAACGCTCGTATTCGTTGAAAGTGAACGTTTTTAGACATTTCCAGCTCTCTGACGTTAATAAATTGATTTTCAGAGATAAAAAATATTTGTTGTTGTGAAAAATGCAGTTTTAGTCCGAGAAGTACGAAAATGTCTAAAAACGCTTGTATTTGTCGAAAGTGATCGTTTTTAGACCTTTCCAGCTTTCTGACCAGAATAAATTTATTTCCAGAGATATAAAATATTTTTTGTCGTGAAAAATACAGTTTTATTCGGAGAAGTACGAAAATGACTAAAAACGCTCGTATTCGTTGAAAGTGAACGTTTTTAGACATTTCCAGCTCTCTGACATTAATAAATTTATTTTCAAAGATATAAAATATTTTTTGTCGTGAAAAATGCAGTTTTAGTCCGAGAAGTACGAAAATGTCTAAAAACGCTTGTATTCGTCGAAAGTAGTCGTTTTTAGACGTTTCCAGCTTTCTGACCTGAATATATTGATTTTCAGAGATAAAAAATATTTTTTGTCGTGAAAAATACAGTTTTATTCCGAGAAGCACGAAAATGCCAAACAACGCTCGTATTCGTTGAAAGTGAACGTTTATAGACATTTCCAGCTCTCTGACATTAATAAATTTATTTTCAGAGATATAAAATATTTTTTGTCGTGAAAAATACAGCTTTATTTCGAGAAGTACGAAAATGTCTAAAAACGCTTGTATTCGTCGAAAGTGATCGTTTTTAGACGTTTCCAGCTTTCTGACCTGAATAAATTGATTTTCAGAGATAAAAAATATTTTTTGTCGTGAAAAATACATTTTTATTCCGACAAGTACAAAAATGACTAAAAAAGGTCGTATTCGTTGAAAGTGATCGTTTTTAGCCATTTCCAGCTTTCTGACGTTAATAAATTTATTTTCAGAGATAAAAAATATTTTTTGTCGTTAAAAATACAGTTTTATTCCGAGAAGAACGAAAATATCTAAAAACGCTTGTATTCGTCGAAAGTGGTCGTTTTTAGACGTTTCCAGCTTTCTGACCTGAATAAATTGATTTTCAGAGATAAAAAATATTTTTTGTCGTGAAAAATACAGTTTTATTCGGAGAATTACGAAAATGCCTAAAAACGCTCGTATTCGTTGAAAGTGAACGTTTTTAGACATTTCCAGCTCTCTGACGATAATAAATTGATTTTCAGAGATAAAAAATATTTTTTGACGTGAAAAATACAGTTTTATTCCGAGAAGTACGAAAATGTCTAAAAACGCTTGTATTTGTCGAAAGTGATCGTTTTTAGACTTTTCCAGCTTTCTGACCAGAATAAATTTATTTTCAGAGATATAAAATATTTTTTGTCGTGAAAAAAACAGCTTTATTTCGAGAAGTACGAAAATGTCTAAAAACGCTTGTATTCGTCGAAAGTGAACGTTTTTAGACATTTCCAGCTCTCTGACGATAATAAATTGATTTTCAGAGATAAAAAATATTTTTTGACGTGAAAAATACAGTTTTATTCCGAGAAGTACGAAAATGTCTAAAAACGCTTGTATTCGTCGAAAGTGATCGTTTTTAGCCATTTCCAGCTTTCTGACGTTAATAAATTTATTTTCAGAGATAAAAAATATTTTTTGTCGTTAAAAATACAGTTTTATTCCGAGAAGAACGAAAATGTCTAAAAACGCTTGTATTCGTCGAAAGTGGTCGTTTTTAGACGTTTCCAGCTTTCTGACCAGAATAAATTTACTTCCAGAGATATAAAATATTTTTTGACGTGAAAAATACAGTTTTATTCGGAGAAGTACGAAAATGCCTAAAAACGCTCGTATTCGTTGAAAGTGAACGTTTTTAGACATTTCCAGCTCTCTGACGTTAATAAATTTATTTTCAGAGATAAAAAATATTTGTTGTTGTGAAAAATGCAGTTTTAGTCCGAGCAGTACGAAAATGTCTAAAAACGCTTATATTTGTCGAAAGTGATCGTTTTTAGACGTTTCCAGCTTTCTGACCAGAATAAATTTATTTCCAGAGATATAAAATATTTTTTGTCGTGAAAAATACAGTTTTATTCGGAGAAGTACGAAAATGCCCAAAAACGCTCGTATTCGTTGAAAGTGAACGTTTTTAGACATTTCCAGCTCTCTGACGTTAATAAATTTATTTTCAGAGATATAAAATATTTTTTGTCGTGAAAAATGCAGTTTTACTCCGAGAAGTACGAAAATGTCTAAAAAACGGTTGTATTCGTCGAAGTGGTCGTTTTTAGACGTTTCCAGCTTTCTGACCTGAATAAATTGATTTTCAGAGATAAAAAATATTTTTTGTCGTGAAAAATACAGTTTTATTCCGACAAGTACAAAAATGACTAATAAAGGTAGTATTCGTTGAAAGTGAACGTTTTTAGACATTTCCAGCTCTCTGACGTTAATAAATTTATTTTCAGAGATAAAAAATATTTTTTGTTGTGAAAAATGCAGTTTTAGTCCGAGAAGTACGAAAATGTCTAAAAACGCTTGTATTCGTCGAAAGTGGTCGTTTTTAGACGTTTCCAGCTTTCTGACTGAATAAATTGATTTTCAGAGATAAAAAATATTTTTTGTCGTGAAAAATACAGTTTTATTCCGAGAAGCACGAAAATGCCAAAAAACGCTCGTATTCATTGAAAGTGAACGTTTTTAGACATTTCCAGAACTCTGACGTTAATAAATTTATTTTCAGAGATATAAAATATTTTTTGTCGTGAAAAATGCAGTTTTATTCCGAGAAGTACGAAAATGTCTAAAAACGCTTGTATTTGTCGAAAGTGATCGTTTTTAGACTTTTCCAGCTTTCTGACCAGAATAAATTTATTTTCAGAGATATAAAATATTTTTTGTCGTGAAAAATACAGTTTTATACGGAGAAGTACGAAAATTCCTAAAAACGCTCGTATTCGTTGAAAGTGAACGTTTTTAGACATTTCCAGCTCTCTGACGTTAATAAATTTATTTTCAAAGATATAAAATATTTTTTGTCGTGAAAAATGCAGTTTTACTCCGAGAAGTACGAAAATGTCTAAAAAACGCTTGTATTCGTCGAAGTGGTCGTTTTTAGACGTTTGCAGCTTTCTGACCTGAATAAATTGATTTTCAGAGATAAAAAATATTTTTTGTCGTGAAAAATACAGTTTTATTCCGAGAAGCACGAAAATGCCAAAAAACGCTCGTATTCGTTGAAAGTGAACGTTTTTAGACATTTCCAGAACTCTGACGTTAATAAATTTATTTTCAGAGATATAAAATATTTTTTGTCGTGAAAAATGCAGTTTTATTCCGAGAAGTACGAAAATGTCTAAAAACTGTTGTATTTGTCGAAAGTGATCGTTTTTAGACTTTTCCAGCTTTCTGACCAGAATAAATTTATTTTCAGAGATATAAAATATTTTTTGTCGTGAAAAATACAGTTTTATTCCGAGAAGAACGAAAATGTCTAAAAACGCTTGTATTCGTCGAAAGTGGTCGTTTTTAGACGTTTCCAGCTTTCTGACCTGAATAAATTGATTATCAGAGATAAAAAATATTTTTTGTCGTGAAAAATACAGTTTTATTCGGAGAATTACGAAAATGCCTAAAAACGCTCGTATTCGTTGAAAGTGAACGTTTTTAGACATTTCCAGCTCTCTGACGTTAATAAATTTATTTTCAATGATATAAAATATTTTTTGTCGTGAAAAATACAGTTTTATTCCGAGAAGAACGAAAATGTCTAAAAACGCTTGTATTCATCGAAAGTGGTCGTTTTTAGACGTTTCCAGCTTTCTGACCTGAATAAATTGATTTCCAGAGATATAAAATATTTTTTGACGTGAAAAATACAGTTTTATTCCGAGAAGTACGAAAATGCCTAAAAACGCTCGTATTCGTCGAAAGTGATCGTTTTTAGCCATTTCCAGCTTTCTGACGTTAATAAATTTATTTTCAGAGATAAAAAATATTTTTTGTCGTTAAAAATACAGTTTTATTCCGAGAAGTACGAAAATGTCTAAAAACGCTTGTATTCGTCGAAAGTGATCGTTTTTAGACGTTTCCAGCTTTCTGACCTGAATAAATTGATTTTCAGAGATAAAAAATATTTTTTGTCGTGAAAAATACAGTTTTATTCGGAGAAGTACGAAAATGCCTAAAAACGCTCGTATTCGTTGAAAGTGAACGTTTTTAGACATTTCCAGCTCTCTGACGTTAATAAATTTATTTTCAAAGATATAAAATATTTTTTGTCGTGAAAAATGCAGTTTTACTCCGAGAAGTACGAAAATGTCTAAAAAACGCTTGTATTCGTCGAAGTGGTCGTTTTTAGACGTTTCCAGCTTTCTGACCTGAATAAATTGATTTTCAGAGATAAAAAATATTTTTTGTCGTGAAAAATACAGTTTTATTCCGACAAGTACAAAAATGACTAATAAAGGTCGTATTCGTTGAAAGTGAACGTTTTTAGACATTTCCAGCTCTCTGACGTTAATAAATTTATTTTCAGAGATAAAAAATATTTTTTGTTGTGAAAAATGCAGTTTTAGTCCGAGAAGTACGAAAATGTCTAAAAACGCTTGTATTCGTCGAAAGTGGTCGTTTTTAGACGTTTCCAGCTTTCTGACCTGAATAAATTGATTTTCAGAGATAAAAAATATTTTTTGTCGTGAAAAATACAGTTTTATTCCGAGAAGCACGAAAATGCCAAAAAACGCTCGTATTCGTTGAAAGTGAACGTTTTTAGACATTTCCAGAACTCTGACGTTAATAAATTTATTTTCAGAGATATAAAATATTTTTTGTCGTGAAAAATGCAGTTTTATTCCGAGAAGTACGAAAATGTCTAAAAACGCTTGTATTTGTCGAAAGTGATCGTTTTTAGACTTTTCCAGCTTTCTGACCAGAATAAATTTATTTTCAGAGATATAAAATATTTTTTGTCGTGAAAAATACAGTTTTATACGGAGAAGTACGAAAATTCCTAAAAACGCTCGTATTCGTTGAAAGTGAACGTTTTTAGACATTTCCAGCTCTCTGACGTTAATAAATTTATTTTCAGAGATATAAAATATTTTTTGTCGTGAAAAATACAGCTTTATTTCGAGAAGTACGAAAATGTCTAAAAACGCTTGTATTCGTCGAAAGTGATCGTTTTTAGACGTTTCCAGCTTTCTGACCTGAATAAATAGATTTTCAGAGATAAAAAATATTTTTTGTCGTGAAAAATACAGTTTTATTCCGACAAGTACAAAAATGACTAAAAAAGGTCTTATTCGTTGAAAGTGAACGTTTTTAGACATTTCCAGCTCTCTGACGATAATAAATTGATTTTCAGAGATAAAAAATATTTTTTGTCGTTAAAAATACAGTTTTATTCCGAGAAGAACGAAAATGTCTAAAAACGCTTGTATTCGTCGAAAGTGGTCGTTTTTAGACGTTTCCAGCTTTCTGACCTGAATAAATTGATTATCAGAGATAAAAAATATTTTTTGTCGTGAAAAATACAGTTTTATTCGGAGAATTACGAAAATGCCTAAAAACGCTCGTATTCGTTGAAAGTGAACGTTTTTAGACATTTCCAGCTCTCTGACGTTAATAAATTTATTTTCAATGATATAAAATATTTTTTGTCGTGAAAAATACAGTTTTATTCCGAGAAGAACGAAAATGTCTAAAAACGCTTGTATTCGTCGAAAGTGGTCGTTTTTAGACGTTTCCAGCTTTCTGACCTGAATAAATTGATTTCCAGAGATATAAAATATTTTTTGACGTGAAAAATACAGTTTTATTCCGAGAAGTACGAAAATGTCTAAAAACGCTTGTATTCGTCGAAAGTGATCGTTTTTAGCCATTTCCAGCTTTCTGACGTTAATAAATTTATTTTCATAGATAAGAAATATTTTTTGTCGTTAAAAATACAGTTTTATTCCGAGAAGTACGAAAATGTCTAAAAACGCTTGTATTCGTCGAAAGTGATCGTTTTTAGACGTTTCCAGCTTTCTGACGTGAATAAATTGATTTTCAGAGATAAAAAATATTTTTTGTCGTGAAAAATACAGTTTTAGTCGGAGAAGTACGAAAATGCCTAAAAACGCTCGTATTCGTTGAAAGTGAACGTTTTTAGACATTTCCAGCTCTCTGACGTTAATAAATTTATTTTCAAAGATATAAAATATTTTTTGTCGTGAAAAATGCAGTTTTACTCCGAGAAGTACGAAAATGTCTAAAAAACGCTTGTATTCGTCGAAGTGGTCGTTTTTAGACGTTTGCAGCTTTCTGACCTGAATAAATTGATTTTCAGAGATAAAAAATATTTTTTGTCGTGAAAAATACAGTTTTATTCCGAGAAGCACGAAAATGCCAAAAAACGCTCGTATTCGTTGAAAGTGAACGTTTTTAGACATTTCCAGAACTCTGACGTTAATAAATTTATTTTCAGAGATATAAAATATTTTTTGTCGTGAAAAATGCAGTTTTATTCCGAGAAGTACGAAAATGTCTAAAAACTGTTGTATTTGTCGAAAGTGATCGTTTTTAGACTTTTCCAGCTTTCTGACCAGAATAAATTTATTTTCAGAGATATAAAATATTTTTTGTCGTGAAAAATACAGTTTTATACGGAGAAGTACGAAAATTCCTAAAAACGTTCGTATTCGTTGAAAGTGAACGTTTTTAGACATTTCCAGCTCTCTGACGTTAATAAATTTATTTTCAGAGATATAAAATATTTTTTGTCGTGAAAAATACAGCTTTATTTCAAGAAGTACGAAAATGTCTAAAAACGCTTGTATTCGTCGAAAGTGATCGTTTTTAGACGTTTCCAGCTTTCTGACCTGAATAAATTGATTTTCAGAGATAAAAAATATTTTTTGTCGTGAAAAATACAGTTTTATTCCGACAAGTACAAAAATGACTAAAAAAGGTCTTATTCGTTGAAAGTGAACGTTTTTAGACATTTCCAGCTCTCTGACGATAATAAATTGATTTTCAGAGATAAAAAATATTTTTTGTCGTGAAAAATGCAATTTTATTCCGAGAAGTACGAAAATGTCTAAAAACGCTTGTATTCGTCGAAAGTGATCGTTTTTAGCCATTTCCAGCTTTCTGACGTTAATAAATTTATTTTCAGAGATAAAAAATATTTTTTGTCGTTAAAAATACAGTTTTATTCCGAGAAGAACGAAAATGTCTAAAAACGCTTGTATTCGTCGAAAGTGGTCGTTTTTAGACGTTTCCAGCTTTCTGACCTGAATAAATTGATTATCAGAGATAAAAAATATTTTTTGTCGTGAAAAATACAGTTTTATTCGGAGAATTACGAAAATGCCTAAAAACGCTCGTATTCGTTGAAAGTGAACGTTTTTAGACATTTCCAGCTCTCTGACGTTAATAAATTTATTTTCAATGATATAAAATATTTTTTGTCGTGAAAAATACAGTTTTATTCCGAGAAGAACGAAAATGTCTAAAAACGCTTGTATTCGTCGAAAGTGGTCGTTTTTAGACGTTTCCAGCTTTCTGACCTGAATAAATTGATTTCCAGAGATATAAAATATTTTTTGACGTGAAAAATACAGTTTTATTCCGAGAAGTACGAAAATGTCTAAAAACGCTTGTATTCGTCGAAAGTGATCGTTTTTAGCCATTTCCAGCTTTCTGACGTTAATAAATTTATTTTCAGAGATAAAAAATATTTTTTGTCGTTAAAAATACAGTTTTATTCCGAGAAGTACGAAAATGTCTAAAAACGCTTGTATTCGTCGAAAGTGATCGTTTTTAGACGTTTCCAGCTTTCTGACCTGAATAAATTGATTTTCAGAGATAAAAAATATTTTTTGTCGTGAAAAATACAGTTTTATTCGGAGAAGTACGAAAATGCCTAAAAACGCTCGTATTCGTTGAAAGTGAACGTTTTTAGACATTTCCAGCTCTCTGACGTTAATAAATTTATTTTCAAAGATATAAAATATTTTTTGTCGTGAAAAATGCAGTTTTACTCCGAGAAGTACGAAAATGTCTAAAAAACGCTTGTATTCGTCGAAGTGGTCGTTTTTAGACGTTTCCAGCTTTCTGACCTGAATAAATTGATTTTCAGAGATAAAAAATATTTTTTGTCGTGAAAAATACAGTTTTATTCCGACAAGTACAAAAATGACTAATAAAGGTCGTATTCGTTGAAAGTGAACGTTTTTAGACATTTCCAGCTCTCTGACGTTAATAAATTTATTTTCAGAGATAAAAAATATTTTTTGTTGTGAAAAATGCAGTTTTAGTCCGAGAAGTACGAAAATGTCTAAAAACGCTTGTATTCGTCGAAAGTGGTCGTTTTTAGACGTTTCCAGCTTTCTGACCTGAATAAATTGATTTTCAGAGATAAAAAATATTTTTTGTCGTGAAAAATACAGTTTTATTCCGAGAAGCACGAAAATGCCAAAAAACGCTCGTATTCGTTGAAAGTGAACGTTTTTAGACATTTCCAGAACTCTGACGTTAATAAATTTATTTTCAGAGATATAAAATATTTTTTGTCGTGAAAAATGCAGTTTTATTCCGAGAAGTACGAAAATGTCTAAAAACGCTTGTATTTGTCGAAAGTGATCGTTTTTAGACTTTTCCAGCTTTCTGACCAGAATAAATTTATTTACAGAGATATAAAATATTTTTTGTCGTGAAAAATACAGTTTTATACGGAGAAGTACGAAAATTCCTAAAAACGCTCGTATTCGTTGAAAGTGAACGTTTTTAGACATTTCCAGCTCTCTGACGTTAATAAATTTATTTTCAGAGATATAAAATATTTTTTGTCGTGAAAAATACAGCTTTATTTCGAGAAGTACGAAAATGTCTAAAAACGCTTGTATTCGTCGAAAGTGATCGTTTTTAGACGTTTCCAGCTTTCTGACCTGAATAAATTGATTTTCAGAGATAAAAAATATTTTTTGTCGTGAAAAATACAGTTTTATTCCGACAAGTACAAAAATGACTAAAAAAGGTCTTATTCGTTGAAAGTGAACGTTTTTAGACATTTCCAGCTCTCTGACGATAATAAATTGATTTTCAGAGATAAAAAATATTTTTTGTCGTGAAAAATGCAATTTTATTCCGAGAAGTACGAAAATGTCTAAAAACGCTTGTATTCGTCGAAAGTGATCGTTTTTAGCCATTTCCAGCTTTCTGACGTTAATAAATTTATTTTCAGAGATAAAAAATATTTTTTGTCGTTAAAAATACAGTTTTATTCCGAGAAGAACGAAAATGTCTAAAAACGCTTGTATTCGTCGAAAGTGGTCGTTTTTAGACGTTTCCAGCTTTCTGACCTGAATAAATTGATTATCAGAGATAAAAAATATTTTTTGTCGTGAAAAATACAGTTTTATTCGGAGAATTACGAAAATGCCAAAAAACGCTCGTATTCATTGAAAGTGAACGTTTTTAGACATTTCCAGCTCTCTGACGTTAATAAATTTATTTTCAATGATATAAAATATTTTTTGTCGTGAAAAATACAGTTTTATTCCGAGAAGAACGAAAATGTCTAAAAACGCTTGTATTCGTCGAAAGTGGTCGTTTTTAGACGTTTCCAGCTTTCTGACCTGAATAAATTGATTTCCAGAGATATAAAATATTTTTTGACGTGAAAAATACAGTTTTATTCCGAGAAGTACGAAAATGTCTAAAAACGCTTGTATTCGTCGAAAGTGATCGTTTTTAGCCATTTCCAGCTTTCTGACGTCAATAAATTTATTTTCATAGATAAGAAATATTTTTTGTCGTTAAAAATACAGTTTTATTCCGAGAAGTACGAAAATGTCTAAAAACGCTTGTATTCGTCGAAAGTGATCGTTTTTAGACGTTTCCAGCTTTCTGACGTGAATAAATTGATTTTCAGAGATAAAAAATATTTTTTGTCGTGAAAAATACAGTTTTAGTCGGAGAAGTACGAAAATGCCAAAAAACGCTCGTATTCATTGAAAGTGAACGTTTTTAGACATTTCCAGCTCTCTGACGTTAATAAATTTATTTTCAATGATATAAAATATTTTTTGTCGTGAAAAATACAGTTTTATTCCGAGAAGAACGAAAATGTCTAAAAACGCTTGTATTCGTCGAAAGTGGTCGTTTTTAGACGTTTCCAGCTTTCTGACCTGAATAAATTGATTTCCAGAGATATAAAATATTTTTTGACGTGAAAAATACAGTTTTATTCCGAGAAGTACGAAAATGTCTAAAAACGCTTGTATTCGTCGAAAGTGATCGTTTTTAGCCATTTCCAGCTTTCTGACGTCAATAAATTTATTTTCATAGATAAGAAATATTTTTTGTCGTTAAAAATACAGTTTTATTCCGAGAAGTACGAAAATGTCTAAAAACGCTTGTATTCGTCGAAAGTGATCGTTTTTAGACGTTTCCAGCTTTCTGACGTGAATAAATTGATTTTCAGAGATAAAAAATATTTTTTGTCGTGAAAAATACAGTTTTAGTCGGAGAAGTACGAAAATGCCTAAAAACGCTCGTATTCGTTGAAACTGAACGTTTTTAGACATTTCCAGCTCTCTGACGTTAATAAATTTATTTTCAAAGATATAAAATATTTTTTGTCGTGAAAAATGCAGTTTTACTCCGAGAAGTACGAAAATGTCTAAAAAACGCTTGTATTCGTCGAAGTGGTCGTTTTTAGACGTTTGCAGCTTTCTGACCTGAATAAATTGATTTTCAGAGATAAAAAATATTTTTTGTCGTGAAAAATACAGTTTTATTCCGAGAAGCACGAAAATGCCAAAAAACGCTCGTATTCGTTGAAAGTGAACGTTTTTAGACATTTCCAGAACTCTGACGTTAATAAATTTATTTTCAGAGATATAAAATATTTTTTGTCGTGAAAAATGCAGTTTTATTCCGAGAAGTACGAAAATGTCTAAAAACTGTTGTATTTGTCGAAAGTGATCGTTTTTAGACTTTTCCAGCTTTCTGACCAGAATAAATTTATTTTCAGAGATATAAAATATTTTTTGTCGTGAAAAATACAGTTTTATACGGAGAAGTACGAAAATGTCTAAAAACGCTTGTATTCGTCGAAAGTGATCGTTTTTAGCCATTTCCAGCTTTCTGACGTTAATAAATTTATTTACAGAGATATAAAATATTTTTTGTCGTGAAAAATACAGTTTTATACGGAGAAGTACGAAAATTCCTAAAAACGCTCGTATTCGTTGAAAGTGAACGTTTTTAGACATTTCCAGCTCTCTGACGTTAATAAATTTATTTTCAGAGATATAAAATATTTTTTGTCGTGAAAAATACAGTTTTATTCCGAGAAGAACGAAAATGTCTAAAAACGCTTGTATTCGTCGAAAGTGGTCGTTTTTAGACGTTTCCAGCTTTCTGACCTGAATAAATTGATTTCCAGAGATATAAAATATTTTTTGACGTGAAAAATACAGTTTTATTCCGAGAAGAACGAAAATGTCTAAAAACGCTTGTATTCGTCGAAAGTGGTCGTTTTTAGACGTTTCCAGCTTTCTGACCTGAATAAATTGATTATCAGAGATAAAAAATATTTTTTGTCGTGAAAAATACAGTTTTATTCGGAGAATTACGAAAATGCCTAAAAACGCTCGTATTCGTTGAAAGTGAACGTTTTTAGACATTTCCAGCTCTCTGGCGTTAATAAATTTATTTTCAATGATATAAAATATTTTTTGTCGTGAAAAATACAGTTTTATTCCGAGAAGAACGAAAATGTCTAAAAACGCTTGTATTCGTCGAAAGTGGTCGTTTTTAGACGTTTCCAGCTTTCTGACCTGAATAAATTGATTTCCAGAGATATAAAATATTTTTTGACGTGAAAAATACAGTTTTATTCCGAGAAGTACGAAAATGTCTAAAAACGCTTGTATTCGTCGAAAGTGATCGTTTTTAGCCATTTCCAGCTTTCTGACGTCAATAAATTTATTTTCATAGATAAGAAATATTTTTTGTCGTTAAAAATACAGTTTTATTCCGAGAAGTACGAAAATGTCTAAAAACGCTTGTATTCGTCGAAAGTGATCGTTTTTAGACGTTTCCAGCTTTCTGACGTGAATAAATTGATTTTCAGAGATAAAAAATATTTTTTGTCGTGAAAAATACAGTTTTAGTCGGAGAAGTACGAAAATGCCTAAAAACGCTCGTATTCGTTGAAAGTGAACGTTTTTAGACATTTCCAGCTCTCTGACGTTAATAAATTTATTTTCAAAGATATAAAATATTTTTTGTCGTGAAAAATGCAGTTTTACTCCGAGAAGTACGAAAATGTCTAAAAAACGCCTGTATTCGTCGAAGTGGTCGTTTTTAGACGTTTGCAGCTTTCTGACCTGAATAAATTGATTTTCAGAGATAAAAAATATTTTTTTGTCGTGAAAAATACAGTTTTATTCCGAGAAGCACGAAAATGCCAAAAAACGCTCGTATTCGTTGAAAGTGAACGTTTTTAGACATTTCCAGAACTCTGACGTTAATAAATTTATTTTCAGAGATATAAAATATTTTTTGTCGTGAAAAATGCAGTTTTATTCCGAGAAGTACGAAAATGTCTAAAAACTGTTGTATTTGTCGAAAGTGATCGTTTTTAGACTTTTCCAGCTTTCTGACCAGAATAAATTTATTTTCAGAGATATAAAATATTTTTTGTCGTGAAAAATACAGTTTTATACGGAGAAGTACGAAAATGTCTAAAAACGCTTGTATTCGTCGAAAGTGATCGTTTTTAGCCATTTCCAGCTTTCTGACGTTAATAAATTTATTTACAGAGATATAAAATATTTTTTGTCGTGAAAAATACAGTTTTATACGGAGAAGTACGAAAATTCCTAAAAACGCTCGTATTCGTTGAAAGTGAACGTTTTTAGACATTTCCAGCTCTCTGACGTTAATAAATTTATTTTCAGAGATATAAAATATTTTTTGTCGTGAAAAATACAGCTTTATTTCGAGAAGTACGAAAATGTCTAAAAACGCTTGTATTCGTCGAAAGTGATCGTTTTTAGACGTTTCCAGCTTTCTGACCTGAATAAATTGATTTTCAGAGATAAAAAATATTTTTTGTCGTGAAAAATACAGTTTTATTCCGACAAGTACAAAAATGACTAAAAAAGGTCTTATTCGTTGAAAGTGAACGTATTTAGCCATTTCCAGCTTTCTGACGTCAATAAATTTATTTTCATAGATAAGAAATATTTTTTGTCGTTAAAAATACAGTTTTATTCCGAGAAGTACGAAAATGTCTAAAAACGCTTGTATTCGTCGAAAGTGATCGTTTTTAGACGTTTCCAGCTTTCTGACGTGAATAAATTGATTTTCAGAGATAAAAAATATTTTTTGTCGTGAAAAATACAGTTTTAGTCGGAGAAGTACGAAAATGCCTAAAAACGCTCGTATTCGTTGAAAGTGAACGTTTTTAGACATTTCCAGCTCTCTGGCGTTAATAAATTTATTTTCAATGATATAAAATATTTTTTGTCGTGAAAAATACAGTTTTATTCCGAGAAGAACGAAAATGTCTAAAAACGCTTGTATTCGTCGAAAGTGGTCGTTTTTAGACGTTTCCAGCTTTCTGACCTGAATAAATTGATTTCCAGAGATATAAAATATTTTTTGACGTGAAAAATACAGTTTTATTCCGAGAAGTACGAAAATGTCTAAAAACGCTTGTATTCGTCGAAAGTGATCGTTTTTAGCCATTTCCAGCTTTCTGACGTCAATAAATTTATTTTCATAGATAAGAAATATTTTTTGTCGTTAAAAATACAGTTTTATTCCGAGAAGTACGAAAATGTCTAAAAACGCTTGTATTCGTCGAAAGTGATCGTTTTTAGACGTTTCCAGCTTTCTGACGTGAATAAATTGATTTTCAGAGATAAAAAATATTTTTTGTCGTGAAAAATACAGTTTTAGTCGGAGAAGTACGAAAATGCCTAAAAACGCTCGTATTCGTTGAAAGTGAACGTTTTTAGACATTTCCAGCTCTCTGACGTTAATAAATTTATTTTCAAAGATATAAAATATTTTTTGTCGTGAAAAATGCAGTTTTACTCCGAGAAGTACGAAAATGTCTAAAAAACGCCTGTATTCGTCGAAGTGGTCGTTTTTAGACGTTTGCAGCTTTCTGACCTGAATAAATTGATTTTCAGAGATAAAAAATATTTTTTGTCGTGAAAAATACAGTTTTATTCCGAGAAGCACGAAAATGCCAAAAAACGCTCGTATTCGTTGAAAGTGAACGTTTTTAGACATTTCCAGAACTCTGACGTTAATAAATTTATTTTCAGAGATATAAAATATTTTTTGTCGTGAAAAATGCAGTTTTATTCCGAGAAGTACGAAAATGTCTAAAAACTGTTGTATTTGTCGAAAGTGATCGTTTTTAGACTTTTCCAGCTTTCTGACCAGAATAAATTTATTTTCAGAGATATAAAATATTTTTTGTCGTGAAAAATACAGTTTTATACGGAGAAGTACGAAAATGTCTAAAAACGCTTGTATTCGTCGAAAGTGATCGTTTTTAGCCATTTCCAGCTTTCTGACGTTAATAAATTTATTTACAGAGATATAAAATATTTTTTGTCGTGAAAAATACAGTTTTATACGGAGAAGTACGAAAATTCCTAAAAACGCTCGTATTCGTTGAAAGTGAACGTTTTTAGACATTTCCAGCTCTCTGACGTTAATAAATTTATTTTCAGAGATATAAAATATTTTTTGTCGTGAAAAATACAGCTTTATTTCGAGAAGTACGAAAATGTCTAAAAACGCTTGTATTCGTCGAAAGTGATCGTTTTTAGACGTTTCCAGCTTTCTGACCTGAATAAATTGATTTTCAGAGATAAAAAATATTTTTTGTCGTGAAAAATACAGTTTTATTCCGACAAGTACAAAAATGACTAAAAAAGGTCTTATTCGTTGAAAGTGAACGTATTTAGACATTTCCAGCTCTCTGACGATAATAAATTGATTTTCAGAGATAAAAATATTTTTTGTCGTGAAAAATGCAATTTTATTCCGAGAAGTACGAAAATGTCTAAAAACGCTTGTATTCGTCGAAAGTGATCGTTTTTAGCCATTTCCAGCTTTCTGACGTTAATAAATTTATTTTCAGAGATAAAAAATATTTTTTGTCGTTAAAAATACAGTTTTATTCCGAGAAGAACGAAAATGTCTAAAAACGCTTGTATTCGTCGAAAGTGGTCGTTTTTAGACGTTTCCAGCTTTCTGACCTGAATAAATTGATTATCAGAGATAAAAAATATTTTTTGTCGTGAAAAATACAGTTTTATTCGGAGAATTACGAAAATGCCTAAAAACGCTCGTATTCGTTGAAAGTGAACGTTTTTAGACATTTCCAGCTCTCTGACGTTAATAAATTTATTTTCAATGATATAAAATATTTTTTGTCGTGAAAAATACAGTTTTATTCCGAGAAGAACGAAAATGTCTAAAAACGCTTGTATTCGCCGAAAGTGGTCGTTTTTAGATGTTTCCAGCTTTCTGACCTGAATAAATTGATTTCCAGAGATATAAAATATTTTTTGACGTGAAAAATACAGTTTTATTCCGAGAAGTACGAAAATGTCTAAAAACGCTTGTATTCGTCGAAAGTGATCGTTTTTAGCCATTTCCAGCTTTCTGACGTTAATAAATTTATTTTCATAGATAAGAAATATTTTTTGTCGTTAAAAATACAGTTTTATTCCGAGAAGTACGAAAATGTCTAAAAACGCTTGTATTCGTCGAAAGTGATCGTTTTTAGACGTTTCCAGCTTTCTGACGTGAATAAATTGATTTTCAGAGATAAAAAATATTTTTTGTCGTGAAAAATACAGTTTTAGTCGGAGAAGTACGAAAATGCCTAAAAACGCTCGTATTCGTTGAAAGTGAACGTTTTTAGACATTTCCAGCTCTCTGACGTTAATAAATTTATTTTCAAAGATATAAAATATTTTTTGTCGTGAAAAATGCAGTTTTACTCCGAGAAGTACGAAAATGTCTAAAAAACGCTTGTATTCGTCGAAGTGGTCGTTTTTAGACGTTTGCAGCTTTCTGACCTGAATAAATTGATTTTCAGAGATAAAAAATATTTTTTGTCGTGAAAAATACAGTTTTATTCCGAGAAGCACGAAAATGCCAAAAAACGCTCGTATTCGTTGAAAGTGAACGTTTTTAGACATTTCCAGAACTCTGACGTTAATAAATTTATTTTCAGAGATATAAAATATTTTTTGTCGTGAAAAATGCAGTTTTATTCCGAGAAGTACGAAAATGTCTAAAAACTGTTGTATTTGTCGAAAGTGATCGTTTTTAGACTTTTCCAGCTTTCTGACCAGAATAAATTTATTTTCAGAGATATAAAATATTTTTTGTCGTGAAAAATACAGTTTTATACGGAGAAGTACGAAAATTCCTAAAAACGCTCGTTTTCGTTGAAAGTGAACGTTTTTAGACATTTCCAGCTCTCTGACGTTAATAAATTTATTTTCAGAGATATAAAATATTTTTTGTCGTGAAAAATACAGCTTTATTTCGAGAAGTACGAAAATGTCTAAAAACGCTTGTATTCGTCGAAAGTGATCGTTTTTAGACGTTTCCAGCTTTCTGACCTGAATAAATTGATTTTCAGAGATAAAAAATATTTTTTGTCGTGAAAAATACAGTTTTATTCCGACAAGTACAAAAATGACTAAAAAAGGTCTTATTCGTTGAAAGTGAACGTTTTTAGACATTTCCAGCTCTCTGACGATAATAAATTGATTTTCAGAGATAAAAAATATTTTTTGTCGTGAAAAATGCAATTTTATTCCGAGAAGTACGAAAATGTCTAAAAACGCTTGTATTCGTCGAAAGTGATCGTTTTTAGCCATTTCCAGCTTTCTGACGTTAATAAATTTATTTTCAGAGATAAAAAATATTTTTTGTCGTTAAAAATACAGTTTTATTCCGAGAAGAACGAAAATGTCTAAAAACGCTTGTATTCGTCGAAAGTGGTCGTTTTTAGACGTTTCCAGCTTTCTGACGTGAATAAATTGATTATCAGAGATAAAAAATATTTTTTGTCGTGAAAAATACAGTTTTATTCGGAGAATTACGAAAATGCCTAAAAACGCTCGTATTCGTTGAAAGTGAACGTTTTTAGACATTTCCAGCTCTCTGACGTTAATAAATTTATTTTCAATGATATAAAATATTTTTTGTCGTGAAAAATACAGTTTTATTCCGAGAAGAACGAAAATGTCTAAAAACGCTTGTATTCGTCGAAAGTGGTTGTTTTTAGACGTTTCCAGCTTTCTGACCTGAATAAATTGATTTCCAGAGATATAAAATATTTTTTGACGTGAAAAATACAGTTTTATTCCGAGAAGTACGAAAATGTCTAAAAACGCTTGTATTCGTCGAAAGTGATCGTTTTTAGCCATTTCCAGCTTTCTGACGTTAATAAATTTATTTTCATAGATAAGAAATATTTTTTGTCGTTAAAAATACAGTTTTATTCCGAGAAGTACGAAAATGTCTAAAAACGCTTGTATTCGTCGAAAGTGATCGTTTTTAGACGTTTCCAGCTTTCTGACCTGAATAAATTGATTTTCAGAGATAAAAAATATTTTTTGTCGTGAAAAATACAGTTTTAGTCGGAGAAGTACGAAAATGCCTAAAAACGCTCGTATTCGTTGAAAGTGAACGTTTTTAGACATTTCCAGCTCTCTGACGTTAATAAATTTATTTTCAAAGATATAAAATATTTTTTGTCGTGAAAAATGCAGTTTTACTCCGAGAAGTACGAAAATGTCTAAAAAACGCTTGTATTCGTCGAAGTGGTCGTTTTTAGACGTTTGCAGCTTTCTGACCTGAATAAATTGATTTTCAGAGATAAAAAATATTTTTTGTCGTGAAAAATACAGTTTTATTCCGAGAAGCACGAAAATGCCAAAAAACGCTCGTATTCGTTGAAAGTGAACGTTTTTAGACATTTCCAGAACTCTGACGTTAATAAATTTATTTTCAGAGATATAAAATATTTTTGTCGTGAAAAATGCAGTTTTATTCCGAGAAGTACGAAAATGTCTAAAAACTGTTGTATTTGTCGAAAGTGATCGTTTTTAGACTTTTCCAGCTTTCTGACCAGAATAAATTTATTTTCAGAGATATAAAATATTTTTTGTCGTGAAAAATACAGTTTTATACGGAGAAGTACGAAAATTCCTAAAAACGCTCGTATTCGTTGAAAGTGAACGTTTTTAGACATTTCCAGCTCTCTGACGTTAATAAATTTATTTTCAGAGATATAAAATATTTTTTGTCGTGAAAAATACAGCTTTATTTCGAGAAGTACGAAAATGTCTAAAAACGCTTGTATTCGTCGAAAGTGATCGTTTTTAGACGTTTCCAGCTTTCTGACCTGAATAAATTGATTTTCAGAGATAAAAAATATTTTTTGTCGTGAAAAATACAGTTTTATTCCGACAAGTACAAAAATGACTAAAAAAGGTCTTATTCGTTGAAAGTGAACGTTTTTAGACATTTCTAGCTCTCTGACGATAATAAATTGATTTTCAGAGATAAAAAATATTTTTTGTCGTGAAAAATGCAATTTTATTCCGAGAAGTACGAAAATGTCTAAAAACGCTTGTATTCGTCGAAAGTGATCGTTTTTAGCCATTTCCAGCTTTCTGACGTTAATAAATTTATTTTCAGAGATAAAAAATATTTTTTGTCGTTAAAAATACAGTTTTATTCCGAGAAGAACGAAAATGTCTAAAAACGCTTGTATTCGTCGAAAGTGGTCGTTTTTAGACGTTTCCAGCTTTCTGACCTGAATAAATTGATTATCAGAGATAAAAAATATTTTTTGTCGTGAAAAATACAGTTTTATTCGGAGAATTACGAAAATGCCTAAAAACGCTCGTATTCGTTGAAAGTGAACGTTTTTAGACATTTCCAGCTCTCTGACGTTAATAAATTTATTTTCAATGATATAAAATATTTTTTGTCGTGAAAAATACAGTTTTATTCCGAGAAGAACGAAAATGTCTAAAAACGCTTGTATTCGTCGAAAGTGGTCGTTTTTAGACGTTTCCAGCTTTCTGACCTGAATAAATTGATTTCCAGAGATATAAAATATTTTTTGACGTGAAAAATACAGTTTTAGTCGGAGAAGTACGAAAATGCCTAAAAACGCTCGTATTCGTTGAAAGTGAACGTTTTTAGACATTTCCAGCTCTCTGACGTTAATAAATTTATTTTCAAAGATATAAAATATTTTTTGTCGTGAAAAATGCAGTTTTACTCCGAGAAGTACGAAAATGTCTAAAAAACGCTTGTATTCGTCGAAGTGGTCGTTTTTAGACGTTTGCAGCTTTCTGACCTGAATAAATTGATTTTCAGAGATAAAAAATATTTTTTGTCGTGAAAAATACAGTTTTATTCCGAGAAGCACGAAAATGCCAAAAAACGCTCGTATTCGTTGAAAGTGAACGTTTTTAGACATTTCCAGAACTCTGACGTTAATAAATTTATTTTCAGAGATATAAAATATTTTTTGTCGTGAAAAATGCAGTTTTATTCCGAGAAGTACGAAAATGTCTAAAAACTGTTGTATTTGTCGAAAGTGATCGTTTTTAGACTTTTCCAGCTTTCTGACCAGAATAAATTTATTTTCAGAGATATAAAATATTTTTTGTCGTGAAAAATACAGTTTTATACGGAGAAGTACGAAAATTCCTAAAAACGCTCGTATTCGTTGAAAGTGAACGTTTTTAGACATTTCCAGCTCTCTGACGTTAATAAATTTATTTTCAGAGATATAAAATATTTTTTGTCGTGAAAAATGCAGTTTTATTCCGAGAAGTACGAAAATGTCTAAAAACGCTTGTATTTGTCGAAAGTGATCGTTTTTAGACGTTTCCAGCTTTCTGACCAGAATAAATTTATTTCCAGAGATATAAAATATTTTTTGTCGTGAAAAATACAGTTTTATTTGGAGAAGTACGAAAATGCCTAAAAACGCTCGTATTCGTCGAAAGTGATCGTTTTTAGACGTTTCCAGCTTTCTGACCTGAATAAATTGATTTCCAGAGATATAAAATATTTTTTGACGTGAAAAATACAGTTTTATTCCGAGAAGTACGAAAATGTCTAAAAACGCTTGTATTTGTCGAAAGTGATCGTTTTTAGCCATTTCCAGCTTTCTGACGTTAATAAATTTATTTTCAGAGATAAAAAATATTTTTTGTCGTTAAAAATACAGTTTTATTCCGAGAAGTACGAAAATGTCTAAAAACGCTTGTATTCGTCGAAAGTGATCGTTTTTAGACGTTTCCAGCTTTCTGACCTGAATAAATTGATTTTCAGAGATAAAAAATTTTTTTTGTCGTGAAAAATACAGTTTTATTCGGAGAAGTACGAAAATGCCTAAAAACGCTCGTATTCGTTGAAAGTGAACGTTTTTAGACATTTCCAGCTCTCTGACGTTAATAAATTTATTTTCAATGATATAAAATATTTTTTGTCGTGAAAAATACAGTTTTATTCCGAGAAGAACGAAAATGTCTAAAAACGCTTGTATTCGTCGAAAGTGGTCGTTTTTAGACGTTTCCAGCTTTCTGACCTGAATAAATTGATTTTCAGAGATAAAAAATATTTTTTGTCGTGAAAAATGCAATTTTATTCCGAGAAGTACGAAAATGTCTAAAAACGCTTGTATTCGTCGAAAGTGATCGTTTTTAGCCATTTCCAGCTTTCTGACGTTAATAAATTTATTTTCAGAGATAAAAAATATTTTTTGTCGTTAAAAATACAGTTTTATTCCGAGAAGAACGAAAATGTCTAAAAACGCTTGTATTCGTCGAAAGTGGTCGTTTTTAGACGTTTCCAGCTTTCTGACCTGAATAAATTGATTATCAGAGATAAAAAATATTTTTTGTCGTGAAAAATACAGTTTTATTCGGAGAATTACGAAAATGCCTAAAAACGCTCGTATTCGTTGAAAGTGAACGTTTTTAGAGATTTCCAGCTCTCTGACGTTAATAAATTTATTTTCAATGATATAAAATATTTTTTGTCGTGAAAAATACAGTTTTATTCCGAGAAGAACGAAAATGTCTAAAAACGCTTGTATTCGTCGAAAGTGGTCGTTTTTAGACTTTTCCAGCTTTCTGACCAGAATAAATTTATTTTCAGAGATATAAAATATTTTTTGTCGTGAAAAATACAGTTTTATACGGAGAAGTACGAAAATTCCTAAAAACGCTCGTATTCGTTGAAAGTGAACGTTTTTAGACATTTCCAGCTCTCTGACGTTAATAAATTTATTTTCAGAGATAAAAAATATTTTTTGTTGTGAAAAATGCAGTTTTAGTCCGAGAAGTACGAAAATGTCTAAAAACGCTTGTATTCGTCGAAAGTGGTCGTTTTTAGACGTTTCCAGCTTTCTGACCTGAATAAATTGATTTTCAGAGATAAAAAATATTTTTTGTCGTGAAAAATACAGTTTTATTCCGAGAAGCACGAAAATGCCAAAAAACGCTCGTATTCGTTGAAAGTGAACGTTTTTAGACATTTCCAGAACTCTGACGTTAATAAATTTATTTTCAGAGATATAAAATATTTTTTGTCGTGAAAAATGCAGTTTTATTCCGAGAAGTACGAAAATGTCTAAAAACGCTTGTATTTGTCGAAAGTGATCGTTTTTAGACTTTTCCAGCTTTCTGACCAGAATAAATTTATTTTCAGAGATATAAAATATTTTTTGTCGTGAAAAATACAGTTTTATACGGAGAAGTACGAAAATTCCTAAAAACGCTCGTATTCGTTGAAAGTGAACGTTTTTAGACATTTCCAGCTCTCTGACGTTAATAAATTTATTTTCAGAGATATAAAATATTTTTTGTCGTGAAAAATACAGCTTTATTTCGAGAAGTACGAAAATGTCTAAAAACGCTTGTATTCGTCGAAAGTGATCGTTTTTAGACGTTTCCAGCTTTCTGACCTGAATAAATTGATTTTCAGAGATAAAAAATATTTTTTGTCGTGAAAAATACAGTTTTATTGCGAGAAGTACGAAAATGTCTAAAAACGCTTGTATTCGTCGAAAGTGATCGTTTTTAGACGTTTCCAGCTTTATGACCTGAATAAATTGATTTTCAGAGATAAAAAATATTTTTTGTCGTGAAAAATACAGTTTTATTCAGAGAAGTACGAAAATGCCTAAAAACGCTCGTATTCGTTGAAAGTGAACGTTTTTAGACATTTCCAGCTCTCTGACGTTAATAAATTTATTTTCAGAGATAAAAAATATTTTTTGTTGTGAAAAATGCAGTTTTAGTCCGAGAAGTACGAAAATGTCTAAAAACGCTTGTATTTGTCGAAAATGATCGTTTTTAGACGTTTCCAGCTTTCTGACCAGAATAAATTTATTTCCAGAGATATAAAATATTTTTTGTCGTGAAAAATACAGTTTTATTCGGAGAAGTACGAAAATGCCTAAAAACGCTCGTATTCGTCGAAAGTGATCGTTTTTAGACGTTTCCAGCTTTCTGACCTGAATAAATTGATTTCCAGAGATATAAAATATTTTTTGACGTGAAAAATACAGTTTTATTCCGAGAAGTACGAAAATGTCTAAAAACGCTTGTATTCGTCGAAAGTGATCGTTTTTAGCCATTTCCAGCTTTCTGACGTTAATAAATTTATTTTCAGAGATAAAAAATATTTTTTGTCGTTAAAAATACAGTTTTATTCCGAGAAGTACGAAAATGTCTAAAAACGCTTGTATTCGTCGAAAGTGATCGTTTTTAGACGTTTCCAGCTTTCTGACCTGAATAAATTGATTTTCAGAGATAAAAAATTTTTTTTGTCGTGAAAAATACAGTTTTATTCGGAGAAGTACGAAAATGCCTAAAAACGCTCGTATTCGTTGAAAGTGAACGTTTTTAGACATTTCCAGCTCTCTGACGTTAATAAATTTATTTTCAGAGATAAAAAATATTTTTTGTTGTGAAAAATGCAGTTTTATTCCGAGCAGTACGAAAATGTCTAAAAACGCTCGTATTCGTTGAAAGTGAACGTTTTTAGACATTTCCAGCTCTCTGACGTTAATAAATTGATTTTCAGAGATAAAAAATATTTTTTGTTGTGAAAAATGCAATTTTAGTCCGAGAAGAACGAAAATGTCTAAAAACGCTTGTATTCGTCGAAAGTGATCGTTTTTAGACCTTTCCAGCTTTCTGACCAGAATAAATTTATTTCCAGAGATATAAAATATTTTTTGTCGTGAAAAATACAGTTTTATTCGGAGAAGTACGAAAATGACTATAAACGCTCGTATTCGTTGAAAGTGAACGTTTTTAGACATTTCCAGCTCTCTGACGTTAATAAATTTATTTCCAGAGATATAAAATATTTTTTGTCGTGAAAAATGCAGTTTTATTCCGAGAAGTACGAAAATGTCTAAAAACGCTTGTATTTGTCGAAAGTGATCGTTTTTAGACTTTTCCAGCTTTCTGACCAGAATAAATTTATTTTCAGAGATATAAAATATTTTTTTGTCGTGAAAAATACAGTTTTATTCGGAGAAGTACGAAAATGCCTAAAAACGCTCGTATTCGTTGAAAGTGAACGTTTTTAGACATTTCCAGCTCTCTGACATTAATAAATTTATTTTCAGAGATATAAAATATGTTTTGTCGTGAAAAATACAGCTTTATTTCGAGAAGTACGAAAATGTCTAAAAACGCTTGTATTCGTCGAAAGTGGTCGTTTTTAGACTTTTCCAGCTTTCTGACCAGAATAAATTTATTTTCAGAGATATAAAATATTTTTTGTCGTGAAAAATACAGTTTTATACGGAGAAGTACGAAAATTCCTAAAAACGCTCGTATTCGTTGAAAGTGAACGTTTTTAGACATTTCCAGCTCTCTGACGTTAATAAATTTATTTTCAGAGATAAAAAATATTTTTTGTTGTGAAAAATGCAGTTTTAGTCCGAGAAGTACGAAAATGTCTAAAAACGCTTGTATTCGTCGAAAGTGGTCGTTTTTAGACGTTTCCAGCTTTCTGACCTGAATAAATTGATTTTCAGAGATAAAAAATATTTTTTGTCGTGAAAAATACAGTTTTATTCCGAGAAGCACGAAAATGCCAAAAAACGCTCGTATTCGTTGAAAGTGAACGTTTTTAGACATTTCCAGAACTCTGACGTTAATAAATTTATTTTCAGAGATATAAAATATTTTTTGTCGTGAAAAATGCAGTTTTATTCCGAGAAGTACGAAAATGTCTAAAAACGCTTGTATTTGTCGAAAGTGATCGTTTTTAGACTTTTCCAGCTTTCTGACCAGAATAAATTTATTTTCAGAGATATAAAATATTTTTTGTCGTGAAAAATACAGTTTTATACGGAGAAGTACGAAAATTCCTAAAAACGCTCGTATTCGTTGAAAGTGAACGTTTTTAGACATTTCCAGCTCTCTGACGTTAATAAATTTATTTTCAGAGATATAAAATATTTTTTGTCGTGAAAAATACAGCTTTATTTCGAGAAGTACGAAAATGTCTAAAAACGCTTGTATTCGTCGAAAGTGATCGTTTTTAGACGTTTCCAGCTTTCTGACCTGAATAAATTGATTTTCAGAGATAAAAAATATTTTTTGTCGTGAAAAATACAGTTTTATTGCGAGAAGTACGAAAATGTCTAAAAACGCTTGTATTCGTCGAAAGTGATCGTTTTTAGACGTTTCCAGCTTTATGACCTGAATAAATTGATTTTCAGAGATAAAAAATATTTTTTGTCGTGAAAAATACAGTTTTATTCAGAGAAGTACGAAAATGCCTAAAAACGCTCGTATTCGTTGAAAGTGAACGTTTTTAGACATTTCCAGCTCTCTGACGTTAATAAATTTATTTTCAGAGATAAAAAATATTTTTTGTTGTGAAAAATGCAGTTTTAGTCCGAGAAGTACGAAAATGTCTAAAAACGCTTGTATTTGTCGAAAGTGATCGTTTTTAGACGTTTCCAGCTTTCTGACCAGAATAAATTTATTTCCAGAGATATAAAATATTTTTTGTCGTGAAAAATACAGTTTTATTCGGAGAAGTACGAAAATGCCTAAAAACGCTCGTATTCGTCGAAAGTGATCGTTTTTAGACATTTCCAGCTTTCTGACCTGAATAAATTGATTTCCAGAGATATAAAATATTTTTTGACGTGAAAAATACAGTTTTATTCCGAGAAGTACGAAAATGTCTAAAAACGCTTGTATTCGTCGAAAGTGATCGTTTTTAGCCATTTCCAGCTTTCTGACGTTAATAAATTTATTTTCAGAGATAAAAAATATTTTTTGTCGTTAAAAATACAGTTTTATTCCGAGAAGTACGAAAATGTCTAAAAACGCTTGTATTCGTCGAAAGTGATCGTTTTTAGACGTTTCCAGCTTTCTGACCTGAATAAATTGATTTTCAGAGATAAAAAATTTTTTTTGTCGTGAAAAATACAGTTTTATTCGGAGAAGTACGAAAATGCCTAAAAACGCTCGTATTCGTTGAAAGTGAACGTTTTTAGACATTTCCAGCTCTCTGACGTTAATAAATTTATTTTCAGAGATAAAAAATATTTTTTGTTGTGAAAAATGCAGTTTTATTCCGAGCAGTACGAAAATGTCTAAAAACGCTCGTATTCGTTGAAAGTGAACGTTTTTAGACATTTCCAGCTCTCTGACGTTAATAAATTGATTTTCAGAGATAAAAAATATTTGTTGTTGTGAAAAATGCAATTTTAGTCCGAGAAGAACGAAAATGTCTAAAAACGCTTGAATTTGTCGAAAGTGATCGTTTTTAGACCTTTCCAGCTTTCTGACCAGAATAAATTTATTTCCAGAGATATAAAATATTTTTTGTCGTGAAAAATACAGTTTTATTCGGAGAAGTACGAAAATGACTATAAACGCTCGTATTCGTTGAAAGTGAACGTTTTTAGACATTTCCAGCTCTCTGACGATAATAAATTGATTTTCAAAGATATAAAATATTTTTTGTCGTGAAAAATACAGTTTTATTCCGAGAAGAACGAAAATGTCTAAAAACGCTTGTATTCGTCGAAAGTGGTCGTTTTTAGACGTTTCCAGCTTTCTGACCAGAATAAATTTACTTCCAGAGATATAAAATATTTTTTGACGTGAAAAATACAGTTTTATTCGGAGAAGTACGAAAATGCCTAAAAACGCTCGTATTCGTTGAAAGTGAACGTTTTTAGACATTTCCAGCTCTCTGACGTTAATAAATTTATTTTCAGAGATAAAAAATATTTGTTGTTGTGAAAAATGCAGTTTTAGACCGAGCAGTACGAAAATGTCTAAAAACGCTTATATTCGTCGAAAGTGATCGTTTTTAGACGTTTCCAGCTTTCTGACCTGAATAAATTGATTTTCAGAGATAAAAAATATTTTTTGTCGTGAAAAATACAGTTTTATTCCGACAAGTACAAAAATGACTAAAAAAGGTCGTATTCGTTGAAAGTGAACGTTTTTAGACATTTCCAACTCTCTGACGATAATAAATTGATTTTCAGAGATAAAAAATATTTTTTGACGTGAAAAATACAGTTTTATTCCGAGAAGTACGAAAATATCTAAAAACGCTTGTATTCGTCGAAAGTGATCGTTTTTAGCCATTTCCAGCTTTCTGACGTTAATAAATTTATTTTCAGAGATAAAAAATATTTTTTGTCGTTAAAAATACAGTTTTATTCCGAGAAGAACGAAAATGTCTAAAAACGCTTGTATTCGTCGAAAGTGGTCGTTTGTAGACGTTTCCAGCTTTCTGACCTGAACAAATTGATTTTCAGAGATAAAAAATATTTTTTGTCGTGAAAAATACAGTTTTATTCGGAGAATTACGAAAATGCCTAAAAACGCTCGTATTCGTTGAAAGTGAACGTTTTTAGACATTTCCAGCTCTCTGACGTTAATAAATTTATTTTCAAAATTATAAAATATTTTTTGTCGTGAAAAATACAGTTTTATTCCGAGAAGAACGAAAATGTCTAAAAACGCTTGTATTCGTCGAAAGTGGTCGTTTTTAGACGTTTCCAGCTTTCTGACCAGAATAAATTTACTTCCAGAGATATAAAATATTTTTTGACGTGAAAAATACAGTTTTATTCGGAGAAGTACGAAAATGCCTAAAAACGCTCGTATTCGTTGAAAGTGAACGTTTTTAGACATTTCCAGCTCTCTGACGTTAATAAATTTATTTTCAGGGATAAAAAATATTTGTTGTTGTGAAAAATGCAGTTTTAGTCCGAGCAGTACGAAAATGTCTAAAACCGCTTATATTTGTCGAAAGTGATCGTTTTTAGACGTTTCCAGCTTTCTGACCAGAATAAATTTATTTCCAGAGATATAAAATATTTTTTGTCGTGAAAAATACAGTTTTATTCGGAGAAGTACGAAAATGCCTAAAAACGCTCGTATTCGTTGAAAGTGAACGTTTTTAGACATTTCCAGCTCTCTGACGTTAATAAATTTATTTTCAGAGATATAAAATATTTTTTGTCGTGAAAAATGCAGTTTTAGTCCGAGAAGTACGAAAATGTCTAAAAACGCTCGTATTCGTTGAAAGTGAACGTTTTTAGACATTTCCAGCTCTCTGACGTTAATAAATTTATTTTCAAAGATATAAAATATTTTTTGTCGTGAAAAATGCAGTTTTAGTCCGAGAAGTACGAAAATGTCTAAAAACGCTTGTATTTGTCGAAAGTGATCGTTTTTAGACTTTTCCAGCTTTCTGACCAGAATAAATTTATTTTCAGAGATATAAAATATTTTTTGTCGTGAAAAATACAGTTTTATACGGAGAAGTACGAAAATTCCTAAAAACGCTCGTATTCGTTGAAAGTGAACGTTTTTAGACATTTCCAGCTCTCTGACGTTAATAAATTTATTTTCAGAGATAAAAAATATTTTTTGTCGTGAAAAATACAGTTTTATTCCGACAAGTACAAAAATGACTAATAAAGGTCGTATTCGTTGAAAGTGAACGTTTTTAGACATTTCCAGCTCTCTGACGTTAATAAATTTATTTTCAGAGATAAAAAATATTTTTTGTTGTGAAAAATGCAGTTTTAGTCCGAGAAGTACGAAAATGTCTAAAAACGCTTGTATTCGTCGAAAGTGATCGTTTTTAGCCATTTCCAGCTTTCTGACGTTAATAAATTTATTTTCATAGATAAGAAATATTTTTTGTCGTGAAAAATACAGTTTTATTCCGACAAGTACAAAAATGACTAATAAAGGTCGTATTCGTTGAAAGTGAACGTTTTTAGACATTTCCAGCTCTCTGACGTTAATAAATTTATTTTCAGAGATAAAAAATATTTTTTTGTTGTGAAAAATGCAGTTTTAGTCCGAGAAGTACGAAAATGTCTAAAAACGCTTGTATTCGTCGAAAGTGGTCGTTTTTAGACGTTTCCAGCTTTCTGACCTGAATAAATTGATTTTCAGAGATAAAAAATATTTTTTGTCGTGAAAAATACAGTTTTATTCCGAGAAGCACGAAAATGCCAAAAAACGCTCGTATTCGTTGAAAGTGAACGTTTTTAGACATTTCCAGAACTCTGACGTTAATAAATTTATTTTCAGAGATATAAAATATTTTTTGTCGTGAAAAATGCAGTTTTATTCCGAGAAGTACGAAAATGTCTAAAAACGCTTGTATTTGTCGAAAGTGATCGTTTTTAGACTTTTCCAGCTTTCTGACCAGAATAAATTTATTTTCAGAGATATAAAATATTTTTTGTCGTGAAAAATACAGTTTTATACGGAGAAGTACGAAAATTCCTAAAAACGCTCGTATTCGTTGAAAGTGAACGTTTTTAGACATTTCCAGCTCTCTGACGTTAATAAATTTATTTTCAGAGATAAAAAATATTTTTTGTCGTGAAAAATACAGTTTTATTCCGACAAGTACAAAAATGACTAATAAAGGTCGTATTCGTTGAAAGTGAACGTTTTTAGACATTTCCAGCTCTCTGACGTTAATAAATTTATTTTCAGAGATATAAAATATTTTTTGTCGTTAAAAATACAGCTTTATTTCGAGAAGTACGAAAATGTCTAAAAACGCTTGTATTCGTCGAAAGTGATCGTTTTTAGACGTTTCCAGCTTTCTGACGTTAATAAATTTATTTTCAGAGATAAAAAATATTTTTTGTCGTTAAAAATACAGTTTTATTCCGAGAAGAACGAAAATGTCTAAAAACGCTTGTATTCGTCGAAAGTGGTCGTTTTTAGACGTTTCCAGCTTTCTGACCTGAATAAATTGATTATCAGAGATAAAAAATATTTTTTGTCGTGAAAAATACAGTTTTATTCGGAGAATTACGAAAATGCCTAAAAACGCTCGTATTCGTTGAAAGTGAACGTTTTTAGACATTTCCAGCTCTCTGACGTTAATAAATTTATTTTCAATGATATAAAATATTTTTTGTTGTGAAAAATACAGTTTTATTCCTAGAAGAACGAAAATGTCTAAAAACGCTTGTATTCGTCGAAAGTGGTCGTTTTTAGACGTTTCCGGCTTTCTGACCTGAATAAATTGATTTCCAGAGATATAAAATATTTTTTGACGTGAAAAATACAGTTTTATTCCGAGAAGTACGAAAATGTCTAAAAACGCTTGTATTCGTCGAAAGTGATCGTTTTTAGCCATTTCCAGCTTTCTGACGTTAATAAATTTATTTTCAGAGATAAAAAATATTTTTTGTCGTTAAAAATACAGTTTTATTCCGAGAAGTACGAAAATGTCTAAAAACGCTTGTATTCGTCGAAAGTGATCGTTTTTAGACGTTTCCAGCTTTCTGACCTGAATAAATTGATTTTCAGAGATAAAAAATATTTTTTGTCGTGAAAAATACAGTTTTATTCGGAGAAGTACGAAAATGCCTAAAAACGCTCGTATTCGTTGAAAGTGAACGTTTTTAGACATTTCCAGCTCTCTGACGTTAATAAATTTATTTTCAAAGATATAAAATATTTTTTGTCGTGAAAAATGCAGTTTTACTCCGAGAAGTACGAAAATGTCTAAAAAACGCTTGTATTCGTCGAAGTGGTCGTTTTTAGACGTTTCCAGCTTTCTGACCTGAATAAATTGATTTTCAGAGATAAAAAATATTTTTTGTCGTGAAAAATACAGTTTTATTCCGACAAGTACAAAAATGACTAATAAAGGTCGTATTCGTTGAAAGTGAACGTTTTTAGACATTTCCAGCTCTCTGACGTTAATAAATTTATTTTCAGAGATAAAAAATATTTTTTGTTGTGAAAAATGCAGTTTTAGTCCGAGAAGTACGAAAATGTCTAAAAACGCTTGTATTCGTCGAAAGTGGTCGTTTTTAGACGTTTCCAGCTTTCTGACCTGAATAAATTGATTTTCAGAGATAAAAAATATTTTTTGTCGTGAAAAATACAGTTTTATTCGGAGAATTACGAAAATGCCTAAAAACGCTCGTATTCGTTGAAAGTGAACGTTTTTAGACATTTCCAGCTCTCTGACGTTAATAAATTTATTTTCAATGATATAAAATATTTTTTGTCGTGAAAAATACAGTTTTATTCCGAGAAGAACGAAAATGTCTAAAAACGCTTGTATTCGTCGAAAGTGGTCGTTTTTAAACGTTTCCAGCTTTCTGACCAGAATAAATTTATTTTCGGAGATATAAAATATTTTTTGTCGTGAAAAATACAGTTTTATACGGAGAAGTACGAAAATTCCTAAAAACGCTCGTATTCGTTGAAAGTGAACGTTTTTAGACATTTCCAGCTCTCTGACGTTAATAAATTTATTATCAGAGATATAAAATATTTTTTGTCGTGAAAAATACAGCTTTATTTCGAGAAGTACGAAAATGTCTAAAAACGCTTGTATTCGTCGAAAGTGATCGTTTTTAGACGTTTCCAGCTTTCTGACGTTAATAAATTTATTTTCAGAGATAAAAAATATTTTTTGTCGTTAAAAATACAGTTTTATTCCGAGAAGAACGAAAATGACTAAAAAAGGTCGTATTCGTTGAAAGTGAACGTTTTTAGACATTTCCAGCTCTCTGACGATAATAAATTGATTTTCAGAGATAAAAAATATTTTTTGTCGTGAAAAATGCAATTTTATTCCGAGAAGTACGAAAATGTCTAAAAACGCTTGTATTCGTCGAAAGTGATCGTTTTTAGCCATTTCCAGCTTTCTGACGTTAATAAATTTATTTTCAGAGATAAAAAATATTTTTTGTCGTTAAAAATACAGTTTTATTCCGAGAAGAACGAAAATGTCTAAAAACGCTTGTATTCGTCGAAAGTGGTCGTTTTTAGACGTTTCCAGCTTTCTGACCTGAATAAATTTATTTTCATAGATAAGAAATATTTTTTGTCGTTAAAAATACAGTTTTATTCCGAAAAGTACGAAAATGTCTAAAAACGCTTGTATTCGTCGAAAGTGATCGTTTTTAGACGTTTCCAGCTTTCTGACCTGAATAAATTGATTTTCAGAGATAAAAAATATTTTTTGTCGTGAAAAATACAGTTTTAGTCGGAGAAGTACGAAAATGCCTAAAAACGCTCGTATTCGTTGAAAGCGAACGTTTTTAGACATTTCCAGCTCTCTGACGTTAATAAATTTATTTTCAAAGATATAAAATATTTTTTGTCGTGAAAAATGCAGTTTTACTCCGAGAAGTACGAAAATGTCTAAAAACGCTTGTATTCGTCGAAAGTGATCGTTTTTAGACGTTTCCAGCTTTCTGACGTTAATAAATTTATTTTCAGAGATAAAAAATATTTTTTGTCGTTAAAAATACAGTTTTATTCCGAGAAGAACGAAAATGACTAAAAAAGGTCGTATTCGTTGAAAGTGAACGTTTTTAGACATTTCCAGCTCTCTGACGATAATAAATTGATTTTCAGAGATAAAAAATATTTTTTGTCGTGAAAAATGCAATTTTATTCCGAGAAGTACGAAAATGTCTAAAAACGCTTGTATTCGTCGAAAGTGATCGTTTTTAGCCATTTCCAGCTTTCTGACGTTAATAAATTTATTTTCAGAGATAAAAAATATTTTTTGTCGTTAAAAATACAGTTTTATTCCGAGAAGAACGAAAATGTCTAAAAACGCTTGTATTCGTCGAAAGTGGTCGTTTTTAGACGTTTCCAGCTTTCTGACCTGAATAAATTGATTATCAGAGATAAAAAATATTTTTTGTCGTGAAAAATACAGTTTTATTCGGAGAATTACGAAAATGCCTAAAAACGCTCGTATTCGTTGAAAGTGAACGTTTTTAGACATTTCCAGCTCTCTGACGTTAATAAATTTATTTTCAATGATATAAAATATTTTTTGTCGTGAAAAATACAGTTTTATTCCGAGAAGAACGAAAATGTCTAAAAACGCTTGTATTCGTCGAAAGTGGTCGTTTTTAGACGTTTCCAGCTTTCTGACCTGAATAAATTGATTTCCAGAGATATAAAATATTTTTTGACGTGAAAAATACAGTTTTATTCCGAGAAGTACGAAAATGTCTAAAAACGCTTGTATTCGTCGAAAGTGATCGTTTTTAGCCATTTCCAGCTTTCTGACGTTAATAAATTTATTTTCATAGATAAGAAATATTTTTTGTCGTTAAAAATACAGTTTTATTCCGAAAAGTACGAAAATGTCTAAAAACGCTTGTATTCGTCGAAAGTGATCGTTTTTAGACGTTTCCAGCTTTCTGACCTGAATAAATTGATTTTCAGAGATAAAAAATATTTTTTGTCGTGAAAAATACAGTTTTAGTCGGAGAAGTACGAAAATGCCTAAAAACGCTCGTATTCGTTGAAAGTGAACGTTTTTAGACATTTCCAGCTCTCTGACGTTAATAAATTTATTTTCAAAGATATAAAATATTTTTTGTCGTGAAAAATGCAGTTTTACTCCGAGAAGTACGAAAATGTCTAAAAAACGCTTGTATTCGTCGAAGTGGTCGTTTTTAGACGTTTCCAGCTTTCTGACCTGAATAAATTGATTTTCAGAGATAAAAAATATTTTTTGTCGTGAAAAATACAGTTTTATTCCGAGAAGCACGAAAATGCCAAAAAACGCTCGTATTCGTTGAAAGTGAACGTTTTTAGACATTTCCAGAACTCTGACGTTAATAAATTTATTTTCAGAGATATAAAATATTTTTTGTCGTCAAAAATGCAGTTTTATTCCGAGAAGTACGAAAATGTCTAAAAACGCTTGTATTTGTCGAAAGTGATCGTTTTTAGACTTTTCCAGCTTTCTGACCAGAATAAATTTATTTTCAGAGATATAAAATATTTTTTGTCGTGAAAAATACAGTTTTATACGGAGAAGTACGAAAATTCCTAAAAACGCTCGTATTCGTTGAAAGTGAACGTTTTTAGACATTTCCAGCTCTCTGACGTTAATAAATTTATTTTCAGAGATAAAAAATATTTTTTGTTGTGAAAAATGCAGTTTTAGTCCGAGAAGTACGAAAATGTCTAAAAACGATTGTATTCGTCGAAAGTGGTCGTTTTTAGACGTTTCCAGCTTTCTGACCTGAATAAATTGATTTTCAGAGATAAAAAATATTTTTTGTCGTGAAAAATACAGTTTTATTCCGAGAAGCACGAAAATGCCAAAAAACGCTCGTATTCGTTGAAAGTGAACGTTTTTAGACATTTGCAGAACTCTGACGTTAATAAATTTATTTTCAGAGATATAAAATATTTTTTGTCGTGAAAAATGCAGTTTTATTCCGAGAAGTACGAAAATGCCTAAAAACGCTCGTATTCGTTGAAAGTGAACGTTTTTAGACATTTCCAGCTCTCTGACGTTAATAAATTTATTTTCAGAGATAAAAAATATTTTTTGTCGTGAAAAATGCAGTTTTAGTCCGAGAAGTACGAAAATGTCTAAAAACGATTGTATTCGTCGAAAGTGGTCGTTTTTAGACGTTTCCAGCTTTCTGACCAGAATAAATTTATTTTCAGAGATATAAAATATTTTTTGTCGTGAAAAATACAGTTTTATACGGAGAAGTACGAAAATTCCTAAAAACGCTCGTATTCGTTGAAAGTGAACGTTTTTAGACATTTCCAGCTCTCTGACGTTAATAAATTTATTTTCAGAGATATAAAATATTTTTTGTCGTGAAAAATACAGCTTTATTTCGAGAAGTACGAAAATGTCTAAAAACGCTTGTATTCGTCGAAAGTGATCGTTTTTAGACGTTTCCAGCTTTCTGACCTGAATAAATTGATTTTCAGAGATAAAAAATATTTTTTGTCGTGAAAAATACAGTTTTATTCCGACAAGTACAAAAATGACTAAAAAAGGTCGTATTCGTTGAAAGTGAACGTTTTTAGACATTTCCAGCTCTCTGACGATAATAAATTGATTTTCAGAGATAAAAAATATTTTTTGTCGTGAAAAATGCAATTTCATTCCGAGAAGTACGAAAATGTCTAAAAACGCTCGTATTCGTCGAAAGTGATCGTTTTTAGCCATTTCCAGCTTTCTGACGTTAATAAATTTATTTTCAGAGATAAAAAATATTTTTTGTCGTTAAAAATACAGTTTTATTCCGAGAAGAACGAAAATGTCTAAAAACGCTTGTATTCGTCGAAAGTGGTCGTTTTTAGACGTTTCCAGCTTTCTGACCTGAATAAATTGATTATCAGAGATAAAAAATATTTTTTGTCGTGAAAAATACAGTTTTATTCGGAGAATTACGAAAATGCCCAAAAACGCTCGTATTCGTTGAAAGTGAACGTTTTTAGACATTTCCAGCTCTCTGACGTTAATAAATTTATTTTCAATGATATAAAATATTTTTTGTCGTGAAAAATACAGTTTTATTCCGAGAAGAACGAAAATGTCTAAAAACGCTTGTATTCGTGGAAAGTGGTCGTTTTTAGACGTTTCCAGCTTTCTGACCTGAATAAATTGATTTCCAGAGATATAAAATATTTTTTGTCGTGAAAAATGCAGTTTTATTCAGAGAAGTACGAAAATGCCTAAAAACGCTCGTATTCGTTGAAAGTGAACGTTTTTAGACATTTCCAGCTCTCTGACGTTAATAAATTTATTTTCAGAGATATAAAATATTTTTTGTCGTGAAAAATGCAGTTTTATTCCGAGAAGTACGAAAATGTCTAAAAACGCTTGTATTTGTCGAAAGTGATCGTTTTTAGACGTTTCCAGCTTTCTGACCAGAATAAATTTATTTCCAGAGATATAAAATATTTTTTGTCGTGAAAAATACAGTTTTATTCAGAGAAGTACGAAAATGCCTAAAAACGCTCGTATTCGTTGAAAGTGAACGTTTTTAGACATTTCCAGCTCTCTGACGTTAATAAATTTATTTTCAGAGATAAAAAATATTTTTTGTAGTGAAAAATGCAGTTTTAGTCCGAGAAGTACGAAAATGTCTAAAAACGCTTGTATTTGTCGAAAGTGATCGTTTTTAGACGTTTCCAGCTTTCTGACCAGAATAAATTTATTTCCAGAGATATAAAATATTTTTTGTCGTGAAAAATACAGTTTTATTCGGAGAAGTACGAAAATGCCTAAAAACGCTCGTATTCGTCGAAAGTGATCGTTTTTAGACGTATCCAGCTTTCTGACCTGAATAAATTGATTTTCAGAGATAAAAAATATTTTTTGTCGTGAAAAATACAGTTTTATTCCGAGAAGCACGAAAATGCCAAAAAACGCTCGTATTCGTTGAAAGTGAACGTTTTTAGACATTTCCAGCTCTCTGACGTTAATAAATTTATTTTCAGAGATATAAAATATTTTTTGTCGTGAAAAATACAGCTTTATTTCGAGAAGTACGAAAATGTCTAAAAACGCTTGTATTCGTCGAAAGTGATCGTTTTTAGACGTTTCCAGCTTTCTGACCTGAATAAATTGATTTTCAGAGATAAAAAATATTTTTTGTCGTGAAAAATACAGTTTTATTCCGACAAGTACAAAAATGACTAAAAAAGGTCGTATTCGTTGAAAGTGAACGTTTTTAGACATTTCCAGCTCTCTGACGTTAATAAATTTATTTTCAGAGATATAAAATATTTTTTGTCGTGAAAAATACAGCTTTATTTCGAGAAGTACGAAAATGTCTAAAAACGCTTGTATTCGTCGAAAGTGATCGTTTTTAGACGTTTCCAGCTTTCTGACCTGAATAAATTGATTTTCAGAGATATAAAATATTTTTTGACGTGAAAAATACAGTTTTATTCCGAGAAGTACGAAAATGTCTAAAAACGCTTGTATTCGTCGAAAGTGATCGTTTTTAGCCATTTCCAGCTTTCTGACGTTAATAAATTTATTTTCAGAGATAAAAAATATTTTTTGTCGTTAAAAATACAGTTTTATTCCGAGAAGTACGAAAATGTCTAAAAACGCTTGTATTCGTCGAAAGTGATCGTTTTTAGACGTTTCCAGCTTTCTGACCTGAATAAATTGATTTTCAGAGATAAAAAATATTTTTTGTCGTGAAAAATACAGTTTTATTCGGAGAAGTGCGAAAATGCCTAAAAACGCTCGTATTCGTTGAAAGTGAACGTTTTTAGACATTTCCAGCTCTCTGACGTTAATAAATTTATTTTCAAAGATATAAAATATTTTTTGTCGTGAAAAATGCAGTTTTACTCCGAGAAGTACGAAAATGTCTAAAAAACGCTTGTATTCGTCGAAGTGGTCGTTTTTAGACGTTTCCAGCTTTCTGACCTGAATAAATTGATTTTCAGAGATAAAAAATATTTTTTGTCGTGAAAAATACAGTTTTATTCCGACAAGTACAAAAATGACTAATAAAGGTCGTATTCGTTGAAAGTGAACGTTTTTAGACATTTCCAGCTCTCTGACGTTAATAAATTTATTTTCAGAGATAAAAAATATTTTTTGTTGTGAAAAATGCAGTTTTAGTCCGAGAAGTACGAAAATGTCTAAAAAACGCTTGTATTCGTCGAAGTGGTCGTTTTTAGACGTTTCCAGCTTTCTGACCTGAATAAATTGATTTTCAGAGATAAAAAATATTTTTTGTCGTGAAAAATACAGTTTTATTCCGAGAAGCACGAAAATGCCAAAAAACGCTCGTATTCGTTGAAAGTGAACGTTTTTAGACATTTCCAGAACTCTGACGTTAATAAATTTATTTTCAGAGATATAAAATATTTTTTGTCGTGAAAAATGCAGTTTTATTCCGAGAAGTACGAAAATGTCTAAAAACGCTTGTATTTGTCGAAAGTGATCGTTTTTAGACTTTTCCAGCTTTCTGACCAGAATAAATTTATTTTCAGAGATATAAAATATTTTTTGTCGTGAAAAATACAGTTTTATACGGAGAAGTACGAAAATTCCTAAAAACGCTCGTATTCGTTGAAAGTGAACGTTTTTAGACATTTCCAGCTCTCTGACGTTAATAAATTTATTTTCAGAGATAAAAAATATTTTTTGTTGTGAAAAATGCAGTTTTAGTCCGAGAAGTACGAAAATGTCTAAAAACGATTGTATTCGTCGAAGGTGGTCGTTTTTAGACGTATCCAGCTTTCTGACCTGAATAAATTGATTTTCAGAGATAAAAAATATTTTTTGTCGTGAAAAATACAGTTTTATTCCGAGAAGCACGAAAATGCCAAAAAACGCTCGTATTCGTTGAAAGTGAACGTTTTTAGACATTTCCAGCTCTCTGACGTTAATAAATTTATTTTCAGAGATATAAAATATTTTTTGTCGTGAAAAATACAGCTTTATTTCGAGAAGTACGAAAATGTCTAAAAACGCTTGTATTCGTCGAAAGTGATCGTTTTTAGACGTTTCCAGCTTTCTGACCTGAATAAATTGATTTTCAGAGATAAAAAATATTTTTTGTCGTGAAAAATACAGTTTTATTCCGACAAGTACAAAAATGACTAAAAAAGGTCGTATTCGTTGAAAGTGAACGTTTTTAGACATTTCCAGCTCTCTGACGTTAATAAATTTATTTTCAGAGATATAAAATATTTTTTGTCGTGAAAAATACAGCTTTATTTCGAGAAGTACGAAAATGTCTAAAAACGCTTGTATTCGTCGAAAGTGATCGTTTTTAGACGTTTCCAGCTTTCTGACCTGAATAAATTGATTTTCAGAGATATAAAATATTTTTTGACGTGAAAAATACAGTTTTATTCCGAGAAGTACGAAAATGTCTAAAAACGCTTGTATTCGTCGAAAGTGATCGTTTTTAGCCATTTCCAGCTTTCTGACGTTAATAAATTTATTTTCAGAGATAAAAAATATTTTTTGTCGTTAAAAATACAGTTTTATTCCGAGAAGTACGAAAATGTCTAAAAACGCTTGTATTCGTCGAATGTGATCGTTTTTAGACGTTTCCAGCTTTCTGACCTGAATAAATTGATTTTCAGAGATATAAAATATTTTTTGACGTGAAAAATACAGTTTTATTCCGAGAAGTACGAAAATGTCTAAAAAACGCTTGTATTCGTCGAAGTGGTCGTTTTTAGACGTTTCCAGCTTTCTGACCTGAATAAATTGATTTTCAGAGATAAAAAATATTTTTTGTCGTGAAAAATACAGTTTTATTCCGACAAGTACAAAAATGACTAATAAAGGTCGTATTCGTTGAAAGTGAACGTTTTTAGACATTTCCAGCTCTCTGACGTTAATAAATTTATTTTCAGAGATAAAAAATATTTTTTGTTGTGAAAAATGCAGTTTTAGTCCGAGAAGTACGAAAATGTCTAAAAAACGCTTGTATTCGTCGAAGTGGTCGTTTTTAGACGTTTCCAGCTTTCTGACCTGAATAAATTGATTTTCAGAGATAAAAAATATTTTTTGTCGTGAAAAATACAGTTTTATTCCGAGAAGCACGAAAATGCCAAAAAACGCTCGTATTCGTTGAAAGTGAACGTTTTTAGACATTTCCAGAACTCTGACGTTAATAAATTTATTTTCAGAGATATAAAATATTTTTTGTCGTGAAAAATGCAGTTTTATTCCGAGAAGTACGAAAATGTCTAAAAACGCTTGTATTTGTCGAAAGTGATCGTTTTTAGACTTTTCCAGCTTTCTGACCAGAATAAATTTATTTTCAGAGATATAAAATATTTTTTGTCGTGAAAAATACAGTTTTATACGGAGAAGTACGAAAATTCCTAAAAACGCTCGTATTCGTTGAAAGTGAACGTTTTTAGACATTTCCAGCTCTCTGACGTTAATAAATTTATTTTCAGATATAAAAAATATTTTTTGTTGTGAAAAATGCAGTTTTAGTCCGAGAAGTACGAAAATGTCTAAAAACGATTGTATTCGTCGAAGGTGGTCGTTTTTAGACGTATCCAGCTTTCTGACCTGAATAAATTGATTTTCAGAGATAAAAAATATTTTTTGTCGTGAAAAATACAGTTTTATTCCGAGAAGCACGAAAATGCCAAAAAACGCTCGTATTCGTTGAAAGTGAACGTTTTTAGACATTTCCAGCTCTCTGACGTTAATAAATTTATTTTCAGAGATATAAAATATTTTTTGTCGTGAAAAATACAGCTTTATTTCGAGAAGTACGAAAATGTCTAAAAACGCTTGTATTCGTCGAAAGTGATCGTTTTTAGACGTTTCCAGCTTTCTGACCTGAATAAATTGATTTTCAGAGATAAAAAATATTTTTTGTCGTGAAAAATACAGTTTTATTCCGAGAAGCACGAAAATGCCAAAAAACGCTCGTATTCGTTGAAAGTGAACGTTTTTAGACATTTCCAGAACTCTGACGTTAATAAATTTATTTTCAGAGATATAAAATATTTTTTGTCGTGAAAAATGCAGTTTTATTCCGAGAAGTACGAAAATGTCTAAAAACGCTTGTATTTGTCGAAAGTGATCGTTTTTAGACTTTTCCAGCTTTCTGACCAGAATAAATTTATTTTCAGAGATATAAAATATTTTTTGTCGTGAAAAATACAGTTTTATACGGAGAAGTACGAAAATTCCTAAAAACGCTCGTATTCGTTGAAAGTGAACGTTTTTTTAGACATTTCCAGCTCTCTGACGTTAATGAGCAGCGACCATATCAGCGTTGAAAGCACCGGTTCCCATCGAACACCGAAGTTAAGCAACGTCGAGCGCGGTTAGTACTTGGATGGGTGACCACTTGGGAAAACCTCGTGTCGCTGTGCTTATCGTGTAGTGCCTCTGGCGGAGCACGTTAACAAATATATCTCTCTGACGTTAATAAATTTATTTTCAGAGATAAAAAATATTTTTTGTTGTGAAAAATGCAGTTTTAGTCCGAGAAGTACGAAAATGCCAAAAAACGCTCGTATTCGTTGAAAGTGAACGTTTTTAGACATTTCCAGAACTCTGACGTTAATAAATTTATTTTCAGAGATATAAAATATTTTTTGTCGTTAAAAATACAGTTTTATTCCGAGAAGTACGAAAATGTCTAAAAACGCTTGTATTCGTCGAAAGTGATCGTTTTTAGACGTTTCCAGCTTTCTGACCTGAATAAATTGATTTTCAGAGATAAAAAATATTTTTTTGTCGTGAAAAATACAGTTTTATTCGGAGAAGTGCGAAAATGCCTAAAAACGCTCGTATTCGTTGAAAGTGAACGTTTTTAGACATTTCCAGCTCTCTGACGTTAATAAATTTATTTTCAAAGATATAAAATATTTTTTGTCGTGAAAAATGCAGTTTTACTCCGAGAAGTACGAAAATGTCTAAAAAACGCTTGTATTCGTCGAAGTGGTCGTTTTTAGACGTTTCCAGCTTTCTGACCTGAATAAATTGATTTTCAGAGATAAAAAATATTTTTTGTCGTGAAAAATACAGTTTTATTCCGACAAGTACAAAAATGACTAATAAAGGTCGTATTCGTTGAAAGTGAACGTTTTTAGACATTTCCAGCTCTCTGACGTTAATAAATTTATTTTCAGAGATAAAAAATATTTTTTGTTGTGAAAAATGCAGTTTTAGTCCGAGAAGTACGAAAATGTCTAAAAAACGCTTGTATTCGTCGAAGTGGTCGTTTTTAGACGTTTCCAGCTTTCTGACCTGAATAAATTGATTTTCAGAGATAAAAAATATTTTTTGTCGTGAAAAATACAGTTTTATTCCGAGAAGCACGAAAATGCCAAAAAACGCTCGTATTCGTTGAAAGTGAACGTTTTTAGACATTTCCAGAACTCTGACGTTAATAAATTTATTTTCAGAGATATAAAATATTTTTTGTCGTGAAAAATGCAGTTTTATTCCGAGAAGTACGAAAATGTCTAAAAACGCTTGTATTTGTCGAAAGTGATCGTTTTTAGACTTTTCCAGCTTTCTGACCAGAATAAATTTATTTTCAGAGATATAAAATATTTTTTGTCGTGAAAAATACAGTTTTATACGGAGAAGTACGAAAATTCCTAAAAACGCTCGTATTCGTTGAAAGTGAACGTTTTTAGACATTTCCAGCTCTCTGACGTTAATAAATTTATTTTCAGATATAAAAAATATTTTTTGTTGTGAAAAATGCAGTTTTAGTCCGAGAAGTACGAAAATGTCTAAAAACGATTGTATTCGTCGAAGGTGGTCGTTTTTAGACGTATCCAGCTTTCTGACCTGAATAAATTGATTTTCAGAGATAAAAAATATTTTTTGTCGTGAAAAATACAGTTTTGTTCCGAGAAGCACGAAAATGCCAAAAAACGCTCGTATTCGTTGAAAGTGAACGTTTTTAGACATTTCCAGCTCTCTGACGTTAATAAATTTATTTTCAGAGATATAAAATATTTTTTGTCGTGAAAAATACAGCTTTATTTCGAGAAGTACGAAAATGTCTAAAAACGCTTGTATTAGTCGAAAGTGATCGTTTTTAGACGTTTCCAGCTTTCTGACCTGAATAAATTGATTTTCAGAGATAAAAAATATTTTTTGTCGTGAAAAATACAGTTTTATTCCGAGAAGCACGAAAATGCCAAAAAACGCTCGTATTCGTTGAAAGTGAACGTTTTTAGACATTTCCAGAACTCTGACGTTAATAAATTTATTTTCAGAGATATAAAATATTTTTTGTCGTGAAAAATGCAGTTTTATTCCGAGAAGTACGAAAATGTCTAAAAACGCTTGTATTTGTCGAAAGTGATCGTTTTTAGACTTTTCCAGCTTTCTGACCAGAATAAATTTATTTTCAGAGATATAAAATATTTTTTGTCGTGAAAAATACAGTTTTATACGGAGAAGTACGAAAATTCCTAAAAACGCTCGTATTCGTTGAAAGTGAACGTTTTTAGACATTTCCAGCTCTCTGACGTTAATAAATTTATTTTCAGAGATAAAAAATATTTTTTGTTGTGAAAAATGCAGTTTTAGTCCGAGAAGTACGAAAATGTCTAAAAACGATTGTATTCGTCGAAGGTGGTCGTTTTTAGACGTTTCCAGCTTTCTGACCTGAATAAATTGATTTTCAGAGATAAAAAATATTTTTTGTCGTGAAAAATACAGTTTTATTCCGAGAAGCACGAAAATGCCAAAAAACGCTCGTATTCGTTGAAAGTGAACGTTTTTAGACATTTCCAGCTCTCTGACGTTAATAAATTTATTTTCAGAGATATAAAATATTTTTTGTCGTGAAAAATACAGCTTTATTTCGAGAAGTACGAAAATGTCTAAAAACGCTTGTATTCGTCGAAAGTGATCGTTTTTAGACGTTTCCAGCTTTCTGACCTGAATAAATTGATTTTCAGAGATAAAAAATATTTTTTGTCGTGAAAAATACAGTTTTATTCCGACAAGTACAAAAATGACTAAAAAAGGTCGTATTCGTTGAAAGTGAACGTTTTTAGACATTTCCAGCTCTCTGACGATAATAAATTGATTTTCAGAGATAAAAAATATTTTTTGTCGTGAAAAATGCAATTTCATTCCGAGAAGTACGAAAATGTCTAAAAACGCTTGTATTCGTCGAAAGTGATCGTTTTTAGCCATTTCCAGCTTTCTGACGTTAATAAATTTATTTTCAGAGATAAAAAATATTTTTTGTCGTTAAAAATACAGTTTTATTCCGAGAAGAACGAAAATGTCTAAAAACGCTTGTATTCGTCGAAAGTGGTCGTTTTTAGACGTTTCCAGCTTTCTGACTGAATAAATTGATTATCAGAGATAAAAAATATTTTTTGTCGTGAAAAATACAGTTTTATTCGGAGAATTACGAAAATGCCTAAAAACGCTCGTATTCGTTGAAAGTGAACGTTTTTAGACATTTCCAGCTCTCTGACGTTAATAAATTTATTTTCAATGATATAAAATATTTTTTGTCGTGAAAAATACAGTTTTATTCCGAGAAGAACGAAAATATCTAAAAACGCTTGTATTCGTCGAAAGTGGTCGTTTTTAGACGTTTCCAGCTTTCTGACCTGAATAAATTGATTTCCAGAGATATAAAATATTTTTTGTCGTGAAAAATACAGTTTTATTCAGAGAAGTACGAAAATGCCTAAAAACGCTCGTATTCGTTGAAAGTGAACGTTTTTAGACATTTCCAGCTCTCTGACGTTAATAAATTTATTTTCAGAGATATAAAATATTTTTTGTCGTGAAAAATGCAGTTTTATTCCGAGAAGTACGAAAATGTCTAAAAACGCTTGTATTTGTCGAAAGTGATCGTTTTTAGACGTTTCCAGCTTTCTGACCAGAATAAATTTATTTCCAGAGATATAAAATATTTTTTGTCGTGAAAAATACAGTTTTATTCGGAGAAGTACGAAAATGCCTAAAAACGCTCGTATTCGTCGAAAGTGATCGTTTTTAGACGTTTCCAGCTTTCTGACCTGAATAAATTGATTTCCAGAGATATAAAATATTTTTTGACGTGAAAAATACAGTTTTATTCCGAGAAGTACGAAAATGTCTAAAAACGCTTGTATTCGTCGAAAGTGATCGTTTTTAGCCATTTCCAGCTTTCTGACGTTAATAAATTTATTTTCAGAGATAAAAAATATTTTTTGTCGTTAAAAATACAGTTTTATTCCGAGAAGTACGAAAATGTCTAAAAACGCTTGTATTCGTCGAAAGTGATCGTTTTTAGACGTTTCCAGCTTTCTGACCTGAATAAATTGATTTTCAGAGATAAAAAATATTTTTTTGTCGTGAAAAATACAGTTTTATTCGGAGAAGTGCGAAAATGCCTAAAAACGCTCGTATTCGTTGAAAGTGAACGTTTTTAGACATTTCCAGCTCTCTGACGTTAATAAATTTATTTTCAAAGATATAAAATATTTTTTGTCGTGAAAAATGCAGTTTTACTCCGAGAAGTACGAAAATGTCTAAAAAACGCTTGTATTCGTCGAAGTGGTCGTTTTTAGACGTTTCCAGCTTTCTGACCTGAATAAATTGATTTTCAGAGATAAAAAATATTTTTTGTCGTGAAAAATACAGTTTTATTCCGACAAGTACAAAAATGACTAATAAAGGTCGTATTCGTTGAAAGTGAACGTTTTTAGACATTTCCAGCTCTCTGACGTTAATAAATTTATTTTCAGAGATAAAAAATATTTTTTGTTGTGAAAAATGCAGTTTTAGTCCGAGAAGTACGAAAATGTCTAAAAACGCCTGTATTCGTCGAAAGTGGTCGTTTTTAGACGTTTCCAGCTTTCTGACCTGAATAAATTGATTTTCAGAGATAAAAAATATTTTTTGTCGTGAAAAATACAGTTTTATTCCGAGAAGCACGAAAATGCCAAAAAACGCTCGTATTCGTTGAAAGTGAACGTTTTTAGACATTTCCAGAACTCTGACGTTAATAAATTTATTTTCAGAGATATAAAATATTTTTTGTCGTGAAAAATACAGCTTTATTTCGAGAAGTACGAAAATGTCTAAAAACGCTTGTATTCGTCGAAAGTGATCGTTTTTAGACGTTTCCAGCTTTCTGACCTGAATAAATTGATTTTCAGAGATATAAAATATTTTTTGACGTGAAAAATACAGTTTTATTCCGAGAAGTACGAAAATGTCTAAAAACGCTTGTATTCGTCGAAAGTGATCGTTTTTAGCCATTTCCAGCTTTCTGACGTTAATAAATTTATTTTCAGAGATAAAAAATATTTTTTGTCGTTAAAAATACAGTTTTATTCCGAGAAGTACGAAAATGTCTAAAAACGCTTGTATTCGTCGAAAGTGATCGTTTTTAGACGTTTCCAGCTTTCTGACCTGAATAAATTGATTTTCAGAGATAAAAAATATTTTTTTGTCGTGAAAAATACAGTTTTATTCGGAGAAGTGCGAAAATGCCTAAAAACGCTCGTATTCGTTGAAAGTGAACGTTTTTAGACATTTCCAGCTCTCTGACGTTAATAAATTTATTTTCAAAGATATAAAATATTTTTTGTCGTGAAAAATGCAGTTTTACTCCGAGAAGTACGAAAATGTCTAAAAAACGCTTGTATTCGTCGAAGTGGTCGTTTTTAGACGTTTCCAGCTTTCTGACCTGAATAAATTGATTTTCAGAGATAAAAAATATTTTTTGTCGTGAAAAATACAGTTTTATTCCGACAAGTACAAAAATGACTAATAAAGGTCGTATTCGTTGAAAGTGAACGTTTTTAGACATTTCCAGCTCTCTGACGTTAATAAATTTATTTTCAGAGATAAAAAATATTTTTTGTTGTGAAAAATGCAGTTTTAGTCCGAGAAGTACGAAAATGTCTAAAAACGCCTGTATTCGTCGAAAGTGGTCGTTTTTAGACGTTTCCAGCTTTCTGACCTGAATAAATTGATTTTCAGAGATAAAAAATATTTTTTGTCGTGAAAAATACAGTTTTATTCCGAGAAGCACGAAAATGCCAAAAAACGCTCGTATTCGTTGAAAGTGAACGTTTTTAGACATTTCCAGAACTCTGACGTTAATAAATTTATTTTCAGAGATATAAAATATTTTTTGTCGTGAAAAATACAGCTTTATTTCGAGAAGTACGAAAATGTCTAAAAACGCTTGTATTCGTCGAAAGTGATCGTTTTTAGACGTTTCCAGCTTTCTGACCTGAATAAATTGATTTTCAGAGATATAAAATATTTTTTGACGTGAAAAATACAGTTTTATTCCGAGAAGTACGAAAATGTCTAAAAACGCTTGTATTCGTCGAAAGTGATCGTTTTTAGCCATTTCCAGCTTTCTGACGTTAATAAATTTATTTTCATAGATAAGAAATATTTTTTGTCGTTAAAAATACAGTTTTATTCCGAGAAGTACGAAAATGTCTAAAAACGCTTGTATTCGTCGAAAGTGATCGTTTTTAGCCTTTTCCAGCTTTCTGACGTTAATAAATTTATTTTCAGAGATAAAAAATATTTTTTGTCGTGAAAAATGCAATTTCATTCCGAGAAGTACGAAAATGTCTAAAAACGCTTGTATTCGTCGAAAGTGATCGTTTTTAGCCTTTTCCAGCTTTCTGACGTTAATAAATTTATTTTCAGAGATAAAAAATATTTTTTGTTGTGAAAAATGCAGTTTTAGTCCGAGAAGTACGAAAATGTCTAAAAACGCTTGTATTTGTCGAAAGTGATCGTTTTTAGACGTTTCCAGCTTTCTGACCAGAATAAATTTATTTCCAGAGATATAAAATATTTTTTGTCGTGAAAAATACAGTTTTATTCGGAGAAGTACGAAAATGCCTAAAAACGCTCGTATTCGTCGAAAGTGATCGTTTTTAGACGTTTCCAGCTTTCTGACCTGAATAAATTGATTTCCAGAGATATAAAATATTTTTTGACGTGAAAAATACAGTTTTATTCCGAGAAGTACGAAAATGTCTAAAAACGCTTGTATTCGTCGAAAGTGATCGTTTTTAGCCATTTCCAGCTTTCTGACGTTAATAAATTTATTTTCAGAGATATAAAATATTTTTTGTCGTGAAAAATGCAGTTTTACTCCGAGAAGTACGAAAATGTCTAAAAAACGCTTGTATTCGTCGAAGTGGTCGTTTTTAGACGTTTCCAGCTTTCTGACCTGAATAAATTGATTTTCAGAGATAAAAAATATTTTTTGTCGTGAAAAATACAGTTTTATTCCGACAAGTACAAAAATGACTAATAAAGGTCGTATTCGTTGAAAGTGAACGTTTTTAGACATTTCCAGCTCTCTGACGTTAATAAATTTATTTTCAGAGATAAAAAATATTTTTTGTTGTGAAAAATGCAGTTTTAGTCCGAGAAGTACGAAAATGTCTAAAAACGCTTGTATTCGTCGAAAGTGGTCGTTTTTAGACGTTTCCAGCTTTCTGACCTGAATAAATTGATTTTCAGAGATAAAAAATATTTTTTGTCGTGAAAAATACAGTTTTATTCCGAGAAGCACGAAAATGCCAAAAAACGCTCGTATTCGTTGAAAGTGAACGTTTTTAGATATTTCCAGAACTCTGACGTTAATAAATTTATTTTCAGAGATATAAAATATTTTTTGTCGTGAAAAATGCAGTTTTATTCCGAGAAGTACGAAAATGTCTAAAAACGCTTGTATTTGTCGAAAGTGATCGTTTTTAGACTTTTCCAGCTTTCTGACCAGAATAAATTTATTTTCAGAGATATAAAATATTTTTTGTCGTGAAAAATACAGTTTTATTCGGAGAAGTACGAAAATGCCTAAAAACGCTCGTATTCGTTGAAAGTGAACGTTTTTAGACATTTCCAGCTTTCTGACGTTAATAAATTTATTTTCAGAGATAAAAAATATTTTTTGTCGTTAAAAATACAGTTTTATTCCGAGAAGAACGAAAATGTCTAAAAACGCTTGTATTCGTCGAAAGTGGTCGTTTTTAGACGTTTCCAGCTTTCTGACCTGAATAAATTGATTATCAGAGATAAAAAATATTTTTTGTCGTGAAAAATACAGTTTTATTCGGAGAATTACGAAAATGCCTAAAAACGCTCGTATTCGTTGAAAGTGAACGTTTTTAGACATTTCCAGCTCTCTGACGTTAATAAATTTATTTTCAATGATATAAAATATTTTTTGTCGTGAAAAATACAGTTTTATTCCGA